>CM055403.1:86094132-86146070 GCA_029228625.1 Pseudolycoriella hygida | reverse complement strand
AAATTTTTTGCCACTTTTTAATTTTTTTAATTTATCTGAAATATTTTTTTAGAAAAAATTGAGAAAATTTGGAAAAGTATTTTCTCCAAAATACTCCCTGCCTTGTGCCAATTTTGTTCTTTTATATAACTATAAGATATACTGAAAAATTTCTAAAATTAGGAAAATCTTAGTCACGGGTCAAAAGAATTAGCAATCTATATAATTTTCTAAGAGACCGCCTAATGTACCTTCTTATTTAATGCAGCGTTGACGTCGGTACTCAAAGAAATTATTCATTTATTGGTTCTACACAATGAAAAATTAAGGTTAACACTTTTATTTTTTGAGTGATACAATGTGAAACTGTGAACAGATCATCATTATCGGCTCTGCAGACCGTTTATCTCTTCGACAAAAAACATTCTGCCGTATTTTAATAAGTTTATTTCATACTCGTGTAAATGTTCATTTCCTCAACTAAAATTCCATAAACAATTAGTAAATACATTTTGGTCACTCTGTGAACAATATTATAGAAAGAAACGGTCATCTAACCATGTATAACATTAAAAAAAAACTTTGTCATTTCATTGTATTGGTTACAATTACATTTCATGTTCGGTTTTTAAGTTATGATTGTATATGCTTTTCGATTTTCGGATCTTTTCAGTTAGATTTTGGTTATCAATTGAGGACGAAGTCTAGTGTGTACGGACGGACGGATCAAAAATAATTTGTTGTTACAAGTTATTAATTTATTCATTAATGCATCGTGGATAGCGCTTACCTGTAGCAAAGTGCATTTTCCACATGGTGTAAAATAAAAAGTAAATATTGCTTAGTTGCACTCCGTTAATGTGCTTCATAAAGCAAATTCAGAAAAATTGCCACAGGTGGTTTTGACGTGGTTTATTGTTTTGTGTGCTAAAGTTTTCAAACAACTGACGGGATAAGAAGTTTGCATTCAATAATGAACTATAATTTCGTCAATAAGACAAAACAGATGAAAAGTTATTTTTTTTATTTTACTCGATTATTGTAGTGTGTTAATTTTGAAGGAGAACTGTGTTCCGACGGCCATTTATATATTTTCGAAAAATATGCAAAAAACTATAATTCTTACTCGTTTTTTTACTTAATGCAATTGAAATTGAATTTTTTAACCATTAAAAGCTGTAAGCTGAATTGAACTTGCGAAGTGAAAACCCGTTGAATGAAATATACATTTTATTCTTTCAGCTCAATAGATGAAGAAATTGATGGACAGTGCATAGTTAGAGCTCGAGGACTTCCATGGCAAAGTAGTGATCAAGATATTGCAAAATTTTTTCGTGGACTCAATGTGGCAAAGTAAGTTTTTAGTTATTTATCATTTTTTTATAAAATCATCACGAAAATGCATAAAAAACAAAAATGTTGTGAACACTTTGCTTTATATCGAAATACAATATCACGAACTTTTCATTGCATTTCTAGGTGTTGTATATAGTTTGAAATCGTCATGATTTACGTGCAACTACTGCAATAACGTAATCAAAATTGTAACACATTTTTTGTGGAAATGCAATTAGATTTTTTTTTCGTCGTGTCGTTTTTATACACTTTACAGTGTTTCTAATTTATAACATTGATAACATAGACTGTTGTTTAATAAATAAGTTAGCATATTGACTCCATCAGCGTGGATATTTAGTACGGAATAGTTATACCACTAACAATGTAGGTATCCAGTCACCAACGATTAGACGCGACTTTACTGGTGGTCGGTCAGATTGGTTGTTTTCTACAGATTGTAGTTAAAATTTGAGTTAGATTACAGTAGTGAGACAATCGTATCTAATCTCTATTTGAAGAAATCACTGTAAAGTTGATTAAACGTAATGTGTTAAAGTCAGGCTTGAGACAGAAGACACCAAGTGATTCTTAATCAAACCACGTGTAATACGTTAAACAATAGGGAAACTCACGACGTATCAATCACTAACCTATATCTTGCTAGACGTACAAACATGTCCCACGTTTAAATTAAATTCCGTCGCTAAAGTTATTCGGTATTCTGATAGCTTAAGTTACCCTTTATAATATTTTTAGGTGATAATTAGCATTGGACCCGAATATTATCAATGAAATTTGTAGTTCGGATGTTTGCCACGCAATTGAATACTGCTGGAAAAGAAATTTTATTCTGAATCACATTCGATCAACAAACATGTGCTTTGATGGATTGGCAGCTATCTGCCAATCGCTTTGCAAGCATCCGAACTACGAATTTCATTAATAATATTTGGGTCCGATGCTATTTTTCAGCTAAAAATGATCGTAAAAATAGGATTGTAACCGGTCAATTTTCATCATTAAAAACCGCAGTTACTTTGGTCTGAAAACCCGGTTTTTCGGTTTTGAATGCTGACGTTTCCTTTTAAAAGTCCATAGTTAGAATAACTTATCTATCTAGCGAATCGATGCAATTCGGAAATGGCCAGAACAATTATTGAGATGTACTTCTTTCTATCTATTTTTGCGGTTCTTCCACACATCTTTGTAAAACACTGCACTTGTAAAAGACCGCGCTTCTTCAATACATTCGCCAGAACCGTGTTGTTGGCATGTAAAGAATCGAAAATTTTCTCGTAAAAATAATAAATTGTATTAACTAGGTCCCACCTTTTGGGTGGGTCAGATCCCTTGACTGAATATTTACCCTTTCGCTATAAAAGAAAGGCATGCTAGACTACAACCACGCTGTTCAATTTATTTTTGGGAACGATGTTTCTTCGATTCTTACTCGGAATTATATATTTCGAATATTCGTTGATAGGTGTAGGTTTGGGATAACAGGAGTAATTATTTAGTGAAAATAGTTTTTTACCAGCTGCTTCATATTACGGACGGGGATAAAGTGAAAGTATAAAGCCATAACCTGAAGGGAATGTGTAAGCACAAAAGATGACATTTGTCGGCATGAATAATTACATGAATCGAACTGTTTAGATTCATAAAAAATCGACCTATTCATATCATTAATGCCATATTGTTCATTTTATATTTATGATTGTAAATTAGCTGCACACTCTTTTGGGAGCGTTCATAAATGACGTCTGCGTGAGGGGGAGGGGGTCCAAGAACAGACAATTCATACAAAAACATATGCATGGGAACCGTGCAAAAAGATTCGAACGTATATAAGTAAATTTTTCCTTAACTCTCAAGTGCATGAAATCACTCCGACATTAAATTGGATTGAAAATTGCTGAAAGAGCAAAATTGAAAAATCCGTCCAAAGAAACGACGGAAAACCCTCTAAAAAAGTCTCAAAATTGAAAAAAATTTGAAAAAAGTTTAAAAAAAAATTGCACTAGGGCTGATCTTACAACCGACCTACTTCCAGGAACAAAAATGTTCGCATCTTTTTTCTCTCCAACAATGCACAAAAACCTCATTATTAAAGAAATATTCATGAAAAATCACCAAATATCGTGTGTGGCCGCGTAGCGTGAGTTGGGCCCACACTGAGGACTCTACAGCCCGAACCACTCAACAGATTTTCACTAATTTAACTTCCGTTATGTTCATATCTTTTATTTAAAACCTCCGCTCTAATTTCGCAGACATATAAGTCCAAAAGTTTCACCGACCCTCAAAAAACCACTTTTTTGACCACTTTTTCGAAAGTTCTTAACCGATTTTGCCCAAATTCAATTCCGCTATCATTTAGCCCTAGCGACTCAGTTTTAAGGCCGTCCACGTTCTCAAAATCAAAAAATGTTTTTCTATAAAGTGTTGGGCATGCCTACACCTTTCGAGCAAAAAAAATTATCAAAATCGGATTTATGCGAGTTATGTACAAAGGACCAAAAACCACTTGAACGGCCCTAGCTCGGCGGCCCTTGAGCGGACAGTACCCAGATAACTTTCAGGGAAGAAAAAGTTTTTGAAAATCGGTCAAGTTTTACTCAAGTTATCGCGGTGACAGACGGATGGACAGTTTTTTATTGCTGATTCGTCATCTAAGGACCATGATCGATGCTCCCCCTACTCCCGGGTTGAAATTGTGGTGGTTACAAACGTCGTGGTAAACGCATAAGACCCCTTTTCGAAGAACTTCGTTCTTCGTACGAGTCTAAAAATCTTAATTGGTATGAAACATTGCGGACAAGGGGGAGGGGGCGCGAAAATTCTGGAATTCAGGAATAAAAACATATACAGGGGGCCGGACGTATAAGAATAGATGTGGCAAACAGAATTGATGTTGCATAAAGATTCGAATGTATCAAAGTAAATGTTGCCTTAATTCTTAAGTGTATGAAATTACGTCGACATTAAATTGGATTAGAAATTGCCGAAAGGGCAATATTGAAAAACCCGTCCGAAGAAACGGTCTCTCCAAATATTCAAGCAACCGTCAAAATAAAAAAAAGTTAGAAGTCTTTTTTCAGACATATTTTCAAAACATGTTATTTGTACTACCGCCGATATTAGAACCGACCTAGAGCACTTAGGAAAGACCTCTGACCCATACTTCGATAACATATCTAGATCGAACCACGCTAACATTAGCGGCCGTATTGGCAGGCTTCACGACATGCGCCACACCTAAACCAACAACTTTGCCTTTAACACCGATCTTCTATCTCTTATAGTTCTCAAGATGTTTGAATTTTTCAAAAATACATAGTCTAGATCGATCCACCCTAACATTAGCAGCCATATTGGCAGGCATCATGACATGCACTACACCGAAACCAACAACTTTGCCTTTGACACCGATCTTCTATCTCTTATCATTTTCAAAATATTTGAATTTTTCCAAAATAAATTGCCTACATCGATCCACCCTAACATTAGCGGCCATCTTAGGCCCGGGCCCACATTTTTTCTTGGATGTTCTTAAGGCTTTCATTACCTATCGAATAGAAAAAGAATCACGAAAATCGGATGTAATTGACTCGATTTATGTATAAAAAACAAGTAGGGCCCTAGTGGGTTCGCTTCTTTAAGGCTCTAGCTAGGTCTAGCGACCCAAAGTAAAATTTTTTTTTTCCATAAATTGTTAAGCATTCCCAGACAGTTCGATTGAAAACATTTTTTAGAGACTCAGTTTTAGAGCCCTGGCTGAGTCCAGGCTCTCAGATTCAAAAAGGTTTCTTCCATCCATTAATTGTAAGGAATTGCTTTATCTTTTGATTAAAAAAAAGTTTCGAAAATCGGAAAAGATTTACTCAAGTTATGTACAAAAAACAACATTTGGCCCTAGCAGAGACTCATTTTTAGTGCTCTACCTAAGTTCTAGGGCTCAAGATCAAAAATGCTTCTTCCATAAATTGTTGGACCTACCCAGGCCTTTCAAACAAAAAAAAGTTTTCGAAAATCGGAAAAGATTAGAAGATAGTTCATTGGCCCTTGGGCCGACAGTGCCCAGATTCAATCCCAAAAAAGATTTTTCGGTTACCTTTTAGGAAAGAAAAGTTTTTGAAAATCGGTTGAGTTTTACTTGAGTTATCGTGTTGACAGGCGGATGGACGGACACTTTTTTTTATTGCTGATTCGTCATCTAAGGACCATGATCGGTGCTCCCCCATACTTCCGGGTCGAAATTCGACTGGTTACAAACGTCGTGGTAAACGCATAAGACCCCTTTCCGAAGAACTTCGTCCTTCGTACGGGTCTAAAGATAAATTGGGACTTTTCAGGCCAAGTAAGTGGTTTGTAAGTTGTTCAGTGTCAGTGGTTCAGGGCAAACAAAAATCACCATGTAAAGTCACCAAAAATCAAGATCAATCATCTCCACACAACATTTTAATTCTCGTAAATAATTAACCTCTTGTGTTAACTGTCATCTCTTCGCTCGGCCCGCCTTGATAGTTAATTTCTATTTGTGAACAAATATTTAAACTCGTGCGATTGCGGACTGAGCGAAGCTTTGTCAACAACACTTCCACAATACTTTCCTTAAATTTTTTGTCTACAAAACTATTGTATCCCACCTTGATAGCTGACTATTTACTTTGATAGTTCGTCATCCGTCCCTATAGTTGACCATTCACTTTGATAGTTGATCATCCATTATAGAAAATGACTATCCGAATCCGAATTGATAGTTAGTTTCTGTTTATGAATAAATAATTAAAGTCGTCCGATTTTTTTATTTCTTCTGACAGACCTGCTACTTCTACAATACAGTGTTTTATGCCCAATATTTTAGTAGCACCGTGTTCTGCGCTAATCAGTGTATGCGCAACAATTTCCAAAACTTTCGATAAAATTTTTAAATTATTATTTAAATAAATGCAAAGTGTAATTGAGGAAAATTTGAGCAAAGTACGTTGTTTTTGAAATTCTTTGGTAGCAATATAGCCAATATGATGATAGATAGATAGTGGATATTAACACTTCAAAAGTTGTTTTTCAATTTATGAATATATTTGATTGTATACTTCCTATTTTCCACCAACTACCAACTTGAAATATAAACTACCAACTCGAACTATCAGCTACAACCTACCAACTCCAGTTACCAATTGCAACTACCAAATACCATATATGGTATATATACTAACTCCAACTAAAAAAGTATTAACTACGAGGGGCACATTTTAAGTCTTGAGAATCGGCCAAACTAGCCAAATAAAGCTTGAGAATGAAACGGATATGAAAAATTTGACATTTTTCATGATATTTTTGCGAACAACATTTTAAGCTGGCGTCACTAATTGCGTAGCTATAAGTAGTAGAATCTAACACCTAAAAACAAGCTTTTTGAGGACATATAAAGATTTTGTATTGCTTTGATTCTCATTTTACGGAGTTATTTCTTTATGTGAATGAACTAGGCACACCTTTTGTTATCAGATTATGTTGTACGGCGGATGGTACATCAATCCATCGGTTTGGTTACCTAGAAATACCATTATTTCAACTGAATGTCAAAAAGCTCCCTTTTTCTAGGAGCATGTTGATGAAGAGCTTTAATGGAATTTGTCTTTTTGCTAAACAATTTATGCAAATTAACGGTTCTGTCCTAAACAGAATTTATGGTTATACGATCGTCATTTGAGCATGTAGTCCTATGGCTTTTAGTACTGAAAAAATTGGAAGACATTTCCTTCGAAATGATTTTTATCTTAAAACCTATGTTAGGTTCACCTCTCTTTCGATCGTTCTAATAGAAAATCTACGGTTTGCTTCAGGCTCCTACGCATATGTTTACGATTCTTTTTCAAGTAAGATGTGACATGAACTTTTAGCAGCCCTATGGCCATCTTTGTCCAGTGCTTTAGTGCTACAATCGAGCCAGCCTCCTTTTCAGCGGTTGTGAGGCTATGTGTTTTTCAACAAGACCATATTTTTTTCGTAGCTAGATGTTCATCTTAAATGGAATCGATGCTGGTCTAAATAATGTCAAAAGATGCCCCAATTTTTCGGTAGGTCCTATAACAATTCTTCTTCCTCCGTTCACACACAGCAGCATTGCTAAGTGGGAGAGCAGAAAATTTAAGATGACCTTTACGAGACTCGCCGTTAAGAGATGTACGGTATGAATTTAATCAATTAAACTAGTCAATGACGGTGGTACTGGATGGAACTTAATCGCCAAAAGTTAACATAGGTTGATAGGTACATGATTGTTGAGTTACACCAAGGCGAACATTATAAAAATTCACCGAACGAAAATTTTAACGACTAAAAATCGTTTTCAGTGTTGAGGAACCTTTTAAAAAAATTTTTGCTAACAAAAATTGCAGACGTAATAAAAAACTATGTTCGCAAACATACCATGAAAAATGTCAAATTTTTCATATCCGTTTGATTCTCTAGCATTATTTGGCTAGTTTGGCCGATTCTCAAGACTTGAAAGGTCCCCTCGTAATAACTATCAACTACCAACTAATAACTACCAGCCCCAACTCCAACCCCGGTAGTTGGCAGTTGGAGTTGGTAGTTGGAGTTGAAAGTTGGTAATAGGTGTTGGTAGTTGGAGTTGGTAGAATTGGTAGTTGGCAGCCAACAATCAACATAGCAGTCAAGCACCAACTCCGTAGTCAGGTACCAATTGTTGTTCTGATTTAATAGAAATGAACCATGTAAACCATGCAAATATAGTCCTACCTAGCCCATCTTCGAACTAACCCTCGAGATTTTAATTCCACGTCGATTAAAAACAAAAATTTGAAAATCGGTCAAGACAACTGGAGTATCGTGCGGACAAGGAAAACAAAATTTTTTGTGCAATTCAATGAAGTATCAATATATATTATAGTGTTCTGAAAAGTTTTTAAGATGATAACTGAGTCCGAAGTCCACCTGGAGGTTCCCTAGAGCCGATAAGTCAAAAAATCATAAAATTATGAAGAAGCTGGTTTTTAAGAATCTACACTGTCAAAGAAAAATTTTGTAACTGCGTTGGAAGCTTTTCTTTGAGTCCAGCGCCCCAGGCAATTTTTTTTTTAATTGTGGTGTTCAACTGGTTCAAGTTAGGTTGTCATGCAAAGCGCAAAATCGTTTAATCGCCGCATTGAGAAAAGCGTCGCAGGCAAAAACTTTGAACTGCTGTTCCTCGTATTTTAGGTAATTCGAAGAAATGCTCAATAGCCGCATCAGATACGGCTCCGCAGACGAAAATTTTGGACTGCTCTCTATTGTTCTTTAGGTAAATCGAAGAACGACTTAATTGCCGCAGGCGAAAGTTTTTGGTTGTAGGACTTATTATATGTAAGAATTGCAATAATTGATTAATTTCGTGTTTGTCTAACGCCGTAGGCGAAAATTTTTAGGCCATTAACTAGTTTTTTTTTTTTTATTAAATCAAGGTATTCGAAATTTTGAAAATTTGGATCCGTTTTTCTTTTCTTCAGCCATACGATGCGCCATACATAGCCCACAGCCATACAGCCATACATAGAGCGCGCCATTCTCATGAATTTCATTAAATATAAAGAAATTTTTCTGTGATTCAGAGGTATCCGAAGGCTCAAGAGTGATCAAGAAAAAAGTATAGAAGCGTCCTCTCCTTAGGGCCAGATTTTCTTCCGGCGCTGCTGCCATCTGAAAAAAGAATGATGATGGCTCTACTTTTACCTTTTCATATACACATCCTTGGTGCTTGTTATAATTTTTTAAATTAAGCAATTGTCAACGATGTCATCATCAAAGTTTTATTTTGGACATCAAAAGAATCCGAAAGAGACAAATTACTAGCACCAACAATTTTACAAACAACGGCCAAAACACACGAACACATTCTACATCGAATATTTCGGATAAGAAAAAATGATCAAAACATTGACTGTTGGCATATATTAAAAAACAACAATGCAACGTTTGATTGTCTTTTCTGTATACTTTTTATCTTGGGAAAAATATTCACGGAACTAAAATACACAAATTCACACAAAAATCGAACAAAATTATCTTCGAAAATCCAAAAAAAGTTGGTTGACATCGTTGGCAATTGCACAATCAGAATAATAAAAAATTATGACAAGCACCAAGGATGTGTATCTATATATGAAAAGGTAAGGGTAGAGGGAATCATCATTTTTTTTCTAATGCCAGTCAGTTCTTATGCAACTTTCTTCGATATTTTGTTTGAAAAAACTTCATTGCATTTTCATATCATCCTCCAGTCATTTAAATATTAGAGAGTTAGCGCAAACGACGTATAAGCGATAAGTCATCTTATAAATTGTAATTTATACGTTAAAACTTATAACTTATGACTTATAACTTTTGAACTTATAACTTATAAATCATGTACTTATAACTTATAAATTATAAGTTATATGTTATAATTCATATGGCCATAAGTTATAAGTCTTCTCCTATAAAATTAAGATTATAAGTCAATACATTTATTAAACTCCGCAAATATCGATGTGAAAAATCGTTGTGTTCTTTTTTTGCCAGAGACTTTATATGGCGGATGGTTTCCCCAGATAGACTAAAAATGTGAGCAAATGTCATCATCATTTGACATTTCGTCACCATATAAAATGCAAAGAAAAATTTCTCCATATGACAGTTTTTTTCATCAGTCTATGTGGGGAACCCAGCCGCCATATCATGTCTCTGCTTTCTGCATTAAGTGTCAAGTCTGACAG
Source organism: Pseudolycoriella hygida (assembly GCA_029228625.1). Taxonomy (NCBI): domain Eukaryota; kingdom Metazoa; phylum Arthropoda; class Insecta; order Diptera; family Sciaridae; genus Pseudolycoriella; species Pseudolycoriella hygida. The sequence goes on along the minus strand of CM055403.1, from coordinate 86,135,991 downwards.
TTCTATACCAAATTTAAGGAACTATTGAAGAACATTTGAAAATGGGAAAATTTACGCATATTTCTTGCTGAAGACGTCAAATGTTAACCTATAGTTATTCTAACACTAATCACAACAATATGAAACATACGGATTTCGTTCTCAATTCCATTTTTTGCTATTCGTCTTTCCGTGAAATGTTCGACTCCGTTAAATGAGGGAAATGCTAGACTTTTCTTTTGTTAGCAACAACATAAATGTGTCGATGTCGACATGTTATGTCAAATTTCTGTGTTGCCATATTGAAATCTATTACGTTTTCAATTGGCGCGAAATTAGGACTCAAATTACCAAGTGTATTTAATATCCACAGACGTATTGACTCATAATCTTAATTGTATAGTAGTAGACTTATAACTTGTGACTTATAACTTATGGCCATGCGAATTATAACTTATAACTTATAACTTATAATTTATAAGTTATAAGTACATGGTTTATAAGTTATAAGTTCATAAGTTATAAGTCATACGTTATAACTTATAACTTATAAATTGCTTAAGGAAAGACAATCTAACGAAACAAAACAAAACATGCTGATTTCGGCGTATCACGCCCTCACATACCAAACAAAGTATGTGATTTCATCAGTACACCTATGTCTTGCAGGACAATGTGTATATCAGCGCAGACACAGAACAAATACAAATTTTGAACTTTCAGCGCTTGCTTTTATACACTGAAAAACTTCCGCAATCTATTAACAAAACTCTTCATTTTTGTTAATATTTTTGGAAGTACAGATGCGGCAGATTGTGAGATGGTTCAATTCTTGACCATTTACATTAAAAAATGAAAATCGTCACTGGACTGCACAAATCTGGAAGTTCCATCTTAGATGGTATTAACTCCAGATGTTTTTGGCTTCCTCGGCGAACCGCACCACTACGTAATAAAGTACGCAAACTTGCTTTCAATGCTCACAGAGTGAAAAGAATGAAAAAGCTGATAGACAGACTTTTTATAAACTCCCATGGTAATAGACCACAAAGTAGTCAACATATGCCTTGGAGTACAATCTTTCACGTTTTTTGAAACCATTGCGCTACGAGAAAAACTCTCGACCGCGATTTCAATAACGGATTAAAGGCCGCTACCTTACTTCAATCGCAATGGTTTCAAAAAACGTGAAAGATTGTACTCCAAGGCATATGTTGACTACTTTGTGGTCTATTACTATGGGAGTTTATAAAAAGTCTGTCTATCAGTTTTTTCATTCTTTTCAGTCTGTGAGCATTGAAAGCAAGTTTGCGTACTTTATTACGTAGTGGTGCGGTTCGCCGAAGAAGCCAAAAACATCTGGCGTTAATACCATCTAAGATGGAACTTCCAGATTTGTGCAGTCCAGTGACGATTTTCATTTTTTAATGTAAATGGTCAAGAAATGAACCATCTCACAATCTGCCGCATCTGTACTTCCAAAAATATTAACAAAAATGAAGAGTTTTGTTAATAGATTGCGGAAGTTTTTCAGTGTATAAAAGCAAGCGCTGAATGTTCAAAATTTGTATTTGTTCTGTGTCTGCGCTGATATACACATAGTCCTGTAAGACATAGGTGTACTGATGAAATCACATACTTTGTTTGGTATGTGAGGGCGTGATACGCCGAAATCAGCATGTTTTGTTTTGTTTCGTTAGATTGTCTTTCCTTAAACGATTGAAGTAAGGTAGCGGCCTTTAATCCGTTGTTGAAATCGCGGTCGAGAGTTATTCTCGTAGCGCAATGGTTTCAAAAAACGTGAAAGATTGTACTCCAAGGCATATGTTGACTACTTTGTGGTCTATTACCATGGGAGTTTATAAAAAGTCTGTCTATCAGCTTTTTCATTCTTTTCACTCTGTGAGCATTATAAATTGCAATTTATAAGATGACTTATCGATTATCCGTCATTTGCGCTAACTCTCTATTATTTTTTCGTATTGTTATTCAGGATGTTAAAGTACGACAGTGTGCTTTTAGTAAATAAGTTAACAATAATAGTGTTGTTACACCCGTGAATCTTAACCGAAGCGACCTACCGCATTTTTAAACTCCTTGAACAATCTGTCAAAAAAAGTTGTCAAGCTACATGGTACGCAACCAATGTTGATAGTAAAATGGTTTAGATAATGTGGATTTAGAAAACAAGAAAATACCAATTAGTGGGACATTCTTATTGTGCACCGCTGTAAGTCGAAAAATTTCACCAACCTACAAAACACCACGTTTTTCCACCGTCACTTCGAAAGTTTTTAACCGATTTCCAAATTCAATCCCGTAAGCATTTTTTTCAATTATCTTTCAGAAAAAAAAGATTTTGAAAATCGGAAAAAAACTGATTGATAATAATAATTATAACATGATTACGGGATTGAAATTGGGCAAAATCGTTCGAAAACTTTCGAAGTTACGGTCGAAAAAGTGGTCAAAAACCTAGTTTTTTGAAGGTTGATGAAACTTTTTGATTCATATCTCAGGGAAATTAGAGTGGAAATTGCTCTTCAAGGTTTTGACTGAAAGATGCGGACATGAGAAAATCACGAAAATTAAATTAGTGAAACTATGTTGAGTGGTTCGGGCTGTAATGTTCTTAGTATTGACCAAACTCACGCTACGCGACCCTACACGATATTTGGTAGTTTTTCGAGAATATTCTTTAATGATTAGTTTTTTTGTGGAGTGAGGTAGAGAAAAAAGATGTGAACTTTTTTGTCCATGGAAGTATGAGTCAGAGGCGTCAGAGACCTCTCCTAAGTGCTCTAGCTTTGTTCTGAGCTTATTTTAAGGGTTTGGAAAGGTTTTTAGCGCCGTTGCTTCGTACGGGTTTTTCGATATTGCCCTTTCGGCAAATTCGTTCGAGTCTTTTTGTAACATCTGTTCTGTTTGCCACATCTATTCTTTACTCGTATTCACAATATTATTTACGATGTGGAATTATCGCGCTAAAATTTTATTTCACGAAATTATCGGGTGGGACTTCAATTCGAACATCGAACGCATACTCCCACAAACTTTGTTGTGAAAAGGTAAAGACCAGCTGATGCAAAATACATTTGTGTGCTTTTAAATTTACTTGCTGTCAAACATTAACTGTTTCGCAGTTTTGCCAATACAAAGAGATAATCTTGAAAACAGCAAAACACGTAAATTTAAAAGCACACAGCCGTAAAATTTGAAACAAAATGGTTGATGATTGTATATGACTATTTATTTACATGAATATATAATAGAGAGTTTGGGCAAAGCGACTTATCGTTAAATTTATACATATAGTTATAAGTTGTAAGTTATATGTTTAGCTTATAAGTTACGAGTCTACGGTAGAAGTTATGAGTTTACATTTTAAGTTATAAAATTTTATGATTTGTAAGTTGTAAGATATGAGTTAGACATTTTTATAAGTTATAAGCTATAATTATAAGTTTTGAAGCTGTACTGATACGTATTAGTTTTAAAGCTGATCAGTACTGATTCGTATCAGTTTTGAAACTTATCAGTGCTGATCAGTTTCAAAATTTATAACTTGTAGCTTTATAGCCTAAAACCTAAACTTATAACAATTTCTAACTCATAAATTACAACTTATAACTCATAAAAATTTATAACTTAAAACGTAAACTTATAACGTAGACTTATAACGTAAAAAATAACTTATAACTTACAGCACTCTAAGCCAGAGGATTGATTTCAATAGACATTTTCACGACCCCTCTTAGAAAATGCTATGCTAAATTTTATGCAATTTTCTGTCAATATTCCGTAGAAATTTTAAAGAACTGTCGAATCATTGGAAAAAACTAATTTTTTGACGATTTTCAGCTGAAAATTAGCGTTGGACGTAAATATTATAAACAAGATCCATAGATCTGATGCTTACGAAGCGATTTGCAGACTGCTGGAAAAAATTGTTTATGATTCTAAACCACATTTGATCAACAAAGACGTGCTTTGGTGTATTTGGCCTAAAATTCTATGTCTGGCTTTGAATTGTACCTAAGAAACAGCTATCTACTAATAGCTTCGCAAGTCTGAGACTTACGGATTTTGTTAATAATATTTAGGTCCTACGCTAATTTTCAGCTAAAAATCATTAAAAAAAAAAGATTTTTTACTGGTTTGACAGTTCTTTTTAATTTTTCAGAACAAGCATCGTTGGCCGGTCTTTGTCCGACAATAATTAATAAAAATTGGTCGGTTACTTATAGGGCATGGAAATAATGCGCGAACCTGCGAAACTCGTTACTGGGAAATTTTTGGGAAAAAAATTTGGTTCGCAAGGAAAAGGCGGGAGGAAAATTAAGGAAGTCAGGAGAAATTAGATAATGTATGTTGAACTTGGGAACTCTAACTGATAACCTAAAACAAGGTCATAAGTTCGTTTAAAACCTAAGGAAAAGTTTAATTTTGGAAGATCATCAAGTGTGTATTGGGAATTGGGAAATGACTTTTTAGGGAAATCGCAAGTTGGTTTGACTCGGTTACCGGGAAAAAAACATTATTTCCATGCACGACTTATACCATGTTTTAAATTGCAATCCGTTGCCTTCATAATCGGAATCGTTTTTGAGCAAGAGGCTAATTTGTAAAATTTAAAATTGCTGGAAATTTGTCGAAACTATGTCTTATTTGCCTTATCTATGTCTTATTTGAAATTTGAAAGCGCTGAAAAATTATTAAGTTGGAAGAGTCCGGCATTTGTGACACATTTTTTTAATCAAATTTGAAAATATTTTTTTGCGTTCCGAAGCTGTAAGCGTCATCCAAATTATATCAGTTGTTTTGGTAAAAGGGACAAGGACTTGCGTCATATTTCCTTTTTAAAAGGAGTTTTGTTGTAATATCATTTCTTTAGAAGTAGGAAAACTGTGTCTGATGAATTGTATATAGAATGGGCGAAAACGATCCTTTCAACTTACTCTACAAGAAATAAAAAGTTTTTTTTAAGCCGCCGCCGCCAAGCCGAAGCTCGGCGGTTACTACTTCCATGGGCGAAAATGATCCCCACAACTTCTTCTGCAACATATTAAAAGTTTTTTTTGAGCCCCCGCCTATTTTCCGCCATTTTAGCGTTCACCGCGTTACACTACACTGTGTAGTACACACCCAACCAAACAACTTTCCCTTTGACACCAAATGAGGCCGGTACCCCCTCTCCATTAAAATCTCAGATGTCGTAGAATCCCCAGCTGAAGCTCTCAAGTCGCAAAAAAGTCGTTTATCATACAAGTGCCAATGGAAACCAGTAACTAAGTAACTAACTAATGTAGGATGTTTTCATTAACTTTGGATTCTGTGAAAATTCACTTTTGTATTGAAAATGATCATTTCCTAAAGGTAATTATCTCCGGATCCACTGATCCGATTTTAAGGAGTGAAAAGGCGAAGTTTAGAATTTTCCATAGAATCCGGGAGTCAAAACGCTGTATAGTAGCCCTATTCATGCCAAAAAAAGTTGTGCAAAACTTTGACCCGAATGTCTACTTCACTTCTTCTTTCATTACTGAAAATGAGTTTAGGGGTCCCGCAAAGCTTGAGAATATTGTTTGTAAAGCGACCAACTCTTTTTGAATGAAAAAGAGTACTTTGCAACTAAAAAAGAGTACAATAAAGTACACAACAGAAAAAAAGAGTACATGAAAAAGCTGAACAATAGCTGAAAATATGTTTTTAGTAGAGTGAAACATTAGGTGTATCCTAAGAATCATAACCTCCTTCAGTTAAAGTAGCTGAAGGATATAAACGGCCCATAAATGACGTCTTATAATAGGGAGACATAAAATAGGACAAATAAATTCCAGAAAAATAAGAGATATTTCATGCCTGATTTCTATAAAAAATGACTTGGACTAGAAAAATGTATTTTCAGCTTACATTTTTCAGCTGAAATTAAATTTTTCACCCGAAATTACATTTTTAGTAGCATTTTCATCACTCTAACTACCAAAATCCTAATTTGCGCTTACCAAATGAGACCCGAAAGTAATTGATGTATACCAGGACCTATATTTTGAAATAATTAATGAATTTTAATGAATTGTAATAGAATTTTAGTAAAATTTTAAAGAAATTTAATGAATTTCAATGAAATTTCGTGACTTTGAAGAAATTAATGAATTAAAAATAGACCCTGGAGCGCCTACAACAATTGTCCGATAAGATTCACCGATGAATCGTTACGGGATTAATGACTATAACGCTCAGCAATCTGCTTTCGTTTTTGAAATTTTGACAGGAGAGAATAATAATTATTACGCATCTGCGGGAAAGTTTATTTACCTTCGAGCCGAAGGCAAGGGATATAATCCTCCGAGAGGGTAAATAAATTATCCTGCAGAAACGTAAGAGTTTTTATGCACCGAAGCAAGAAATCAACAAAACAAATTTTGATACAAGACAGTTTTGATACAAGACAGTAATGTATGACATATCTCCCTAGACAGCCACTGAGGTGAATAAATATTATTATCTATCTAGAGCAATAATCTCGTACTTATTACCCTAGGGCAAAACTGTTTAACTCTATATATTGCTCTCGATAGATGAAACTATATATGCACCGCTGTCCAGGATGGTTTATTTTGACGATTTGGATTCCTCCAAATCGTCAAAATAGAGTATCCTGGACAGCGGTGCATAATATACTATTTTTTCAGGTTTTACATGTTTTTAAAAATTTTTTCCTAAAATAAACTGATTTTTACCAACTTACAACCCAGGAATTTAGCATTGACATAAATTTGGGAACAGTTTTCATGCAATCATCAATAACTTATTAAAATTGGAATGACAATAATATCACCGACGTGGGAAGAAATTTGACACTCTCAGTGAACGTTGACAGCATTCACCAACGATTCACTGAACGAAGAAATAATTGCTGTACGTGCTCCTGATGTATACAATGTCAGAAACATTGAAGTATTTTTGTTTTTGTTGAAAATTACGGTATTCGCAGTTTGATAAAAACAGTATACGAGAGAGAGAATCTTGAGATCTTAAATTTTTGGATTCTAGCTAAATTTTAGCTAAATTTCTAGGGAAAACATAAATTGGTAAGAAAGAGTACATACAGTATAGATGTTGAGTACAAACGAGTACAAAAAAAAGTACGCAGATCGAGAAAGTACAAAGACCGAAAACAGAGTACTGCACTCTGTAAATAAGTACAGTTGGTCGCTTTAATTGTATGAAGTGCATGGTGAATGGTGACGCATTGAAACGCATACATCTTGGAACACATTGTGGAACACCAAAACTCATTTTCAGAGTATTATGATTTCTAGAGAATTATTCAGTAATGAAAGAAGAAGCAAAATAGACATTCGGGTCAAAGTTTTGCACAACTTTGTTTTGGCGTGAATAGTACTATATGGTTCCGCACTATACGAACAATATTTGTCTTAATTTAGTTAACTCTTTTATAATGCTGGGGTTGATGTGCCATTTATAATCTTTCGAATTTAGTAACAAAAAATTAGAATTTTTGTTTCTCAACGTTTCGACCTATTGCAGGTCAACGGGAGAATATCTTTATTCAAAGATAGAAGAATTTCTATGATAATCTCATTGTCTAATATATATATAACGTATTTGGTCTTATCTTAGATGTCGATTCACAACAAAAATATAAGAGACTTTTAACCAAGTACAATAAAAAAACCGACTAACAAAGTTTTGTGACGGTATACGTCCTGTTACTAATTGATGATTCGTACGATTTTTGCGGTGTCTGATCAATTTTGAGCGTAATGATCAGTTATACCAGTTTTGATCAAATAGGTCAAGTGAGTAGGATCAGTTAAGATAAGTTGGATCAGTGGTGGTTGATTGGATGCGTAGTTTCGGACTACTCGGCTGTAGACATGAAAGCCGATTGAAAAACGTCGGCGGCTAGCCGAAAAAAGATTGTCGGCGGCGGCTGAAAACACGGCTTAAGCCGGCTTAAAACGGCGGCTGTAAATCAGTGAAATCAGAGAAAAAATCGGAAGAAAGTTTTAAACAATTTCACTATTTAGGCACAAAGTAAGAAAATTACTTTGTGTGGTTGATGTTTCTCTGTCGTTGGTTCATAATTTTGGGAATTTTCTTAGGTTATCGGTTTCATTGAAACTGCTATGACCCAAGAAAATTCCCAACGTTAAGAAAATTATTGCTATATTGAAGTCTTTGTCAAAATTGAGAGTTAACTTTTGAATGTTCAGTTGAAAGAATTGAGTTTCAACAGGTAGCCTTTCGTTATTGATGAGGTAGCCTATTTTACAGAATAATGCTCGGTAGCACCAGAGCTGCTCGTAAATGACAGTACTATCTTTGCCAAAGCGCTAAGATAACGAAATGTCGTTGGTAAGAACGGGTCCAATTTATTAAGTTATGAGGTGCTTAAGAGCACTCCGAGCACTCTATGTAAAAACGATGTTTTTCTAGCTATAGTTTTGTGATAAAAATGTGTCATGTTTAAAAAAGTAACTAAATGGCCGCTTACACTCATCTTTTATTAATTTTTAGAAATTATGTCAAAATTGTTTCAGCAGTACCAGATTTATGAGCACTAAGATAGCAGTTTTACCCACTGTGGCGACGTATACTTGACAGTTAGAACAATAAGAATTATCTTCCGACTGGGAAATATACGTACGCCGCACTCTAAATCAGCACTTTTATTTAATATTAAAAATGTGATTGAAATGCCATGCATGCGAAATTTTGACAGTAGGTTGTGCTTATTTCATTTAATAATTCAAATACATTTTAAACATCAAGGGTAAACTGTATCAATTGCTTCAGTAAAACACGAGTTTGGCATTTCGATAAGAATGAATCAAGTAATAAGAGTTCAAGCTAGAAATTCGTTAGATTTAATTAATTAATTTTCTTTTAAATCTAATCGCTTCGCTGCGGAGTACTGAGACAACCGACTGGCAACCCCAAATTCTAATACAAAGTCATGTTAGCTGTCAGCTGTCATCGCCAAACCATTCCACGTTGGGCTCTCTTTCGATAAAGTCATAATTAAGTTTGTCGCTTTTCGTTTTTGTGATTATAATATTTTCAAGCTGAGAGACGAAAAAGGAAAGTTAAAGTTTTAATTTTTTTATCAAGTTTTAAATTTCCTACAACCTCCCGGGTCAGAGAAATTGCTGGATCCGCCTTGCGACCGTTTGCGACACGTAAAAACTCAAAGCTGAACTTTTAATTCTATGTGTTTTTCGCCACAACAAGCCTTTTAAGAGAAGTGCAAAGTACACGAGTCAAAATAACAGTTTCCAGCGCGAGTTGCTTAAAATAAATGAGTGAGTTTGCAAGATACAGAATTTTTTCCGAAGTAAATGAATTATGTAGCAGGGTCCAAAGTATAATGTTTCATTGCCCGCCCATGCGAATGTTGGATTTTTACATTAACGTTTAAAATTGTTTAAACCGAGGCAAAGGTTGTTCGATGTGCTAAGCGAGTACGGAATTAATGGAAGTTTATTGGGCGCTATTAGGAGCATTTATTCAAGGAGCAGGGCTGCGGTAGGAATGAATGGTGAAATTAGTGAGGCATTCGAGGTTAATGAGGGCGTTCGTCAGGGCTATTATCTCTCTCCGCTTCTGTTCATAATATTCATGGACAAAATCATCATCATCAAGCAGGCCAATTTGCAGGGGAAAATGGAAGTGGCGGAAGTAATCATGAGAATCCTGGCCCTATGCGGATGACTTAACTCTGTTAGCGGATAATGCCAATGATTTGCAGAAGGGCATTGACTGCCTGAATGTCGCACGGGATGTACGGGTGTAAGCAAAACAAAGGTTATGCATGTCGGCGAATCTCGGAAAGAGGTATCTTGTAGTGTAAGTGTGGAGCAGTTGGAACAGGTCTCGGAGTTTAAATATTTAGGATGCATTTTCTCAGATTTTGATGAAAGGAGGAAAATTGGAAACGTATTGGCTCTTGATGTCGCAGGTGTTCAATGAAAAGGAATTAAGTAACGTTACAAAGTTGGCTATTTACTGCTTAATCTTTAGGTCAACGATTGTATATGGTAGTGAAAGATGGGTGGACTTCAGTTACTTTGTGCATGACCTGGAGGTTTCAGATATGAAGGTACTTAGGAGAATAGCAAAGGTGAATCGGAGTGAACAGTGGATTAATCATATCAGGAACGATGACATCAGGGAAAATTTAGGGGTTACGACAGTGGAAGAGGCGGTAAAGGTTAGTCGTCTGCGACAGTATGGGCACGTTCAGAGGATGGGTGGTAACAGGCTGCCAAAGAGGATATTGAATGCTCAGGTCCCGGGTGAGAGCCCAAGGGGTAGGCCAAGGAGAAGGTTATAGACTCAATTAAATCAGATTTGGAACTTAGGGACTTTCTCTGGGCGAATAAGCCATCTTCTTGGGACAGGTTAGGAGGGTATGGAGGAGGGTGGTCCATGATCACCTCACACAGGTATAAAAAACGGTCTATAAAGTTTGATGATGATGAAAAAATGAAGCCACTTACACCAGTCTTTTAGAAAACTTTATCTGAAGTGCACATTTTTGTAGGAGCCCATTTTTCTATAGAAAAGGGTCCATAACCAACTGTCCGATCAATCACCTCCGTTACAGTGACTGAATTGGTCACCATCATTACTGCACTGGAATTATAACGCGGAGATCATTTCCGTATATATAAGTGGGAGTAGCTGCCGTCAGCTATGGCAGCCGCGTTAAGTGCCGTGGGGTCAAATTTTTTTATGAATTCGGGTTGTAGTAGTTGAGTGACACTCTTTTGTTTTAAACCGTACAAATGCTATTCAAAGTGAAGTTAGCTGTAATTGCGACAGAAGCTAACTTTCATTGCCTCAGCTGATTTTTCGAATTTCAGCGTATTTTGGTAAATTTTTGAATTAGATCAGCTGATTTGCTTGTGATCAATTTAGCTACAATCGCAGCGCTGCTAACTTCACCTTGAATAGCATTTGTATGGTTCAAAACAAAAGACCGTCACTCTCGTGACTAACCCTGTCCGTCCTGTTATTAGATTCGCCAGTTCCAAAAATATTAACGACTATTTTTTTATTAATTACAGAGGTGGTGTAGCATTGTGTTTATCAGCGCAAGGTCGTCGTAACGGCGAAGCTTTAGTAAGATTTATGTCGCAAGAACATAGAGATATGGCGCTGAAGCGGCACAAACATCACATCGGAAATCGTTATATTGAAGTTTACCGAGCGTCTGGTGAAGATTTTCTAAGCGTTGCTGGAGGTGCTCATAACGAAGCACAAGCTTTTTTGTCGAAAGGTGCACTAGTTATAATTCGTATGAGAGGATTGCCTTATGACTGCACAGCGAAGCAAGTGGTAAGTTTTTCAATCAAATTTATCAAAAGAAAAGCAGACACACTAACCTACTTATGTAGCTGGACTTTTTCGCCACTGGGAGCGAGCCATGTAACGTTCTAGACGGTGTAGATGGAATTTTATTTGTCAAGAAACCGGATGGACGCTCGACTGGTGATGCTTTTGTGCTTTTCGCAAATGAATCTGATTCATCCAAGGCTTTGTCACGGCATAGAGAATCCATCGGACAGCGTTATATTGAACTTTTCAGATCAACAACTGCTGAAGTCCAACAGGTTAGCGAATTAATAAGTTACGTAGAAATTTTTAGGATGAGTTAATTTTTTCATTAAACATGAGCTAGCATTTAAAACGGAAATTTTGTTGGTGAGAGGGTCTTTTTATTATTAATAATAACTGAGGTGTATTCTTCAAATAAACCCAAATAATTCCAATTTTTAAGGTTTTAAATCGATCAATGGATCCAAAGACTTATGAACCCGCACAACCACCGCTAATAACCCAAATACAACCTGTACAAATGCCACTTTTACCACAAGTAAGTGTAAACATTTGAACTACGCTTTTATTTACGAATTTTCAATTCAAAATGTTTAGGTCAAATTTTAAAAATTGACGCGCTTCGTCCGTTCTCAGGTCCTGTCTAAGTATATAAAGCTTTATTCCGAATTTGCTGTACTTTGACAGAAGCCAAAAACTCATCAAACGCGTCAATTGTTGCGGCTGAACTATTTAGGCTAGTACACATGAGGCAAATTAGATTTGCTATTTTCTTTCAAGATTTTGCTGACATTTTGCTTCCATTTTACCCGATAAAATCTCCCAAATTTGTTATTTCAAATTTTTAATAAGTTCTTAGCAATCCTCGAGGAAATTCCTCATATTTTTTAGTCGAAATACACTTTGCTTTGTTGGGAAAAACTATCAACTACAGACATGTGCGCACAAATATTTCCGTGTGAGTGGGTAAATTGTGCAATCGCAGCTCCATTTGAAATTTGGCGTTCATTTGCGACTTTGAAGGAATTTGTCAAAACTCATTCCATTTATAAAAAATTTTGAGGATCTTTTCTTTAAAGAACATTTAAAAATGTGAAATAAATTTCTTTAAATGGGCCGCAATATCAAATAATGAAGTTTTGTACATCCCTCAATAAAATAAAGAAAACATTTTTAGGCGCATAGAATCCTTTTTGCTTAAATCGACTAAATAACTTACTTAAAATCTAGCACGTTATAACAAGTGGAACATCAAAAAGCTGCATTCGGCTACGTGGATTACCGTACGAAGCTCGAGTAGAAAACATTTTACATTTCTTGGCAGATTTCGCTAACAACATTATTTATCAAGGTGTACATATGGTGTACAATGCTCAAGTAGATACAAATTTCAAAATTCAATGTAAGTCTCGATTTCAATTATCTTTTGTCAAAAAAAACAGGGTCAACCTAGCGGGGAAGCATTTATTCAAATGGACTCTGAAGAATCGGCGCGTGCGTCAGCTCAATTAAAACATAACAAGTACATGGTTTTTGGCAAAAAATATCGTTACATTGAAGTCTTTCAATGTTCTGGCGATGACATGAATCTGGTGCTAAATGGTGGACTGCATTCGCCATCAAATCCAACGAAACCTGCATTATTATCTCCTGGTATGTTAACACAAGTTCAACAAGCCGCATCACCACCATCATCCTCAGGTATTCCTATGGGTATTCCTCCCCCATTAACCTTATCCATTCCTCCGCCGAATCCCGCTCTACTAGCACAACAACAAGCTCAATTCATAGCTCAACAAAATTTACTCGCTCGTCAACAAGCAGCAGCTGTGGCCGCCGCAACTGTCCAACCCGAACCACAATATTATCTACCGAATTTAGCTCTGCTTCCTCATCCACCAACCCAACAAAGTCTTGCATTTCCGCCTAACCCATATGCAGCATCTCAATTCTTTTTCATGCCGCGTGCGCCACATCCGCAATTTCCGCTTGGCTTGATGCCACATCCAATGCATCAGCAAGCGTTTACTTTATCTTCGGCTCAACCGCCAGTAATTGCTCCAGCGCCTACACAGTTACAAACTAGTAGTAAGCGATCTTATGATAGTGCTTTTCAGCCTGACTCTGGGGCAGGTGTTAGCGCACCGAAACGACATTTCATTCGACATCCGCCTCCTCAATATTTTACGCCTTTTTATCCGCCAACAATGTAACGGTAGAAAATTCAAATCGGTAACGTTGGCAAACGTAAATGCAAATGTGGCAATTAACGCAATATTCGAATTGAACGCAATTAAGTGCGTTTTATACAGTTAATTATTTCAATTGTTGTAACTCAATTCATAGTTAGATTTGCTATCTAAAAAGAATAATATATTTTTATTTATGCGCTATTATTAATTTAATCGTGACTATCATCAAATATTGCGAAATATATATATGAAAAATTCCATTTTTTTCCAATGTTAAGTTAATTTTAATTGAAAAATTTTTCACGCGATATTTTTCTCTGTTTTAGATATCATGACAAATGAACTTTGATATTTTTTTGACAATGTTTTTATCTTCTCAAAGTGACATTAGCTTCCACAGAAAAACATGTAGTTAGTTTACATCTTCTGTCAGAAATATACAATTGTAAAAACTTATTTACTTACTTATTTTTCCTTCGCCAATTGGCCGAAATTTTTTTGGAATAATTGAGCTTGTTTGCCGTTAACAAAATCCTTGTATACGTTTACGTTCCGTTAAAATCAATGAATATATCATTCGCTACAACAATTTTTTATTACACAAACAAAAACAACATTTTTTTAAACACACACCTTCTAACAAAATTTCGAATTTTAAGAAGAGATATGTTTTGTCGAATTCGTTTTACTTAAAACTAACAACAGAATTTGGTGCAACGAAAGATAGTTTGTTTAAAGGTAAGTCGAAATGTGCAAAAAATGTTTGGGAATATAGCCTCAACAGAATTTTTGCGTCACTCTTAAAACGTCATCGAAGTTGTCGATTTTGTTGTGCAATATTATTGACAGAATAACCTTATCAGATTCTTTCAATGTTCATCGTTCCAGTTTTCATAAATTATCTCCGGTATAACTGCATTCAATCTCGAAGTGCTCCGCTTTGTTCCGATTATTTTGTTTTTTCCGTTTAAACGAACTAAAACCGAAAACATTGTACAAAGAACTACGTCAAAATACTCACTAAAATCAAATATAGACACATTATATAAAGGGATAATAAAAACATTTGCAAGGAACCCGTCCGCATCAGAACTCTGAAGTGTATGAAATGACGCCCACATTAAATAGGATTGGAAAGTGCCGAAAGAGCAATATTGAAAAATCCGTCCGAAGAAACGGTGTAGAAGTCTCCCAATATTACATTCAAGAAACCCCCAAAATAAAAAAAGTTAAAATAGTTTAAAAAAAAGTAAAAACTTTTTTTAGACATATTTTCAAAAAATGTTATTTGTACTAATCGCCGATATTAGAACCGACCTAGAGCACTTAGAAAAGGCCTCTGACCCCATACTTCCATAGACAAAACTTTTGCCATTGACACCGATCTTCTATCACTTATAGTTCTCAAAATGTTTGAATTTTTCGAAAATAAATTGCCTAGATCGATCCTCCCTAACATTAGCGGCCGTATTGGCAGGCATCACGACATGCGCCACACCTAAATCACAGCTTTGCCTTTGACACCAATCTTCTATCTATAATAGTTTTCAAAATATTTGAATTTTTCCAAAATAAATTGCCTAGATTGATCCATCCTAACATTAGCAGCCATCTTAAGCTCGGCCGGGCTCAAGATCAAAAAATTTTCTTCCATAAATTGTCGGCCATGTCCAGACCTTTCAAACAAAACAGTTTTTGGAAATCGGAAAAGATTTACTCGAGTTATGTACAAAAGACCAAAAACCACTTAAACGGCTCTATCTCGGTGGTCCTTGGGCCGACAGTGCCCAGATTCAATAAAAGCTTTTTCGATTAGTTTTCAGGAAAAAAAAAAAGATTTTGAAAATCGGTCAAGTTTTTCGCGAGTTATCGTGTTGACAAACGGACAAAATTTTTTTTGCAGATTCGGTATCTAAGGACCATGAAACGAAAAAGTAACCAACTCCCGGGTCGAAATTCGACTGGTTACAAACTCCGTGGTAAACGCAATAGACCCTTTTTCGAAGAACTTCGTTTTTCGTGCGTGTCTAAAAATTAAATTTTCGTTAGGCAAATTATGATTTTTTAATAATGTTAATGATATTTTGCTTTTACAAACGTGCTGGACATTTACTATTTTTATTGGAAAGTTTTTCGTTTCGTTAGGAATGGAACTGTCGTTCAATTTCGTTTAATTATTCCTTTAAAAGCTTTGAGGTCGTTAGAGACACAACCACTGTAACGCTTCTCTCAGCAGATATCCTTTTTGGAAGTCCTACTGAGGAGTGACGGACTTCTGTGGTTCATGGAATAAATATAATATGCTCGTTAACACCCAAAAAGTGACAATTTCATAAAATTCAAGTGTCATGTTCTTACCACAAATTAGACCGGATACTTTAAAGCGCGATATTTGATATTACGTCAACCAGAGGACTTTTTGCATGTTTGTAGGTTTGATAGCTGTCAAATAAAGTGTTTTTTATACAGAGCTGCCGACTATATTATTTTTATATATGAGTCGAGTGCAGCGTGTCGTTTCGGAGTTGTTCTAATTAATGTGAAAACTACAATTAAGCGGTGATTATATTGGGTGCGATGCGAATCGGATCGCGTAAGGTTTGCATGAAAATTCAACTTTATAAAAACAAAAAAAATTCGTCAAATTGTATTTTCAAATTCTTCGATTCGAAAAAAAAAATTAACGAAAGATTCTAGGCTGGCGCAATTATTTATCGCGAAAATAATTGTCGTAGAAGTAGAATTTTTCAGTAAGCTCAAAATATACTATTTTACATTACGAGCAAGGTAAAGGGTTTTCCCTAGGGATGTTTAATTTTTGTTGTTAATCACTAAAGTTAAAGACAATACAGCTTTTTGTTATTCCCATCTTTTAAATATATAAAAAAACGTTTAGTGTTTGGGAACTATGTCTCCTACCCTATTAAATTTACAGCAGGTATTGTGAAAATTTTGAATTAGAAGAAACGCTTCATAAAGTTCACAGCCGGCGTGGTTTATTTATTTATCGAAATTTATCACTTTCGAGAATTTAAATGAATTTTTCATGGAAAATTGAATAAATTTGTTCCAAAAAAATAAATAAATAAATCTTAGGAGGGTTTCAATCTTAGGAGGGTTTAAAGCATTGTAAATTTTTGCGAATCTTCTTTTAGGCTTATTTGCTTGATGCTTCGCTCAGAAATTTTGCTAAAACAACTTTTTTCTAATGAATGAATAAAGTGTGTGACGCCTCTGTCCTTACACTTTGGTTTTGCTTTGATCAGTCAATCTCCCACATTCGGCATACCATATGGGCGTTCCAGTGACACAAACTGGGCGAGTGCCACACCCCCATAAATAAACCCAAATTTGAACTGGAGCTTTTAAAAAAATTGTTGAATTCCTGTCAGAGTTTAAGGGCAAAAGGTGATTGCTGCATAAAGTCAACGAGTTAATCTACTACTAGCCTTTGTGACAATTGCTTCAGATTCACATTTGTTAGTGTATGACATGTCATCACAGAAAGATTCGTAAATTTTCGGTAAAAGTTTTCGATTCAGGGACTTCTTGATCCGAAAGAAAATCCATCGAGGTCTTTTTAAAAGACACGTAATTCAGTCCTCGTTCGTAAATTATTTTCTTATTCATTTGAAGCACAAGCTGCTACGAAAAAAGTAATCTCTATTTTGATGTAGTGTCAATTTTTTAAGCAAGGAAACTCGAATGTGGTATAATTTAGAATATTCTAGGCAACTCTACAAAACAGAGGAAAAAATTGAATTTGGAGTCTGCTCGTTTTACGACGATTTCCAATAAACTAATGCCACTATTTTCCGATTCGCTCTGAAATTGAAACAGCGAAAAAGTCGAAAAAGTACACTTTAAAAAAAAGCGTTCGCTGCGCTCACGTATTTTCCATCAATTGAGACATGAAACAACTAGAAAAAGCGCAGTTTCAGTTTTGTAAAAAAAAAATTTTAAATACTCGCTTGAAATGGAAGTCGGCGGCTCTGGTTCATTCGTATGTTTTCGAATGCAAAGCGTGAAAATTACTTACGAGATCTTGTGTCATTCGTAAGTAAGTCGTATCAGGTATCCATGGTAAAACCCAAAATGGGAAGATCTTTACAAATATGTTCAGTGACAGGACAGTTTGATCTTTTTCAAATTGTTTGCATTGCGAATTGTTATTTTTATATTTGTAAGTAGTCAGGGGGCTTAGGCCATTGATTAAATAAATTAATAAATTTAGGGACAGTCCCATATGAAATGTAAATGGCACGGGTGAGAGTGGCACAAAAAATTAAAAATAATTTAAAAGGCTTTAAAACTTGAACTGCATTTCGATTTCACTTACCTGTTTTTTTACTGTACTTATCTATAAAAGACTATTAAATAAATAAGAGAACAAACATTCCACCTTCATAGCAAATAACAAGCTTCAAAGAATTTTATTTTCCCTCTTTCCTTTTCTAAATTATTGTTCCTAAAGATTTCGTTTTTAGAAAATGTATCGAAAAGGAAACGACAAAGGAAAATCAAATTTTCAAAGGTGTTGGGGAACATAAAAATAAAGGAAAAACAAATTCGCAGAAAATAAACGAATCATTTCATTTTTTCATTCCATTTTTATAAAAGAAATTAAACAAATATTTCAGATTTAGAACAGACGGTATGTCTGTTTATATATCTTATATCTTTCTTCTTTGTTTTTATTGTTGTTGAATATTTAGTTTTAATTAAACATTTTCTTCTTTTTATACATGTACTTGAATTATTTTTATTGAATTGATATTTGAAAATTTTTATTTTGGTGATCGCAATGTTTATGTGCAAAATTATCTGATGTCTATTGTTAGAATGGTCTAAGCATTCTATAGTATGTTGTCTAGAACCAACATACCGTCATTTGACCAGGCCTGTATCTGTCGCATACTTTCTTAGAGCTGAATGAAATAAGGATAACCTCTTTTCGAAATCTCGACAACTTCAACAATACATTTCCAATATTAACTGCTGAAAACTAACATCTAACTCTTGTTAACTCTCATAATTCTTGTGAAAAATTCTTGAATTTGTAAGCAACTAACGAAGAGAAGCTTCAAAAGCTTCTTAATTTTACGTTATTTGTTCTTACGAATATTTTTAGACGATACGTTGTTTAGGCTCAATACGGCAGAGCAGGAATTTGACTTGTGCCAGCTTTTTATACTATTTTATTTTACCAGTTTGGAACCATCGTTTCTGATCCTAAATCCTTTCTTTCTTTCCCGTTCATCATTTGAATTATGCGAGCTTTTAACTAGGAACCTGTGCAGTGAGCAGGTCGCAGTTCCAAAACTTCCGATGGTCCCACGTTAAAATTGCCTAAAAAGCTTCTCCTTAAATGGAACCTCGAATGGAACAAATGGACAACTTCATATGATAGCACTGCCCGTTAGTAAGTGTCACCATCCTAAAGAGTTGATTAGTAGCTTGGATCATTCGTCATTTGTCATCTGAGCAGATGGAAATTTCCTCCACCTGGGTTCCTTCTGATGGCAGCTTCTCTGATCCTTAGGGTAGCAACGAAAATTTCCGCCTGAAAGACGCTAGAAAGATTTCCCAACTTGGGCCAGATTCCTACATCTGCCTTTAGTTCGTATACTCCATCCCCTACACTTTCATTGGTTTTTGTACCATTTGTGTACCTTATCAGCCTACCAGGTGCTAGTTGAATAAACCAAATTTTTTCGCAAGCCTCGCTCGCGATGGAAATTTTCATTTTCGATGTATATACAAGAAATTTATTTGAGTTAAATGAACAACTTCTGACCAACGATGATTTTTAAAAAGGCGGTTTCATGTTAACCATGTTGTTTCCAATGGTACCAAAGTTTTATTAAAGGATATAATTCTATTGTGAAAAAAGCAATTTTGATGTCACCACCTAAGGGTGCTTCGAAAATCCTGAAATCCTACATTGTATGAAAATCAAACCGTAAAATTTTGTAAGTTGAGTCAACTTGTCCCCATTTGTTTCCTTAGCAATTTCCAACTCGTTGTTTCAGCCCAGCCGACAACACCTTGAACTATATCAGATAATCTTGCTAAAATTCATTGGCTCATTTTAACGTTTGACTGAATAATTCAATTAATTGCTATTGGTCTAAAGTACGGCACATATCCACTTAACAATAATATGGAAAGAGTTTCGTTGAATGGTTTTTAATAAATTGATTTAAAATACAAACTTAGTTCGTACTTATGCATATAATCTAATATCAATGATATAATCATATCTGTTGTATTCGTCCATTAATTTTAATAATAAATTCACTTAATTTTAGGCTTAGTTAAGATTTAATAAACAAATTTTGGTGGTGTTGTAGCTGAGGTAATATTTTGTGATAATAATCCATTTTTGTGTAGTGTGGTGAATTGCTTTGTCGCATAAATGTGCATAACGTGTGGTTGCTATTTTTAAGGCCCGTACGAATTAAAGTATAGTATTTTCTCCGAACTCTAACATTATTCAGCATTGTCAATCTACAAGAGTTTAATCCTACCAAAAAGAAATAAAAACATAAGCTACGAAGACCCGTACGACTCCCTACAAATTCTAAGCTTAAATCTGTAAAAGAAATATTGAAAATATTGGAAAAAATGATTAAAAAAGGGGTTTTTACAAAAAACCGAAAAAATAAAAAAATACTTCCTAAACAAAACTTAGCAAAAATACTGTTTGGCTTCGGCTAATCAGTCACCTTCCAAAACCTTTATCTAATCCGCATCCTAACCTTATCTTGACGCCGCACTTACGAGTGAGGCCTTATCTATGAACTCTACAGCCAAACGACTCAACCGATTTCCTCCGTTTTTGCCATATTTTTCATTTAAAACCTACAAGACCGATCTCTAGCAAATAGAGTTTCAACGATAAATAACGTTCTTGGCCACATTTTCGTTCGGAAAGTCTCGACTCACTTTTTCGATTACCTTTCAGAGGAAAAAAAGATATTGAAAATCGGCCAAGATTCGAGTTATACTGACGGACGAACGGACGAATTTCTTTTTTTGCATCTTTTCTTACCTCTACCTCAAAGCGAAAAGGTCGTGATTAATAGGTAGTTTAGACGAAGGGACCTAAGACGCCCCATTCTACGTTCCCAGCTCACATTTCCGAAAAAATTTTTGTTTCTAACAATTGCATTTTTAGAATTATTACATGAGAACGTAGAACTAGCTAGAATAATTGTAAGCCATTTATTCTATAAGTTAAATGTTTACCTTATAATACATAAAAAGTTAAAAGTTAACAGGAAAAATTGATGATGGTTCATTGATGGTGATTGATGATGGTTGATCGATGATTGATGATGATGGTTGATCGATGTTTAATGATGACTATTCAAAAATCAATCACAAACAATTGATCAATGATGGTTGATCGAAGATTCACAAGTACCATCAATCATCGAAAAACCCTCATCAATCATTCGTAATCCAAATTTTTCACGTTACTCATAGCTCACATAAAACGAAAGCATTTAATTATAGCGTACAGCTTTATGTGTGAGCTATAAGTCCCCTTGCCCAAACTATCTAAGGCATTAGCCCCGTATTTTGTATATTCTAATTTTTCACAATTTGGGCAGATACCAGCTTTTTTGAATTATTAAACTGAACAATTTTCGATGATCAAAGTCAAATCATCAGAATTTGGACAAAATGTCGTGAGTAGGATACATTTGGTGGCCCCAAAAATGGCGAGCAGTTGAACATTTTAGAGGGTTTAATTCCGACCTAACGTTTTGGTGTGTAGAATGTGTTTGTGGTTTGTGTCTATATTTTCTTCACATTTGCACACAATGCCACATCTAATGAACCTTACTGATTTAACGTGACAGAAACATATTTACAGTATGTTACTAGTAGAGTTTTCAGAAGTAAACCCTCAAGAAATCACTTTTTAATTTCAACCATTTTCAATCTCAAATAACTTTTTCGATTACCTTCCTTCAGGGCAAAAGTTCTGTTAAGTTTGAATAAATTTCAGGATATGATTTTTGGTTTCATGTCGTTTGAAATTTTTTATGACAAACGTTCGAAATGTCCGAAACTTTTCGCGACAAACATTCGAAATCCAGATTTTATAATCCGAAAAATTGCCTACGACGACGCATTCTCTTTTTAGGAATCTCAGTTAAATGTTAAGTTAGTAACCGAGTGGCAAGATAGAAGGAGTATGTTGGAAAATTCGGCACCTCCATTGAGAGAATTCGTATTCGATTCTCTCCCATTCCGTACGCAGTTTTGAACGTTACATTCCTTATATCTGGCCGCAGGCGTGCCAACTTATCATTTCTTTAAATTATCCAGTGTGACCAGAGGCATCTTATTTAAAATTCGAATTTCATTTCAATAAAATGAAATTGCAAGACTTACAAACTGCTCTATTGCTTGGTAAATAAGTCTATCCATACGTCTTCAATAGAAAAGAGAAAAAAATTTTCAAGGTGTCAATGACAATTTTTACCTTTCTTGGTACAGCTTGTGTATTGTACTGTTTGGAGCCGTTTTCAAAAGAAGTCATGCCTAGGGGAGAAGGGAGGGTACAAAAAACTATTTGGGGTATGTTTTAACCCTTTCGTATGAAGGTGGGTCGAAAAGCCGCTTTAAAAATATTTGTCATATCCGAAATTGTTAAAATTTTTTTTAGTAAAATGTTAGAAACTTTGCTAACCTTTGTTGGAAATTGTCAGAATTTCACTGCGAAAAGTAGTGGAAGGACCGTTGCAGTTTGTTGGTTATGGACCATTCAATCGGTATTTCTACTTTGTAAATTATGTAAACGCTATAGAATTTTAGTGTACACCAAATATAGTTTCACACACTCAAAATATGAAAAATATACCACTTTAAATAAAACAATGGTAACTCAACCAATTTCGTAATGGTAACGTAGGATAGAATGTGTTGTTAAAAGGGAACGCTGTGATTTATCTTTATTTATTAGGAGTAGTGTACTAAATTAGCACACTATCCCTAATAAATTAAGATAAAACCCTCTTCTAATAGTGAATGAAATGAAAATAACGTTCACCCTTAACATACCTTTAAAATTAGCCTCATATCCGGCATTACTTTGCGACGCCACCTATTTATCACTTCTCTAAGACAACATGTCTTTTCTGTCCTTTATTTTGGTTTGTTCGCGATCAGAAGCAGTTCACAGTTAGATAACTCTTAGTTAGGTCGTACAGATCTTCGTAACTTTCTACGACAGTAAAACAAACAGATAGTGCTTCTCACATGTTGAACTTCCTAACTAATGCAAAGGTCTTTTCTTTTTCTGTCACATGACAAAATGGCGTATTTAAAGTAACGCTTTTACTTCGTGATCTATAAAATATAGTGATACGAATTTTCTCTAATTCTTTCGAATAAGACGAGTGTTGCGGTGGCAAAATTGTAAAAAAGTTTTATATGCAAGTTAAGAACCGGAAAATGTTGGAGTCCCATTGTATTAGAAGTTAGTGTTCAATACATTATTTCACTAATCGCTTTGCTGTAGAGGTAACAGTTTCGACTTATGCCTCTAACTGATATGGTCTTGTCGTCTCACTGTAGTAAAATAATTTATTGTTAAAACGAACAATTTTCCGGTAATGCAATGCTGCGAACAGTGCCATTCGTGGTCAACGCAATTGCCAAGTTGATAGAATTTGAAACTCGATTTTTCGACAATGTATTATCACAAAATTTATTACTGAAGCGTACAAAAGAGTTTTAAATTATTTTATGAAACACAAATTGAAAATTTCCACAGCCTAATGAAAAGCATGGTATGATTAGTCTTATCTCAGTGGATGAAATTGAATACAAATGAAACAACATAATGTTTAGAATCAGGCCTTTGAGATTTGACTATCAAGGCAACCACTTTTCGGGATAAATAACTTTTAGTTTTAATAAATGTACTTTTTTCTAATTACCGGGTATGTAATGCCACCGTCGTAAGGTAAATAGTTTTAAATTAAAACGAATTTTGTCATGAATGATCTTCTGCTTAATCATACACTTTGTTATCGTAGAAAATATAGAATATCCAACGAGATGAAAAAAGAGGTCATTTTTCACATTACAAATATTTAAAAATAATTTATTACAAAATAATATTTTTTTAGCCTTTCTATTTATGGTTTAATAAACAAAATTTTATTTTATTTCGCTAAATAATTATGTATTTTTGTTAATAATTAATTTGTTCAACCGCTTTGCTGTGGGTATAAAAACAAAGGAAAGTGTTAGTCTGTAGAAAAAGAAATAGTACGCAAACACTTTCACTTGAATTGTTGAATGAAATAAGGTTTTGGTTCAAATTTTTAATATATCTGTTCTAAGGAGCACTCATAAACTATGCAAAATGTTTTGGATCACGTTTTTGCACGTCATGTCCTTTAGTCCCTTACGCAGTTCGAAAACGATTAAACGACTCAGTTAATAAACTTCATGTGTTAAGCTTTTAGGCAATAATAAATTCATGAATGTGAAAGCAACGTTGAAGACATGAGGTGAAAAGGCGTCGAAGATGGTTGGGCGGTGATTGTACTCTAGCAGTTATTTTGTCAAGTGTTTCACGCTGAGTGATTTTATACAAACCTGTTAACTCCAATTTCAGTATTTGAGAGTGAATTTTAAGAAAAATGCTAACTCCAATTTCATTTTTCTTATAATTTAGCAACATTTTCTTAACTTTCTTCATTTTGATAATGTAGCGACAATAGTCTTCATAAACATTTCAGAGAACATTGAAATTATAAGACATCATTCGGATTAAGCAACTGGTGTTTTGAGTGGTCAAGAAAATTGTAATTGGAATTAACAGCGGCGTCACAACTGACAAAAAATATTTACTACTGACCGGCCCAAAGTGAGCGATTTGTATGGGTTTACAGTGAGGCGACGGACGGCGATCTTCGGAGAAACGTCAAGTTTCATTCTAGTTCTTTTTTTATTGGATTTTTTGGTTTGCTCTTATAAGCGTATAAATTTCTAATAGTCAATGTTTCCACAAAACTTAACTTATAGCCGTTTGTAAGTGGTAGCTCATTAATTTTTGTGCGATGTCTAAAATACTTTTTTTGCATAGCAAACCTCAATTCATTTGTATGAAAAGCAGAGTCTTACTGAAAAAACTTTTAAAATTATAAAATACATTCATATTCGTGGACTCTGTGTTACTCCTCCATAGAGGAAATATAGACTATCCAAATTTATACGTTTCTAATGATAAATCTAAAAAAATGAATGAACGTCGAAGTTTCGTTAGAGGGCGCCTTACAAATCGCTCACTGGCAACTCTCGCATGGAGTTGAGCATTACATAGCAATATGCCTCCGCGAAAATGATCCATTTTACATGGTGGAACATTCTCACAACATTTTTCGTTAATTTCTATGTAATATTCAACTTTGGCATGGGAGGCCATAAAACATGTATTGAACCATGCTACATAATTACTTCGGAAACAATTCTGTGTACTCGCAAACTCAAACTCAAAGCGAATTGTTCTCTGGAAACTTTTATTTTGACTCGTGTAGTTGCATAACTCGCTCCACACTGGTCTAAACAAAAGTTTCGAAAGCTTGTCGCTAAAAAAAAACACTGAGTGAGTTCGGCTCTATCACAAAATTGTGTCCTCATTTATTAATTACTTTCGCAGGGTCGTATGAAATGTACTATTAACTGTGGTGGATAATTCTCTTCGATTACTCCGAATTACGCAACACAGCTGTGAATTCATATAGACTTCAGATACGCCCTCCACGTGAAAAATCTTTCTCGGATTTAATTAAACTTGTCAGAACTTAAATATAATTTTCATGTGATTTCCTCAAAATTCACATTTTACACTATTTTTGAGATATATTATATTATCCGCCGTTACAACCCGTCTGTGTCAAAGGCTTGATCATTTTATTTACTAGTCCGCAATTTTTTGTGAACTTTTGTTCACATGGATTCTTCTTAGAAGTCCTTTCGTTACCGACGTTTTTACTGTGCCATTGGTAAATTGCACACAAACCTAGTACCATCTTTGATGTACTAGGTGCAGAAACTAGTACAGCTTAGAATGCCGGTTCGCCACATCAATGTGTTTTACCGGCAAGCATTTTTTGTAGCACATGCTTAACGTGAATTCCGTACCACGTCTAACGGTACCTTGCATTTTACCATCAGGATTTACTTTCATGCTATACATTGAAGCAAAATCCTATACAGAATTTGTCCCCACCAGCATGGAACCCGGATATTCTTGGTGTAAAGCCAGTACGTTACCACTGAGATAACCCGTTCCGTTGACTATTGAGCACCACCTGAGTTACTTCACATTGAGTTCGACATAGAGATGAGCGGCTTGCCCGAAACTTCGAAAAACCCGACCCGAACCCGAACCCGAATTGTTTTTCTCGGGTTCATGGGTTTCGGGTTTCGAAAATTTTAATCTGGTCGGGTTCGGTCCCTGTCGGGTTGTTGTATCATTTTATTCGGGTCCCGATCCTTTATTGACTTTTTATATTTCACAAAACTCATCTAAATTTTATCATCTTACATTACACGAATTTTGCTTTAGTCTAAGGTCCGTCAAGAATGCAGACGTAGGGCGTTGAAATAATTTTTGTTTCGAAGTAATTTGGGTTGTGAGTTTCGAAAAACTTGAGCATCTGGTTCGGTCCGGGTCGGGTTTTGAAACAGTTCGGGTTTCGGGTTTCGAAAAATTTAATCGGGTCGAGTTCGGTCCGGGTCGGGTTTTGGAACAGTTCGGGTTTCGGGTTTCGAAAATTTTAATCGGGTCGGGCTCGGTCCGGGTCGGGTTTTGAAACAGTTCGGGTTTCGGGTTTCGAAAAATTTTATCGGGTCGGGTTCGGTCCGGGTCGGGTTTCGAAAAATGGTCGACCCGCTCATCTCTAGTTCGACATATTCATTTTTCTATACATGAAAGAAGAAGAATGAAGAAAAACTGATAGTATCAACCCAACATGCGAAAAAGAAGAAAGAAGAAAAAAGATGCAAATAACGTTCCTTACATTACATACCGTTGAAATGAGCCTTATGTTACTGTTGTGAACAATCACACTAGACTATACTAGACTATTTTTAGTCGAGGTTATTGCGAATAACAAAGTTATAAGTCCTGTGCGTCCTGTGCTTTCGTGAGCGAAATCATTATGGACCAGAGAAATGATAAGCTGGTACGCTTGTGCTGTGGTAGAACACACATGTGAATGACAGTTGCTAACTCAGCTGTCATTAACATGTGTGTGCTATCTCGACTCAGGCATACGAACACATCATTTCTATGCTGTGGACAATTAACATCCAATTAGAAATTCATATGGGGAGTGGGAAAACGGAGAAACGTTTATGTTAATTATTTTCTCCAAAGCCACTGTATTGGTATGTAGTACTAGCTGCTTTCATAATTATTTTTGTCAACTTACCTACTAAGCCTAATATAAAAAGGGAGATGCATTTTGACAAACTCCCTGAGAGTACTTTCACAATAAACAAGTAGTTTTCAATTATTTCAAAATTTTCCATCAGTAAAACTCCTTTAACTGATTTCACCTTTGAACTTTAATAATAATTCGAAAAATTACTTGAACGGAATTATTTTTTAAAATTTTACGTTGAATGCATTTCGAGGGTATCTATCCCCCATCATCAGCAACACACAACTAAAGATCAAAAATTCAAGGGGATAGATATAGATATCCTCGAAATGCATTCAAATTTTAAATAATAATTCTGTTCAAGTAATTTTTCGAATTATTATGAAAGTTCAAAGGTGAAATCAGTTATAGGAGTTTTACTAATCAAAAATTTTCAAATAATTGATAACGACTTCACGTTTTAAGATTCAATTTTAAAAAATAATTGAAGTAGTTTTCATCTTTGACAAGGGACGAAACAGAGATCTGGAGGCCTAGAGTCGGAAACTGCTCTTTGAAACAACTATCGATATGGTGGTTCCTGAAGGGGGGACGGGCTTAATAACAATTTCAATTCGAAAAATTTCTTCCATTTCTAACTTAAAAATTCGCAAAAAATGAAAAATCTGAATTCAGAAATGAAAATATGAACTAATCTAAATACAATTACCAAATCTATAATTATGTTTCAGCTGATTCGACCAGCTGGTGCACTCATACAAAGAAACATAGAACAATTTTAATTGTATGTCAACAAATTTTTCAACAATGAAAACCCAAACAAAGTCTAATAGTGCGCATACGCAATAGCTAGCTCATTGCTACCAATTTTTTTGACTTACAATTACAAATTTATATGGTTTTCTTTTCACTAGTGAACACAAATCAGTTGGTGCAGAATTGAATGGGAAATTTCCAAATTTTATAATTGTAACCTGTAACCATGCCAGACTATCTTCAGCCTAATTTTACCTCGCCTAAAAAAACTTTTCCGTTAGATTTTCCTGCATCTCGCTTTATTTTATCAAAGTCTTTATGTTTCGATGTTTTAATGCTTAACACAACCGACTAATTCACTCATGAACGTGTATCTTTCACTTTAAGTTTATCAAACCTCATGTGTTTTTACTATTTCTGTGTAAGGCAATTTTCCGGATTTTTTTTGTCCATTCGATAAACACTAACAACCAAACATAGTCCAAGTTATTCTCCCGTCTCTGCTACTTATTACCAAAACTTACAACATAATTTAGAGCGAACAAATATATTTAATTGGAACTGGAAGTCATTTTAATCAAAATTATTTATGTGTGGTAGTCGGGTTTTTATAATACAAACAATGAAACTACTGTTGTTGGTGCGGTGGAAACTACCTTCTCAATTATTGCAAATTAAAAAAACATAAAAATGCAAAAAAATCAAATCATTTTCGGTGTTTGGGGCTCTGGTGTATTTTTTATAATGGTGAGTGTTTTGTCTTTATTTTGATATCTTTTTATGAATATTTTCATCTTTTTTTTTTTAAAATGTACTTACGTAAACTACAACCACTCGCTTTATCACTATCACAGTAAAAATCTTTTTATGTGTTGTAAAGTAAGTAGCTTTAAAGATTTCATGATTCACTGTTAATTTTTCTACTGTGATTTGTGAAACAAACAAAAAAGAAAACGATCCAGTAAATATAAGAATGTGATATTTATCAATGAATTAATTTTTTATTCTCTTCTCCGACCTATTTATCTTTTCATTCGTCGTTTCTCTTAGAAAAAGTCGCATTTTATTAAATTTTACAATTCGGCCAAGTTAAATGTTGCATTTACCAACACGTCTGAACATTTGAGAGAAGTTACAGGGGTGAAAAATGAATGATATTGAAACAGGTAGTCTAAACATCCGATGGTCAATATCCAACATTTTTTACCCATGTCATAATAATATATTACTGCATGGACGTGTATGAGCGTTGTATACGAACGAGGAGCGAAGCTCCGAGTGTTAGTGTAACCGCTTACATACACATCTATTCAGTGTACGATGCTTTAATGCATGAGATGGAGGTGTGTTAGTTTAACCGTTCACGTTTTTGGATGTGTTGGTGTCAAGTAATGAACAATGTACAATTGAGAACAAATATGTTACTTAAATCAAACGTCAAGTCTGCACTAAAACACTACATATATATAGTAAAACGTTATACGAAACTATGAAGTATATAACTGGATGTGTACGTATAAATCTCCTTATATACTTCGTAATATTGTAATGTACTATTATAGTCAGATGGGCAACAAGCCAGATTTCGAACAAAATATTGACGACACTGTTGTAAAGAAATAAAAAGTGGGAAAATGAACTCTTAAATTATTGTAGCAGTGTACAATAGTACATTACGTATGTTCTTCCAATGCGGTTGAATATTATTGTTTTCGCTATAATAAGAAAACTCATGCGTCTAAGAGATTTTTATAAAATATATTCGGTTTAATTTATCATTTTACACTTCTTTTGATTTCGATGTTTATCTGATTTTCCTAATTTTTAACGCTATTTTAAATGAAAAATGAAAGAAATCAAAGAAAGAAAGTTACTAATTGTGTGGGAAGCAATAATTACGGGAATATAATCTCTTGAGTCTTCTTTTTTCGGTGAGAATAAAAAAATTATGGAGGCAAAATATTTCTCACTTGAAATTTTCGGCACAAAATACAAGCTCACTCGCTGTGAGGAATCTTTGTTAAAAAGCTTAGCGATAGAGATTGCAAACCGGTTATTTTTTTGTATGTAAGTAACCGGCTAACCGGGGTTTTTCACACAAAAATTAACCAGTTTGCAATCACTACTTAGCGACCTTATCAATTCTCCTCGCTAATTTTTGTATGCAAAAAATACAAGCGAATATGTGAAAAAAGAGGTAAAAGAGAAATAGTAAAGTTGCACAAACTTCTGATTCTCTCACTGTTAATAAAAATGGCTGACTGTAATGTAAAAATAAATGGTCATCATTTTCGAGAAAAATAAATTATTTCCAAATATTTTTCTTTTACTTACTGGATCAGTTTGTTGATAGTATACATTACTGAGTTGATATGTTTTGTCGTGCAATCTTATTCTACGGAGTTTAATGTGCATGTGTAAAACTTGAAACAAAGCTATTTGGGCTGAAAGACTAATCGATTTTTTTATAATTCCCTCACATATATTTTGACTTTAACAAACATTACTTTTGAGAAAACATTAACTAAAAAATTGCGATAGGTGGCATGGTTGGACCAGCATTTAGTGGATACACACAGTTCACTGCGTCAACTGCTGTAATGCCTCCTCGTCATCCAGCTTTTTATCCACAACCGATACTTTATTGGGGTTATCCAAGTCCGCCAGTTTCTCCAACATATTATGGACCTCCTCCACCGGCACATGTTGCGCCAAATTTAGGACCACAGCATCAAACTACCTTGGTTTGTATTCAATTTATTTAATTTTTATTTTCATTGTTCATGTTTTGAAATTTGTGTGGCGGAAAAAATTTGTGTATTGCGTTCACTTTAACATATAGGGCCAATTCCATAGTACATTTAACCGAATGTACACCTATGTATACTTCTATGTATACTACAAAAAGAGTGGTATATAAAATGTTACGTGGGGCACATTTACATTTTCAAGTGTACACTGAGTATACATTTCTAATTACGTGAGTATACACCAAAATAAGTGTAACATGGGGCACGATGGAATTGGCCATAGGTGTGCGCCAGAATTGCGAAAAGTTAAAAGTAATGCACTTTTCAATTTTAGAGAGAATCAGCTAACAAATGTTCTTCAAACGAATATGGTTTTAGTACTAAAAGCTTTTTCTTCTGACTAGGGAAACACTTTTCTGTTAAAGAAGCACTTGATTGGATAAAATTTATATATTTGCATTGGATGCAGTGACGTTCATTGTTAACCGCATTACAATGCAGCTGTATCATATAAACTACAGTTGATCAAATTTTTTCTTGAACACCTCTGCTTGTTCATCCATTCCTTTCAAGATACACAAGAAAAAATCAAACGCAATGTGATAGTAAATCAGTTGTAGCGTGCGATGCCGATAAATCGCTTAAGGCCACGCTCAGCCCATATTCTTGACCAACGTTTGACCACCACAGCGCTACGATCGAATTTTAGTACACCGTACTACAATGGGAACTTATTTCGTGTGGAACAAACTTCAATATTATTTTATTATGTTTTATTAAGTTCTAAATGTACTAATTTTTAAGATAATTTTGCCAACGACATTGATATGTACGTCGTCAAATAGCGTAAGCGAACCGGTTACGAGTCGTATGTGCCATATACGAGCCGTGTTATTTGAGAAACATGCAATTTACATAAAAATTAAACGCATCGATTACGAACTCCTGAGAACATTGCTGTTGTACGAGGGTTGCCTTTTATGTTTCTGGCCTAGGGTACTTCCAGCCCGAAACTCGCAAATCTGCCGATCCTACAGAACTACAGAATTATGAAAATTTCGTCTCCATGAAAAAACAAAATTTAAACTCGAAAATTTTCGTATAATTTTTTTTCGCAATATCAGACGCAAATTATCTTCTCCAGTATGTTATATGAATTTATTCAATTATATAATGAGGAAGCACTATCCTTTGCGGTAGTAAAACGTTGGTACAATGACTTCGATCAGTGTCGTGATTCGCCAAGTGACGAGTATTGCGAGGCTATTCAAAATCAGTCGTTTCTCCAGTAAACCAACAGAGCTGTGCGTGATATGATAACAACTGATTGCAAAGTGACATACTGTGACATTCAGTCAACCTTGGGCATCGAAATGACTCGCATAGAAACAAACTTTGATGAACATTTGGATATAAAATTATTCTCGTTCTTGTTGGGTACCGCTTAATGTGGGAAAAGGTCAGTGGGAGGCCTGCGTCGATTGCTGCCGAGAAACACCAGAGAAATGTCACAAAAGTGCTTCAAAGCGTGTGAATAACATCCACACTAGTGACGTTTCATGAATTTATGCTTACAAGCATTAAACAATGCAGAAACTTCATGTTTAGGTGCTTCGACAAAAGTTGAACGCAGCTGAAGTTGTTAAGAATAGAATCGCTTTGAAGGGAATGGACACAATTTTTCTCAATATTAAAGGACAAGTGGCCTGAATAGCTTTTGAGGATAGTAAAGTCGTCAATTCTAAGAAAATTTACCATAAAAAATAGTCAATTTTGAAATAGGAACATAAAATGCAACCCTCGTAATATGTAACGAGCCGATAAACAAGAAAATTTTGGGGGGCTCGTAGCTAATGTATCCGTGCTCGTAACCGGGGATTTTACGATACATAGATGACACTGTAGGCGGGTTGATTCTGGCCGTAAAGGTAAACTTATCCACATAATTTTTATTTCCTTCAAAGTGAACTTTCAAACAAACATTACGCAATTTTTCAAATGTTCATACTCCGTACATTTTGATGCCATTGTACGATGAATAAAATTCTCTCTCTCTCTCTCTCTCTCGATGTGATAATAATCTCCAAAAAATCGGCGCGAACAAACAAGACGATGTGATGTGTATGGTTTCTGTAGCAATTGTTTTATAGAAAAAGTCAGAAATAATTCAATCACTCATCAAACAATGGGTTTCCTAAAACGAAATTCACAACGCGATGAACTTGAAAAAAGCGCAAGCAAAGCGAACACTCCTCTACCACGCACAAAAAACCTACTGACGTTAGCAGAAGATGAGAAACGTTTATATATATATTTTCTCTCGCAAATTCTCCTCGCTAAGTTTTTTATGCGTTGTATGGCAGTGGAGACAACCCGCAGAACAATTATCACACGTTGAGCGATTTTTGGCTTTGGGGACGAGATAAAACATAATATCCTTCAGAGGAAAACATACCCGGATGTCTGTTGAGATCGAAGATTGTTCTCGCGAAATTTATCGAAACCTCAACTGTGGTTGGTAAGCAGATCGAGTGCAAAAACGGTACAGTAGGACTGGGGAGCTCCCAAGATAGACTTGTCTGTCCTGGAAAAAACACAAGAGAGGTGCTATGGATCTTAATAAAGTGATGTTAGAGCCCCTTTAGGTTGCCGATATTTAGATTGAGACACATTCATCTGATAAAACCCACTGCATGCTACTTTTAATCTTGTACTTCACTGATGGGGAAATTATCTCAATGACTTGATTTGTTATATGAAGAGTTCCTCGTAGGTTAGTTGAAGGGAGTTATGAAGATTTATAAAACATTCGTTAGCTTTTAATTTTACTACCTTTTTTGCTTACAATATTGTTGACCAGCTGGCATAAATTTTCACGCAGGAAGCTAGGTATGCAATTGTGTACAAATAATCGAATATTTGATCGCGTTACGACCAGAACATTTATCACATCGGGGCCAGATATTGCACTGAAAGTGAGTGGAGATTCTTGTCGGTCTCAAGTTCAATATGGTTTTGGTCCATCGTTCGTCGGTCATCCTCGCTATATGTCCTGCCCAGTTCCACTTCACAGATGCTATTCTTTTCATCACAACAGCCACTTTCGTTTGTAGGCGAATCCACCGATTCGTCATCTTATCTCTGAGCGAAACTCCATGGCTCTTTGTGCTGCTCTAAATTTGTTTTCGGATGCCTTTGTTACGCTTCCGCTCCATATGTTAGCACTGGTAGCTTACACGATACGAACACTTTTCGTTTCAGGCTATTGTTCATTTCGCTCTTGCAAATTAAGCGCAGTTTGCCGAGCTGTTAACTCTTTCAATGGTGATATCTCCGATTTTGATTTCCCTGTCATCTTCGATATTCCTCATGTATTTTGTCTTCTATATGTTAATTTTGAAACCGACTTTGCTCGATTCTTCATTCAGCTGTTGCAGCATGACTAGGGCTTGGTCTAGATCTTATGCGCCGATAATTTTCTAACTTTGTTATTACTCCTTTTTTGTGCAGCTATGTGATAATTGCATTCTCCCATGCTTGCGGTATTTCCTTCCATTTTAGACATTTGTTGAACAAACCCGTTATCACTCTTAACAACATGTCATCAACTAACTTAATGGCTTCAATCGGGATACCATCCTCATCTCCTGGGTTGAGTTTCATGTTACTTTCATGTTACAATTTGACGTTGTATTTCCTTAGATCTGATCTCATTGCCTTATTGATAACCTTCGTTAAGTTGCGGTATTCTATCGAATCTCTCTTCCCGTCCTTTATCAACTCCGCTCGCTTTGCTATCAGATCTATCGTGAACGATATGATTGACCATTCATTTTACAATGACAACTGCTTACTAGATTGAAACTTTCGACTTTGCAAAGATTTCGATAAACAGTGTTTATGTTTTATGTTTTGCGCAAAATTGGCAATTATACCCCTTGTGTTATAATAACAACTATTGCTGCGTAATTTTAAAAATTTACAAATGAGTTATGGGCTAATATTTTTTCCTTATGATTTTGTTGGTTGAATGTGAATAAAAGTTATCATTTCATGTTTTTTTTTTTTTTCACTAACACACTTGATCATCTTTTGAAACGACGTGATTATTAACCTTTGTCATCGTTTCTTTTTCTTTTTAACTCCTCAGGTTCCAATTGACAGTTATTTTTAATATATTTACACAGTTTCCCATTGACCTTCTAACACAGCAGAGACAAACCCAACAACCTCAGCATATTCCTCCACCGCCATTATCACCAATGCTTCCGCAACATGCGCTACCGCCATTGCAGATTTCACCGATACAAACGAGTAATCAACCTCAGCTAACCGTTATACAACGGCATCACCATCAACAACAAACACAACAACATCACTCACCACCTGCCTTACAATTTCGACATTCTCCCACACTCAATGTGGCAGCAAATTACACAACAGGAATTGTGTCTGCCCCACAAACACATTTACTCGCATTAGAACCATCAACTACATCACCAATTAACGAGAAAGTAGTTGCGCAACGATTAATGAAAACAGCAGCAACAGCGGCTAACACTGTGCTTCATAATCAATACGTGGAATTGTTTATCGTGTAAAGCAATGACTCCAATGCTTGATTTTTTTCGTAACTCTTAGTGTAAACTATTATTTATAAATTTTAGAAAAATTTTGAAGAGAAATGTTACTATTGTTTTTTTAAATGTTTATTTGACTTTTGTTTCAAGAAAATGATTTATCACTTCTCTGATTCTACTTTACATATCGATTAATGATGTAATATTTTAATTATTAACTGTTGATTTTTTGTTTTCGCTTCGTAAATGTGATTCGATATTTTATTTTATACTAATTAAATTATTTAAAAAAATTAAAGAAGTGATATGCTTGACGCCTGTCAACCATGCGAAAGACTCGTGCAATTTACGGTAAAATACATACCACTCAAATTGAGAACAAAAGCAACTTAACGATATACAGCCCGTTATCGGCTCAAGTGCAAAAACAGTTGGTTCATAAATTTGAATTTAAAATTTCGATTATTTATACACATTTACTCCAAAATATTAGTAGACTTATTTGAATGTTTCGAAACTTTTTAAGTATTTTCCCACCTGTTAAAAACAAACAAAACGACTCCGCAGAGCAAACAACACATGTGCTATGGCTGAACTGCGGTCGAGCGAATTTACACAAGAATCGTTAACAGTTTTGGGATAAGGTTTTGTACGTAGATTTCTCTAAAGGGATTTCTCTTTATTTAAAGAATTTTCCCACCAACTAAAGTATTTGCGATATTTATTTGAAAGGATTATCGTATCGTTCTACATTTTCCTATATTTCTAATGATCTTCAAAGGATTTCATATGGAAATGGATATCTCCCCTTTGATTAGGTACGTCTGAAGTCTTACATAGAAAAAAACATCCTAAAATTCATTGAAATCCCTACAAACTTTTTAAATTAAGTAAAATTTTTAGTTCCCAAAAATTAGGTCTTGTCATTTACAACCCCGTCTAAAGAAAGAATTCGCTGGGGTATTTCCATTAAGTAGTTGGGTGCGAGTTGCCATTTCGGAAAATAAATAAAGCGAGCTCCCTATGTTGCCAAGCCGAAATCATAATGAATAGGCCGAAATCGAATTATCGCTCTATAAAATCCATTTTTCAGCAATTTCCGAATCTAGGCTGATTTCAATTAATTGACCTTCTTTTGATTTTACAAAAATATAAAAGTTGACCAAACACTTTCACTTTCATTCAAGATTGCGGCCATCGATACAAAATTAGTCATAACTCAGGCAAATCAAATGTAATTTTTTATTACTCCAACAATAGTCAAGGAAAGATGCTCGAGCTAAGCGACCTGTAAAACCTTGTTCATATCTTGGGGTATCGTCCCTAGTATTGACGCTGCATTGCCTCTCTGGTTACCAAATCATGTCTGATTTTGGCACGTCAAAATTCGCAGAAAACAAATCTATAGAACCCATAACATTTCCCTATAGATGGCTACCATGAGTTATGATCAATTTTTCATCGATGCACCCCTCTTACATGGAAGCGCCATCTACAGTGTTAACTTTCATATGTTTGCTGTTTAGTAAAGGACCAAGGAGCTCAGATCGTTTATCTTCGAAAATCAGTGAAAAATATCATTTTTAAAACTAAGTAAGTCAATGGATCAATTTTTGAATTTCGCGCTTTTTTCATCCCAATCACACTCCATTCAAAAAAATGGTTGTGCGACCAGCGCCGCCAGATTGATGTTTGAAAAAATTAAAAGTTTTATATTGTGATTTATGCAAACTTCACGGCGTAAACATTTATTTGACAAATGTCAATTGGGTTTTGAAATTTGAATGGTTTCAATAAGATTTATACGCTAGTGTCATACCCGTGGTTTTTTTTTGAAATGTAGGTCACTAATACATTATGATTTCAGCCGGGCAACATTGGCGATCGCTCTACGATCTACAATCTACGATGATAAACCAATAAATCTCTTTTATACAAATATAAGAGCAAAACGGCCTTTTGCGGCAACTCGTATTTGAGTACAACAGGTTTGATCTGATGCATTACTTCACGTGTCAAAATGCTGTTGGCGCCACTTTGGAAATGATGACAAACCGAAAAATTTTAGTTTGTATAAATAACTACCTTCAGTTTACTGTCTGTATGAAAAATTTTATAATAGAGTACTTGGAGTCTTAAAAGTTATCGTACATTCTCCAAACAAATCATACGACAGATGCATTCGTTGGCCTACTACGATGACTTATTCAAATCCCCTGTATTTTGTTATTATTATTATTGGACCCGTACGAAGTACGAAGGTCCTATACGTTTACTACAAACAATTTTAATGTAACATGGGGTAGGGCGAGGTGGCAGTTGGGGGAATGCATTTATTATCGTCTAAATATGACGAATCAACAATAAAAAAAAATGTCCTTCCGTCTCCACTTTTTTTTACAAACGGCTCAACCGATCACCCTAAACTTTTTTTTTCCCTGAAAGATACATGCCTGTCATGATTCAAGTTCGAAGATGAGCAAAATCGATCCTCATTTTGGTGTCAAATGAAAGCATTTGATGTCACAAAACTGGGAAAATTTTTTTGTGGGAATCGGGTCAGGGGTCTGGGCACTGGGAACAATGGAAAAGAGGAAATTGAGTTTCTTGGACATATACGAAAACAGTTTTTCGTCTATATTTTCTTAACTATGCAATATGGAGATTTACTGTCGAAGGCAAAGTTGTAGAGAATTAAATTTAAGCGAACACGTGTCTGAGGGTTTTGGGAAAATATAGCCCAATCGTAATATATGGCCACTTCCATAATTGGGCAGGATGACCCGGATCTCCAGAACTATGAGAGTTAGAAAGTTGCTTTCAAAGGCGAAGTTGTGGAGAATTAAATTTAAGCGATCACTTGTTTAAGGGTTTCGGGGAAATATGGCTCAATCCTGGCATATAGCCACTTCCAGAATTGGGCAGGATGACCCATTATCTCTAGAACTATGAGAATTAGAAATTTGCTTCCCAAGTCGAAGTTGTAGAGAATTAAATTTAAGCGAACACGTGTTTCAGGGTTTTAGGAAAATATGGCACAATCCTGGTATATGGCCACTCCCATAATTGGGCAGGATGACCCAAATCTCCAGAACTATGAGAGTTAGAAATTTGCTTTCAAAGGCGAAGTGGTGGAGAATTAAATTTAAGCGAGCACGTGTTTCAGGGTTTTGGGGAAATATGGCTCAATATTGATATATGGCCACTTCCAGAATTGGGCAGGATGACCCATTATCTCTAGAACTATGAGGGTTAAAAAGTTGCTTCCAAAGGCAAAGTTGTAGATAATACAATTTTTGAGAACACTTGTCTCAGATTTTTGGGTAAAAATGCCACAATCCTGGGATATGACCACTTCTAGAATTGGGAGGGATGACCCATATCTCTAGAACTGCAAGAGGTAGAAGGTTGCTTACAATGGCAAAGTTGTATAGAACGAAATTTTAGAGAACACGTGTTTCACCGTTTTATAGGAAAATGGCCCAATGCTTGGATATAACCATTTCTAGATTTGAATGGTCTGAGAGATGTACTTCCGTAGGTCCTGTGACATTGCCTTGGGTAATTTCTATGGATCTTTGAAATTCTTATAGTTATAAAAGAACATAAAACGTTGGATTGTTTGCTTATTACTATATTAAGATACGTTCGAGTCTTTTTGCAAGATTTGTTCTATTTGCCACATCTATTCTGTTTGTTACATCTAATTCTGATACGTACGGGTATTTGGTTATGTTTATTATTACATTGGACATTACATTGGAAAGTAATTCATTACATAATGACACAATCTTGCGATGCGAGCAAACTTACGAGTACTTTTTTGAGCAACAAGCTTGAAAACGTTATTTTGACGTTTAAAGAGCTTGCATATCCGAGCCAAAGGCGAGGTATGCAACTTCGCGAGTCAAAGTAACAGTAGTAAAGCGTGTTGCTCAAAGTAACACGAATTAGTTTGCGAGTTTTCAAAATTGTGTCCGAACTAATAAATTATGTAGTAGGGTGCAATGTATAATGTTTCTTTGCCTATCCATACGAAAGCTGATCACCTACAAGAAGTTTTACCTCACTATTGAAAAAAAAATGTTTACTTCACTAGTGACGACAAGAGTTCTACTTCACTAGTGAATACAAGAATTTCGCTTCACAAAAAATATCCCAAAAAGAACCCAAATGTAATTCGTAGTTTTCATACATGTAATGGTCAGCTTTAGGATGAGGTAGGTAATAAAATAATTTTGAAAATCGGTAAAGTTTTACTCGGGTTTTCGTGTTGACATACAAACGGAAGGACACATTTTTTGCACATTTCTCCTATTTAGACCTTAAAACGAAAAACGTACATACTCCCGTCGTGGCAGACGCGAAAGACCCCTTTTCAAAGAACTTTGTATCTTCGTACGGGTCTAAAAATGCAGAACTCAAAGAGGGCTTTAAAATCAACCCACTTCGATTGGCAAATGTTAAATTATCTTCGTATTTTTTGGACAGTAATCACAACATAACATTAAATTGTTTTCCTAACACTTCTGGTGTTTGTTTTTGAAAAAGGTGAAATTATTGCCATAAAGGAAAGACATCCAAAATGTTTTCGACAGAGATATGATATTGCGGTTGGGTTTCTCAGATATTTGAGCCATCCGCAGATGACAGGTCGTGAATTTTTTAGCTTTTCGTTAGCTCTAAAATGAATCAGTTTGATGTTCTGTGTGAGTAAATGAGACACATTTATGTTATTTTAGGGAGAGAGAAGATTAAACAGATCACAGCGTTATTCACGGTCAGACAATTTCGTCACCATTTATAAAATACGATCACTCATCAAATTTTGAAATAAAGATTCCTAAATAACTTTAACAGCTCCAATATTTATGAGGCACATTTCGTACTTTGAGATAGATGCGATATATAGATTGACGTAAATAAAGAACTTATTTTTACTGTTATTTGAGCTCAGGTAAAATTACACGCATTCAACTTAACTCAATTTACAAGACAGTTAATTACATCACACGATAAAAGCATCTCGAAATTGAAAATAATTGAATTCACAAAGTGAATCTGAAGTCATCAAAATCGATGCAAGGAAAATATGTTACGCTAAACCGGAAAAAAACCGATACCGCGTTTTTCTCGTCCGTTGACATTTTGAAAAGCTAATTAGGAAGCGTTCATAAATGACGTCCGCATTTTTTTTTTTTTTTGCTTTTTTAGACACCCACACCCCCTGCTTGCTTTGCAATTACCCCCTAAACGTCTTCAAAAAAATTGATAGACAGAAAGATTTCTCATTCGAATCACTTAATTGCAGTCCTTTTTCAGTTTGCTTCAAAAATATTGGAGGTGGCATAAATCTATCGGGAACGATGATGAGCTTCTGAAGACTCGACAACAGTTCACGTCTAAGCATTTTACTATTTGCTAGAACTTTTTCGCATTATCGATAGTGTGTTAAGGGGGCTGCAAGTGCAAGTCTCACACTAAGAGCTCTTATGGGTTTCGAGCCCTTAATGTCTTATTGGGTCGAGACATGACAAAAAGTTGAGTAACTTTATCAGAGATCAGCCCTTAAGTCAAGGTATGTCTCAGTCGTCAGCCCTTAATCAGTCCCTTTAAAATGACTCTTGTATAGTCTAAAAATATATCCACAATAGAAATAAACTACATTTTGACTTGTTTCGACCCAAAAGCTCGAAACCCATAAGAGTTCTTAATATGGGACTTGGGGACTTGCAGCCTCCTTCAGCCCTTACCTAGCCCCTTTGTTTTTAACGCCTTACGCAAAAGAATTACATAAGTTCAGAAATTTCGCTGTATCTACTCTATAGTAATGAAAGATTACAGGAAAAGTATAAAAACATATGCAGGGGATCCGTACGCATCAGAACAGATGTGCCAAACAAAGTAGATGTTGCAAAAAGTTTCGAACGTATCTAAGTAAATGTCGCCTAAACTCTTAAGTGTATGAAATTGCGTCGACATCAAATTGGATTGGAAATTGCCGAAAGGGCAATATTGAAAAATCCGTCAGAAGAAACGGCGCAAAAAAACATTTTCAATGCTTAAAAAGGTCCGAAATTAAAAAAAATGGAAAGAATTTTAAAAAAATTGCCTAGTGATCTTAGAACCGACCTAGACCACTTCCACGAACAAAAAAGTTCGCCTCTTTTTTCTCTGCAACGTTGAACAAAAAACCTCTTCATTAAAGAAATATTCACAAAAAACCACAAAATATCGTGTAGGATCGCGTAGCGTGAGTTGGGCCCACACTAAGGACTCTACAGCCGCTCAACACTAATTTAATTTTTGTGATTTTCTGATGTCAATATCTTTCCTTCAAAACCTTGAAGAGCGATTTCCGTTCTAATTTCGCAGAGAAATAAGTGAAAAAGTTCCACGAACTTTCAAAAAACCACGTTTGTGACCACTTTTTCGACCGTAAATTCGAAATTTTTTGACCGCTTTTGCCCAAGTTCAATCTTGTGATTAATTTTTTGATTATCTTTCAGGAAAAAAAAAGTTTTAAAAAATCGGATAAGATTTACCCGATTTATGAAGAAAAAACACGTTGGGCCCTAGCAGAAATTCAGTTTTAGGGCGCTGACTGAGACCAAAAGCTCAAAATTCAAAAAAAAAATTCTTCCGTAAATCGTCGGGCATGCCCAGACCTTTCAAATAAAGTTTATGAAAATCAGAAAAGATTTACTCGAGTTATGTACAAAAGACCAAAAACCACTTAAACGGCCCAAGCTCATTGGACCTTGGGCCGACAGTGCCCAGATTAAATCCCAAAAAATATTTTTCAATTACC
>CM055403.1:86059992-86086908 GCA_029228625.1 Pseudolycoriella hygida | reverse complement strand
ATGGGGTAGATCGAGCTGGGAGGTGGGGGGATTTGTTTATTATCGTCTAGTGATGACGAATCAGCTATAAAAAAATGCCCGTCCTTCCTTCTCCACTTTTTTTTCCAAAAGGGCTCAACCGATCTCCCCAAACTTTTTTGAAAGGTACATGCTTTCCATGATATAAGTTCGAAGATAAGCAGAATCGGTCAAGTAGTTCCGAAGATGTGGTCGAAGAAGTGGAGGTCGGACATAGATTGTCGAGCGTAGATAAAACTTTTTCGCAAATAACTCGGCAAGTAGCGCACGGAAATTGTTCATTTTGGTGTCAAATTAAAGTATATTTGATCTCAGAAAACTTGGAATTTTTTTTTTTGTGGAAATGGGGTTAGTGCACCGAAAAAAAGTTATACTGCTGGTGATCCCAAATGGTCATAACCTCGATATGATCAGTAGAACTAATCTTACAAGAATATTCTACATATTATGCAAACCACAAGTATAATATACTTACTGTTATCATATTGAGGCTATAACGAGAGGCTATGACGATTTGCGAATTCAGTTAGAAAATTTCATATGTGGCTATTGAATATTGGAATTTTTTTTTCTCCGACTGGATTTGAGCCCCGGCCCTCTCGATCTTGAACCCACCACCCATTCGGTATGCAAATTTAATGAAAATTTTCTCCTTATAGATAAATTTACTTTTGAAAGTATTATTATTACTATTAAAATTCGTTTGTTACTATTAAAAATCATTTATCACTATTGAAAATCATATATCCAATAATCAGTCCCAAATTATGTTTTTAACATTGGTAAAACTCGCGACAACGAAATTAAAAGTTAATTTCTTAACTTTTTGACATTCCAAACAGCTCTGTCAAAACCATTGAAAAACCTATTTTTTTGATAATTTATTAGCTGAAAATTAGTATTGGACCCAAATATTATTATCTGCCTAGAACGATAATCTCGCATTTTTCTCCCTAGGGCAAAATTGTTTTTCTCAATATATCTTTTCTCGGCAGATAAAATAGCATATGCACCGCTGCCCAGGATGGTTTATTTTGACGATTTGGATTATTTCCCACGCCTTCGGCTCGAGAAATAACCTCCAAATCGTCAAGATAGAGCATCCTGGACAGCGGTGCATAATCTACTATTAACGAAATCCATAGATCTGATGCTTGCGAAGCGATTGACAGATATCTGGAAAAAACTTAATATGTTTCTTAGGCACAATCCAAAGACAAACATGAACTCATAGACTTTTAGGTTAAATCCACCAAAGCCCGTGTTTGTTGATCAAATGTGATTCAGAATCATAAACAACTGCAATCGCTTGACAAACATCAGATCTACGGATTTCATAAATATTATTTGGGTCCCATGCCAATTTTCAGATAATAACTATCAAAAAAATAGGTTCTTCAATGGTTTTGACAGAGCTGTTTGGAATGTCAAAAAGTTAGGAAATTAACTTTTAAGCACCGATTAACTTTTAATTTCGTTGACGTGAGTTTCCCCATTGCTAGCTCCACGGTAAACATATGAAAAAGTTAATGTTAGTTTTACTTTTTTAAAAAAATGAAAATCATCAAACTCGACCTCAAATGAATAAAAATGATTGTTGAAGCCTTTATTTATTAAAGATTGGCAACCAAGAATAATTTCATTTTCGTGCACAATAATGGTTTCAATTGAACTGAATTTTGGAATATCATCTGTGCCAACATTCGTTTTTATCGTATGCCCTACGTTGTATTCTATTGAATTACGTGTCACATGCTTTGCGACCCGTACAACTTGGGGCAGTTGAATTTCGTTTTTATATTTTGATAATGTTTCCAGAGGAACTTCTTTTAATTTATCTGTCTGGATGTCATCATAGAAGGATTTGAAATTCAAAAAAAAAATTTGCCAAACGCATTTGTATCTTAAATGAAGAAGACTTAAGCAAATTCTTCCTACAATTCATATTGGTAAGTATGGCCTTGAAAATTCTATGGAAGGACTCAAAACGAGTTGCAGAGACTTACGTCAATAGAATATCTTTCATAACATTTGCATAATGATTGGGAGCCGAGAAATGGCATTTTGGTGTAAGCGTAAAATTGAATGTGGTCAATAAACTTTTCGAAAACTCTGTATCAACGTCTTTAGAAGTATGTGAGTATTTTTGTGAACAGTTTTTTGGTTGACGTTATTAAATATTTTCCTTCACAACAAATACGCTTTCCAATCGTCAACGTCTTCTTCCACATAATCTTCAATTATAAAACGGAAGATGTATAAAAAGCGTTTTCATTTCTGATCCGGAGGTCTTAGTTTCCAAGGTGATTTGGTCATTGTTTTTTTTTTGTGATGCTGTCGATTTTTTCTTCTTTGTAATAGTCACGATGAGTAAAGATTAAGGCGTGAAAAGAATCAAAATCTGTACTTTCTCATACAGGGGAAAAAATTTCAATGATTTCAACAAAAATTAATTATTTTTGTTGGAATTCCTAAGCTATTTAGTCATATAGTGATAATACCTTAAGGTATACTTATCTTTTATGTTCTACTTACTCTATAGTATTTCAATTTTCATATAAAAACTTAATCTTGCATGCTAGTTAGCTAAAATCATAATACACTAACAGAAATAATAATTTATAAAAAGTTGATCGAACAGAAAAATATTCTACCTGCAAGTATAGAATTTTAAATTATGTAAGTTTATTTTACTTTTAAAACTCCCAACAAATACTAAATGTTAGTAATTTCAATAAAATCATAATACTCTTGTAAATATCATAATACGTTCTTCACAATTATCATTTCTGTAAGTATATTATGATTCACGCAAGCATATTATGATTTCGGCTAGTCTATTTCCAAAACTTTTTTGTTTGGTGAGGTCTGGCACAGGGACCAATGGAATGGACGAAATTGAGTTTCTAGTTCATATACTTTCGCAGATTTTTCATCTATATTTGCTTAA
This sequence comes from Pseudolycoriella hygida, assembly GCA_029228625.1. NCBI lineage: Eukaryota > Metazoa > Arthropoda > Insecta > Diptera > Sciaridae > Pseudolycoriella > Pseudolycoriella hygida. The sequence goes on along the minus strand of CM055403.1, from coordinate 86,083,940 downwards.
CTATGCAATATGGAGAGTTACTGTCAAAGGCAAAGTTGTAGAGAATCAAATTTTAGGAAATATTTATTTTATGGGTTTTAAGGAAAAATGACCACTACTAGAATTGGTCGTGATGACCCATATCTCTAGAACTATGAAAGTTAGAAAGTTGCTTCCAAAGGCAACGTTGCAGAGAATAAAATTTTAGAGAACACGTGTTTGAGAGTTTTAAGGCAAAATGACTTAATGCTGGAATATGGCCACTTCTACAGTTGGAAAGGATGTCGCATATTTCTGAGACTATGGCAATTAGAAATTTGATTCTATAGGCAAACATTTTAGAGAAAATAGTTTCAGGATTTCTTGGTGATACTACGTTTGTCCTCTTTGTAATATGGCACAGGAGAGTACATTTTGGTCATCAAAATGAATGGTCTCAGACGTACTTCGGTAGGGCTTTTTACATTACCTTGGGTAATTTGTAGGGATCTTTGAATATATTATACTTAGAGATCACAAAACATTGGATTATTTGCTCAGTTCTTTATATAGATACGTTCGAGTACCTTCCATTTGATCATTATGTCCACCAATGGCAAATAGACCCTGTACCACTTATTTGCTACGGCTATTTCCCCCTCGGTTCGAAATCTGGCATTTTGTCCGTCTACGCGAAAAACAGTATACATCACTTGGAGCTATAGCGACACGTTTCGAAGCAGGTGGTGAAAATGTCAGAGGGCGGAGCCGGAGAACCTTTTCATCACCGTAATGTCATGTATTTTTTTCCCGAAAAATAAATTGATTATGAAATTGAATTCAAGCAATACCAGTCAAGAATTTCCGAAGTTGGAAAATGGTCAAAAACGTGGTTTTTTGAAGGAATTATGCCCAAGAAGTGTTCGTTACCAGAATTTTATTTTCAAATCGAATAGTTATTGCGGCGTGATGAAAAAAGTTTTAAAGCAGCCGCGCTTCATTGTGAAAACACGATTGTGTACTTTTTCGTTAATATACTGTATTGATGACATCTTTTGTAAATTGGTGACTTGGCTGTTAGTCAAGGTAACAAGAGTGTTGTCCGACCACCACCGGCTCAACGTGACTTATGCAATTACGCCGAGAATTGGTGGGCGCTTGACTATTATCTCGCCTAAATGTAGACTTAGATATTTTGTACATAAATTCATTCACTGAGTACGTCTTTATGGACACCAAACACATCACAACTACCCCACTTTTGAAGCTTGAGTGAATTTTAGAACATTACTAATACTTACTTACTTACTTTACTTCATTAACCGGCACTACAACCCATTAAAGGTCTTGGCCTTCTGCAACATGCTTCTCCAACCGGACCTATCCGCAGCTTACGTCTCCCAGCTGGATACTCCAACAGTTTTTAAGTCGGCAAGAGCTGCGTCATACCATCTGAATTTTTGGACGCCCTGCACCTCTCTTGCCCTCCGGTCTGGTTTTAAGGATTTTTTTCAGAATGCGATGATCTTCCATTCGTTGTACATGACCGAGCCATCGCAGCCGTTTTATTTTGGTAGTTCTGACTATGTCCGGCTCTCCATAAAGCTGACTAAGCTCATGATTGAATCGTCTGCGCCATCGGTTCTGCCTTTGATCGAATACTGGCCCAAATATTGTCCGCAGTACTTTTCTTTCGAACGTGTGCAGCGATTGTTCGTCTCTTTGTGTCAAGCACCACGACTCCGAACCATACGTAACTATCGGTCTGATCATAGATTTGTATATTGCGCATTTTGAATTTCGGCTTACTGACTTGGACTTTAAGATTTTCAGAAGGCCGTAATAACTCCGGTTGCCCAGAATTACTCGTCTCTTAATTTCGTCCGCGATGTCGTTATTAGTGTTCAGCTCCGATCCAAGGTATACGAATTTGTTGGCCATTTTGAATGTGTGTGTGTCGATGGTTACGGTTTCCTCCTGGTGTCAATTCGAAGGCGGGATGATCATATATTTCGTTTTTTCGTTCTTTAACTTTCAACCCATAAACTTGTCTTTAACAACATCCATATTTCGTCCAAGTATGTCCAGATCATCTGCGAAACCTAGCAACTGACTGGACTTGGTGAAAATGGTGCCGCTGGAATCTATGTCCATGGTGCGTACAGCTGCTTCAAGGGTCAGGTTAAAAAGCAGCGTCGCGAGAGGATCTCCCTGGCGTAGGCCTTTCTCAACGCCGAAAATCTCTGATAATTGGTTACGGATCCTTACTCGGCTATTAGCTCCGTTCAGTGTTAACTTGGTTAGCAAGATCAGTTTGTTGGGGATTCCAAATTCTTCCATTACTCTCCATAACTTACTTCTTCTAACACTGTCATAGGCTGCCTTAAAATCAACGAACAAATGGTGTGTTTCAATGTTGTACTCTTTGCACTTCTCCAAGGTCTGTCTGATATTAAACAGCTGGTCCGATGTTGAACGACCTACACGAAAACCACCTTGGTATTCCCTTACAGAGTTTTCCGTGTATGGCGCTGATAAAGAATATTTGCAAATATCTTGTAAGCAATATTCTGCAGAGCAATTCCTCGAAAATTGCCACACTCCATTTTATCACCTTTTTTGTATATGGGACAAAGTATGCTGGTCTACCACTCTTCCGGTAACTCCTCGACATTCCATATACGAATGATGAGCTCGTGCATCTCCATATATAGCGCGTTGCCGCCGTTCTTGAAAAGTTCGCCGGGTAGATTGTCAGTCCCCGGGGCTTTGAAATTTCTGAGCCTCGAAATTTCAGCTTCAACTTCTTGCATCGTTGGTTCTTCTATATATGGTTGCGCAGTATGAAATGGCAATTCGATGTTTTCTTCGTTTCGGTTGAGCGGTGTGTTCGGATTAAGCAGTTCTTTGGAGTACTCAGCCTATCTCGCAATGCACCTTTCCTCATCTGCTAAGACCAATCCATTCTTGTCCTTACACAGCAAAGGTTGTTGACTGTAACCATTTTTTTGATTCGTTTACTTTCCGAGTTTCCTTCCTATTGCCAAACTTCTCAATTTCGATCAAAATGTTCCTATCCTGCAGCCGTTTTTTGTTTCGAAACAGTTTTCGAGCGAAATTTCTCTTCGAACGGTACTCTGCCTGGCCTGCTCGAGTGTATCGACTCAGAGTTTTTAGTCGAGCTGCGTTTTAGTTCTCTTGCTGGCATTCACCGTCGAACCGGTTATTGCTTTTATTTCCCGTTCTCGTTCCCAAAGTCTCTGCTGCGACGCTCTCTACATTCCGCCTAATTTGATTCCACGCATCGTCTATGGTGTGTTGTTCACTGACCATTTCTTCAATAATTTTTCTCCCAAACAATCAACGTTTTTCAACGTCTCAATACCTGTTGTCGGTTGTGTTGGAATCAGAATCAACATTTGGTCCTCTACAGCTCTTGACATCCAATACATTTGAACATTGGCGTCCATCTATCAAAACGTGATCAATCTGGTTTTTGGTTTGTCCATTAGGTGATACCCTTGTCGTTTTGTGGATGTTTTTATGTGCTCACAACCATGATTCTTGATGCTGCGAAATGAACTACCCGCTACCGTTGTCGTTAGAGTTTTCATGGAGGCTGTATTTACCAATTGTGGGACGATAGAAGACTTCGCGACCTATCTTGGCATTCAGATCTCCAAGCAGAATCTTAATGTCACGTTTTGGTGCTCCATCATATATCTCCACCATTTTCTCGTAAAACAGTTCCTTCGCTTCGTTGTCTTTTCCCTCCGTGGGAAAATTTTCCTTTTATCTGTAGAGAGCACAATCGCTCGTCAACAGGATTGAAACCAATCACAGCGTTTCTAGCTGTGCCGAAAACCATGAAACCTGTTCCATACTCTCTTGGACTGTCATTACTTTTCCCTCTGTAGTAGAACTTATAGTCGCTACTGATCATGGTGTCCTTTCCAGGCCATCTCGTAATGTCAATTTTTGCCGCTCTTAGCGCACTTGTGGGAGATCTCAATCCTCCTGGCCGCAACAAAGATATTACATTCCATGTTCCTAGTTTTAAATCGTTGTCCTTTTTCCGTTGCTTGAGTCGTTGCCGTTGATCCTGTCCCTGAATTGCTGCGGTCTTGTGTTTAAATTTTAGTCAGGGTTTGGATCAAACTACGGTAAAACTTTGCGTTTCTTCGTGTAAGGAATGAGACCAGAATTAACGTATGCAGCTATAATGCTTTTATTGGGCTTCTCAAAGGTGATTGATTCGGTCTCCCACGAGCCACTTCTTGAGAAGCTTTCGGTGTACTTTGGATTTTCACAAAGTGATACACAGCTTTGATCATACGTACTTACTGTAATTACGTAGTTATTGTGATACGCCATAAAAAATACCGTCAGCTGTGACTGTTGAGCATCCCCTCTCTAGTCGGGCCTGTATGAATTAATAAAACACACGAAATACGAGAGATAAAAATATTGCACATACAATTTGTCAATCCGAGGCAAATATAATGTCAAATAGTCACAAGAAAACGCCCTTTTTCATTTTTTCGCGAGTGATGTAATCTGTAAAATCCGTTGTATTTGCGCCTCACATGCAATTTTTCATGGCGATATTTTCTTAACCAAACTTTATAGATTTAAATGCACTTGGCATATTATCGTATAAACTGGGTAATTTCTGTTTATTTAGACCCTCTGAAGAAGTTAAAAGAAAAGTGATAACATTGAGTTTAATATTACTAACTTTTTGTAGCACTTTCATTTGCATTAATTTGATACTCTTGCATGAAAAATGATAAGAGTGTGAAATGTGCGAGCGAAGCGAGCAAAGAAATGTTTTAAAATTTAAAAGTTAAAGGTTTCGCTAATCCCTTTTTTAATTCGCTTTATTTTTTTGCTTCTTCAGTGCTCTAGCTACCGGCCTGCACAGAATTAATTTTAGGAAAAGACTCGAACGTATTTGAGTAAATATTCTCTTAACTTAAGTGTATGAAATTACGTCCTCATTAAATTGTATTGGAAATTGTAGAGAGAGCAATATTGAAAAACCCATCCAAAGTGTTGCTTGCAAAAAAATCCTTCCGAAAGCACAAAATTGACCCCCAAATAGACAAAAATGTTCACCTCAATTTTCTCAACAACATAGCGAACAACAATTTTTTGTATGGGGCCGATCATAGGACCGACCTAGGGCCATACTTCAATAGACAAAAATGTTTCTTATAATTTGCTCTGCAAGCATCGACCTGAGGCCTGCTTGAGCCTTATGCACAGTAGGTAGGTTTTGTTTCGGGGTCGAGTCAGGAATTCAGTTCTTACAGTGTCCACGTGGTACGGAATTGAAAAATATTAGACACGTACTTTTTTATAGACTTCTAAAAATTTATTTTGGGGCAGGGAAACATAAATTCATTCAAATGTACAAACGAAGCAATGTTTTTATTTAAGCGAAAAAAAAAGACTGCTGACAATGGCGCAGCCAGTAAAAAAACGATCTTTTCAACAACAAATTACAATAAATAAATTTCATCTACTCTACTTTTCCCTAATGTTGCCAGGATGCATGCCGCATTGCCTCATTGAATTGCAACTGAAATCTTCTGTAATAGGAAATCTTTCGAGCGTGATTCCCCAGAAGCTGTCCTTATCAATGACGCTAATTTGCCTATAAATTTCTTCGTTTCTGGGCCCATACAACCTAGAGTTTCAAAAGCAACAGGAGTTAATAAATAATTCTCTTTTAAACAAATATAATGATTATGCTTAAATCTTTCCGCTTTATCGGCTATTGAACGCACTTTTTTGGAAGATTCATTGACATAAGAAGGAGCTAACGTGTCTCGAACAGTCACGTCCCAGAGAAGAGACTTTCCATGACTCCACGAAATTAGAGTCATGCCATCAGGTCGTTTACCATCATCTCTAGAAATTCCTGGTGGTTGTATTATATTTGGAAATCCTGCGGAAGACAATGCGTGAGAAATAATTTTATTAACTTCATCGTGCCTAGAAATTATCCCTGATTTCTTCTTGCAAGACAAACCATGTAGGCCGTCCTTTTTAACCATAGCACCACAGATGCATTTATGTTCTTCACATAATTGAGAACCTAAACGAAGACCAACAGCAATTCTCGCGGAATTGTTATCTAATAGTAAACCCGTATTACTCGATGGGACCACCTGCAGCCACTTTGAAGATTCATTAGTAGATGACGCAAGTAGTCTGGCTCGAGCAACAGGTTCACTAGAATCAAACATCCTAGAAAACTTGCTGTTGATCCTCGGAAGATCCCAATTTTTCTGCTCCTTTCTCTTCTCATAACCTGGAATAAAATCTTGAGGAATTTCCTCAACTAACTCTAAAATGTAATTATCGATTATTTGCAAATTAAATTTTTCTAACAACTTATTTGACAGATCAGATGAAGAATACACAGATGATAAATAGGCTGGCAATGCCAAATCTTCAACCTTCCGAATGCCTAAACCCCCAAAAGCTAAAGGAAGAGTAGCCTGATCCCAAGAAAATTCTGACATCCTAACATTCGTAATCGCTTCAATAGTTGAACGAAAAATCTCGTCAACATTTTTTAAATGATCACGTAATAGAAATGCCCTAGAAGAACGCAGCAAATAATTGAACCTACAACTACCTAAAGACTTCCTAAAAATACACAATGCGGCGTGAACATCCATTAATTGTAAACGATCACACATTAATTTGATCGTTGCAAACACGTTGTTTAGAGCGAGACAGATATTTTGTGTACTACATCTGTCTCGCTTTTTTCAACGTGGACACTGGAAGAACTGAATTCCTCAAAAAAAAAATCAACCTAATCGTGAGGCACCGGGCCCAAATTTGATTTTGAATATAATTCGGTATTCGATTACCTAATAAAAAGAAAAATAATCAACAAAGTCAAAGGATTTACCCGATTTATGTAAACAAACACGTTGGGCTATAGTAGAAACTCAGTTTTAGGATCCTGGCTGAGTCCAAGGGCTTCTAATAAAAAAATTTTCTTCCATAAAATGTGGGACATTCCAAGACCTTTCGGTTATAAAATTTTTTAAAATCGAAGGAGATTTACTCGAGTTATGTACAAAAAACATGTTGGGCCCTGGCAGAGACTCGTTTTTAGTGCCCTACCTAAATCCAAGGGCCCAATCTCAAAAAGATTTCGGTCAAAAAGTTGTCGATTAAAAAAACAATTATGAAAATAATTTTTTTTTTGTTTGAAAGATCAGGGCATGGTCGACAATTTATGGACAATTTATTTTTGGATTTGAGTCTTTAGACTTAGCTAGGGCTCTCTTCCGATTAAAATTTTTTTTATCGAAAGGTCTAGGAACGTCTTACATTTTATGGTATAAAATTTTGTGATTAGTGGCCATTTTACTCAGCCAGGTCCCCAAAACTGAGTTCCTACTGGGGCCCAACGTGTTTGTTTTCATAAGTCGTGTAAATCCTAACCGATTTTCTTTATTCCTTTTTTATTTGAGAGGTAACCGAGTACCGAATTATATATATTCGTAAACAAATTTGGGCCCAGTGCCTTTGCTTAGGGCTCAAGTCAGTCCTAACGTCGGCCCTAATCAAAAAAAAATTTTTTTTGCTATGTTGCAGAGCAAATTGAGAGAAACATTCTCATGGAGGTATGTGTCCGAGGCATTTCCTTATATCCCTAGGTCGGTCTTAAGGTCCTAAAGTGTTGTGGAGAAAAATGAGGAGGAAAATTTTTGTCTACGGAAGTATTTGTCCGAGGCCTTTCCTGAGGGCCCTAGGTCGGGGGTCAATTTTGTGCTTTTGGGAGGGTTTTTTTACACCGTTGCTTCGGATGGGTTTTTCAATATTTCCTATCGGCAACTCTGTTTTCCGCATCTATTCTGATATGTACGGGTCTCTTGCACATGTTTGAAAATCGGTTGGGTTTTACTCGACGTGTTGACGGAAAGACGGACATTTTTTTATGGCTGATTCGTCATCTAAGGACCATGATCGATGCTCCCCCCCCTACTCCCCTAACGTCGTGGTAAACGCAACAGACCCCTTTTCGAAGAACTTCGTCCTTCGTACGGGCCTAAAAATTTGGAATTTTATTTCGCTCAAATGGCAGAAAAGTATTTGTTAATTCACGAACTCTTGCAGGAATGGTTGCTAGTGCCGCAAACTCTTACAAAAATTCCACTGTGAATCTGTGGACGGAGAACGTCATTGAGCGTCTGGTGCACTTTTGCTCTTTCGTTGCCAGCATTACCTGTTTTCTCACTCCCATGTGGTTCCTTCAACTCTTTTCCATTTCAGATGTCACAACAAAAGCGCCTTAACCATCGCCTTATCGTCAGTGCAGACTATGATATTTTCTCCACACGTTTCTTCTGAGACGGTCCCGCAGAGAATGCTCCGGGCCCGTGCCTCCTGAAGTTTTAGAACCACTAGAGAAACTCACAATTCCTTGGAGCGCAATGAAGCGTAGCCCCCTTCAAAAATATTGTGTTCTTATTATATGATATTCCCATTCAATGAATACGTGTTTACATTCTAGTCAAACAAATTTTTATACACCTCAGTGGCTGTTTAGGGAGATAGGCTCGGGATACAAGCTTTCTCCAAGAAGATAAATAAATTTTCCCGCAGATTATTGTGTATTTTATGCGTAAGCGTCACCTCAAATGATATCAATAATTTTGTAAGTCGACTTAAGCACTGCGTCACACGTTACTTTTTAAGTCGGACATCAAGTCGGACTTAAGGACACTTCTTCTGGTGGGGCCATTTGGATATTCTTTTAGCTTGCGTCCTGCGTATTTCGATGTTACAATTTCTTCATTCGATTTTTTAACACCTCTTGCATTAAGAGTTTGCATGATTATGATGATTGTAGGAATGTGTCTTTCAGAAAAATAAAATATTTAAAAATCTCCTTAAAACTTTTATTAAATAAATAGATCTTCGCTTTCTTTACATCAATTTATACTGAGTGGTTGCACTTACTGACATTCATTTTAATATTTTTAAATGTTCTATGAAAGACAACATCACTGAAAGTTACAGTACAATTAATAGAGAAAAATTCAGCTTCAAAATTCATCAATTCCATTAAGTTACTTCTGCGTATGCATTTATCCCATACACAATTACTTGTGGTCCATTCCTGTTAAAGGTGAATTGCTATACGACGAAGAGTTAAGTTATGTTGATATTTATCATTTTGGTAGATACACCAAAGATTACGCACTACTTTATTTTTTCTATTATCTGTTTTAACTAACAGCGCCTCGAAGGCGTCTATTGTATTATTGTTTATATATTTGGCCTTACCAATTAAGCTTCAATATTTTGGATTATTTTAAGATAAGTATCTCGTTGAAGAGCCCTATCATTACAGCCATTCTTAAATTCTAAAGCTAAGTTAGGATCTTAGAAATTTGGCATTTGGTGCAAAACCCTTTTTATCACTACTTCAGACAACATTTTTTCAGCGTGAAGTTTTCCCAATGCTTCGTGTAATTCTTACCCCTCTAGCAAGAACCAAGAGAGACATGCATGAGTCCGCACATTTCAATCGTCGTTCAGCCGTTCCTTTACGAAAAAATCGATGGATGAAACTTTCGGTATATTCCGTCAGCAGTGGCGTACGAAAAGTAAAAAATGACTTTTCTTAAGCATTTATACCCTGTTCCTAGATCTGTTAAGACATTCATTATGCTTACAGGAGCATTTGGAATTTTAGAGAATGTTTTCATACGAGAACCGAATTTTGTTTTCTTTCTTCAAACAACTTTATGGAAAAAAAAACTTTTCTCTTATTGCAAAATATTGCTTCAATGAAGAAATCATCTAAGTTCAAATGAAATTTAAGTACCGTAAATATCCCTAACTCTACCCGTAACCCTAACTTCGAAATGGTTCCCAATTTTCAAAAATTGTCATTTGGTGAAGTTCCACATATTGATGGCCCTCTTTGCTACAGTTTTACTGAAAATCTCCCATATATTCGGCAATTATAGTTCGTTCATCCACTAGAATTCCTTCCTCTACCTTCAGAAATTTGCAACAAGTGGAAGACTGCATTTTCGGCTAGAAAGCCTGGGATGAAAAAATGATGTAATGTTAAAGCCAATAGCAAGTATTCCTTGGAAAAATAGTTGTCAATTTGACACCAGGCTGCGTACTTTATTTTGGTTCGACGGCACAGACTGCCTACTACCAAAAATTTAAGCATATCACTATGACGAATAATTCACAACGCATCAATTCCAGGCTGTCTTCTTGAACTATACTCGTTAAAATGTAGGAGGCAGCGGCAGCCCGGTGCCAAGATGAAAATTGGTACACTCGTCAAGCCCGTCATAGTGATATTCTTAATTTTTTGGCACCAGGTATTGCATCGAAAAGTACTGGATGCTAGATTCAGATTTATCTAATATAATTTTTCGACACCAGCCTGCCATGCCCGAGTTGGCTACTGCAACATCACCTTGGCTTTTGATTCATGTATTCTTCGAAAAAACCGAAAACAGAGTTTCAGTCAGAAATCACCAAAATTTAAATTGAAATTTAATTTCGTAAGTACAAAAATATACAGGAACGGAAAAGTGAAAACCGACAAGTTTCTGATTTACCATACAAATCAGAAACTTGTTGGTTTTCACTTTTCCGCTGCTGTATTTTTAACGTACAATTTTTTTGGTTGAGTAAAAGTTGATTTCCGATTTTTAAAGTGAGTTTTAGTGAAAATCAACACGTCTGTGAAACTTTTCCACACCTAAATCTGACCGATTATCATTTTATTGCTTTCAGATTTCGAAAAAGTTGCAGTAAGAATATCGATAAGAAAACGTTAAGAAATTCAAAACAAAAGCGAAATTACAATCAATGCAATAAAAATTGTTTAAAAAAACAGCGACGTTATTCTGAATCAGTAGTTAATTCATTTTTGCTATCACATTCAATTTCAGTTTTATCAGAAATTATTCACAAAACTAAAAAAAAATTCGCAAAATTTGTTTCTTTAATCAATTTTTATGTATTATTTGATGAAAATTATACATATTATAAAGCCGATACAGTAAATTTAGTTTTCTTTTAAAGTTTTGTTTAACTTTTTTGGAATTTTTGAGAATTGATTCATAAATGTTAGGCCCCTGATTACACCTACACTTTTTTTAATTCCTCTAAATTTTTTCATCAAATTTTGTTTTTTTTTGCAGCACTGAAATCTTGAATTTATTCAAAATAAAATTTCTACACATTTTTTGATTAAATTCACCGCTGAATTTGGAATTTTTGAAAGAAACGGAAATCGGTCAAAGTTAGGGGTGTTTTCGTCCGAGCTGAAAAAGTAACGTTTTTATACGACGTTGAGGAGGATTTTTTATTTTTAGTGAAAATTGAAGAAAATAAATTATGGGTCTAAGGCCCATCCCTAGGGGCGGCCCATGTCAGAGGCTTTGCTTCACAAACTTGCATTATATTCACCGATATTCATTGCAGTAGTCTTTATATGGAATCATACAGATCTGCGTAGTTTATTTCATAGTAGCAATATTCACATAAAGGCGTTTGTTTCAATTGTTGACAAACTCACCTAAGCCCCAAACCCACGGAAAAACAAAACATATGTCATGTAATTCCGAAGTGTACGATCTATTAGCATGAGTGAGGCCTACTTTATGAACCCCACAACCCGAACCACTCAACCGATTTACACAAAATTGTCCACATTTTTCAGTTCATCATTTTTCGCGCTAATTTCACCGACCCTCAAAAACCACGTTTTCGACTGTATCTTTGCAAGTTCTTTATTTTCACGGAATAAAAGATGTTGATAAGCTGTCATAATTTACTTAAATTGTCGCGTTGACAGACATACACGAATTTCTTTCCAGATTTGTCTTTGACCTCAAAACGAAAAACCCACTAATTCCGACATTTGAACTCATTCAAATTCGACTGATTCCAAAAATTACTTGGTAAACGCATACACCGTATAGTTTGTACGGGTGTAAATTGTTGAAACTTCCTCAAAAATAATCTCTTAATCCACAACAAATACAAAACATTCTGTCAACTGTAATAAAACAACAATAATACTTTATAAACGACACGAAAAAATTAGGCTAATGCTTTAGTTTAACTTATTTGGTGTGCTTGAACGTGCATAGCAAAGGCTTCTCTGTTTAGTGGTGTGAAAAACATCCTTACAATCTCCAGTTAACTTCACAACCTTAACTATAGTGCGTCAAACTGATTTGAGAATAATTATGCAACCGAAAGACGCTTCCAAACAATTGGTCACATTTCATTTAAAATATTTCCTTCACACGTTACTAATCAAATCATCATCATCATCGAACTTTATAGACAATATTAGTACCTTTCGGTGTGAGGTGTTAATGCCACAACTTCAGAATGGTGAACTATCGTCCTCTATACCCGTCAAGCAGATGGTTTCTTCGCACAGGGAAAGTCTCCTAATTTCTAAATCTGATTTAATTGAATCTATAAACCTTCTCCTTGGTCTGCCCCTTGGCCTAACACCCGGTACCTGTGTATCGAAGATCCTTTTCGGTAGCCTGTTATTACCCATCTTTGGACGTGCCCGAACCAGCGCAGACGACTAGCCCTTGCCGCCTCTTCTACTGATGAAATTCCTAAATTTTCCCTAATGTAGTCGTTCCTAATATGATTATCCCACACCTTACCTATCCTAGAGCAATACTCCCCTGTAGTCACTACTTTCTTTTAAATCGGAGCAATAACACCGAAGATTCAGTCAGCAGGTACTGTGGAAGGCTTCATGGCCAAATTCAAAGCCATTGGATCCCTCCTGATCTGCTATACCTAATTAATTCCGTCCTAATATTATCCACCCCTGCGGATTTGCTTGCCCTCAATCTGCCGATCTTTCGGGACACCTCGTCCAGAGTAATTTCTTCCTCCACCCCCGAACTAGTGCCTGCCATGCCACCCTATCATTTTTCCTTACCTGATTGACAGATGTAAATAAATCTTCAAAATAATCCCCCTTAGGGACTGTTCACAAATGACCATACCCTATTTTTTAAAAATATGTTAAGAAACTTACGAAATTTGTAGAAATTTTTGAGAAACTTTAGAAATATTTGAGAAACTTAAGAAATATTTGAGAAATTATAGAAATATTTGAGAAATTTTAGAAATATTTGAGAAATTTTAGAAATATTTGAGAAATTTTAGAAATATTTGAGAAGCATTTTTGGAAATTCTAGAAATGTGAATTGGAAATCAAAGAAATCGGTTGTGATTTCAATAAATGTGTGTTTAAATCCGAGTTTTTAACAATGAAAATAGAATTACTTATTTTTTTCATATTTTTTGGCTTTAAAGGTCAGGAAATCGGTTCTTCGTTTTATTGAAATTTGTTGGGTTCGTCTCAAAATTTGCTTGTTTTTGTGAGATATTAATATTTGATGATGAACCGATGTCGAATTAGTTGGTTTTGTTCACAACTTGTGGTTAGTTATTTACGGAGCATGTATGAGTAGTTTGAATTCCTTCAGACATTTCAGAATGATTTCTTCCCTATCCTATCGAATGAATTTTTAGATGCAATTTGAATTGAGTCGACTTCATTTATTGGTGGAAAGTTGTCTTCATGCGGCTCTTCACACAATTCCACCTGTGCTAGTGATGAATGACGACTAGTGACGTCAATCCCGCTCAACATCCAAAATTTCTTGACGCAACTGTCCAAAGCGATGTGGAAAAGCTGTAATGTCGTATAAAAGAGTCGCTCGCACTGTCGGTAAGAGTTGATGGCGCTTTTGATAGAACCCAAGACCACAATGGGGATGAAAACAATTATAAAAAAAATTTTACAAAGGAAGGATTTTTTGAAATTGTGCAGTTCGTTGGTGATTGACGGCGAACCACTTAATGAAAAGAAAAGAAATGAAAAGAAAACATCAACTGTCCAACAGTGAGGATCTACCTTCTCTCAAAATCTGGTGCGTAGCGCATCGCGTGTCGCCACCATCATAACCTCGACATCTCAATTGTGTACGTTTTTTCGCACTTTTGGTAAACGTACCCCGTACATCAACTCGTTGAGTGCAATATACCTATAAGCTACCTTACGTCGTTTTGAGAAATTGGAGATGTTCAATGTTGTATTTCAAGTCAGAAAACGAACCATTGCGCGAAGACATTTGACAACTATCATCGAATACATCTTCTTACATTTCTGACACGATTTTGGAATTACCGGATAAAAAGCAAAAGCTTTTTGAGTGTCTGGTTAATTGCATCGATAACAGTCTGGAAAATGGATGGGAGCAGCTCTTTTTGAATGAGATTATTTGTGAGAACGACGATACATATTTCCTCAGTCACAGATTAATTGCTGAAGGCAGGACACGAAGCAACAATAGTTCTCTCGTATTGAGATCTGTGGAACGAGAAGCTATCGTACGATCATTGTTGCATCATTTAGATCAGCGCCTTCATCCGAACAATATCTCGGCATCCGAAGAGTCTCTTCAATTGTGTCACAAATTCATTGCTACGAATTTCGAACCAAATACCTTCATAGAAGAGTACCGGGTTGCAGCCGATTTAGTACATAACTATGACTGTAAAGAAGGGTGGAGCGTTTTTGACCTTTTATTTTTTTATCATCTCCCTTGCAAGAAATAAGATCAGCTGTCCCCACGATTCCGAAAATACCTTTGAAAAATTTTAAAAGTCCAATTTGGACTCCCCGCCATCGCTCTGAAGAGTTTCGTCGATTGTGGGTCATTAGGGCTGTTTTATTTTTCAAAATTTTAGATTCCTTTAGCTCTATCCCCCTAAAAAGTTTATAATTAGTAAGAAAACATAAAAAAAATATTGGTATAGAGCTAAAGGAATCTAAAATTTTGAAAAATAAAAAAGCCCTAATGACCCACAACCGACGAAGCACTCTTCAAAGCGATGGCGGAGAGTCCAAATTCGACTTTTAAAATTTTTCAAAGGCATTTTCGGAATCGTGGGGACCCCGAGATCTTATTTCTTGCACAGGGAAGATGGAAAAAAAAGGTCAAAAACGCTCCACTAGAAAAACCCACCCGGCACCATTAAAGCATTACAGCAACTTTCAACTGAACCTTTCACGGCTATCAAAACTGCTTTTGGAAGATTAGCAGCAAAACCACTTTCGGCAAATGTTGAACGATTCATCAGTAATAATCTGGCACTTCGCATTAATTCTTGTTTTGTAACGCGATTTTTGTTATACAACATCAAGTTTATTTAACATCTTGTAAGTGAAGATGAACATGCCTACAGTGGAAAAATTAGACCCAAGTCCTGCAGTACATCATTGGGTGGCTCAGAAGAATAGAATGCCAATTCAAGGCTCCAAGACAAGATAGCAGGAATGGTTTGTAGGCGTATTCGACGAAGCGGAAGAGCTGTTCTCACGAAAGCATATATGCAAATTGTGAGATTTTGAAATATCAAATAAAATTTCATGGACAAATGAATTCACAACAAAAAAAATCAACTTTAATTGATTTCCTTTAATTTTGAGAAACTTTAGAAATATTTGAGAAATTGAAGAAATATTTGGGAAATTTTAGAAATATTTGAGAAACTTTAGAAATTTGAGAAATGCAGTTTCCAAAAAATAGGGTATGCAAATGACGTACGGATTTTTTAGCGTACGAAGCTCCGTACGAAGCCGTTCAATTCCAAGTACCCCCTTGAAAGTACGTACGAGTTTGAGGACCCCTCTCATTCAGAAAAAAACTCAAGTTTACTCATTAGTCCATTTTGTCTCATATATATCGTTCAACGGCACTTCAATATGACAAGGAGGAGGGGGTCTGAAAAACGGTCCCCCTAAAACCCGTACGTCATTTGTAAACAGTAACTTATTAGTTATTATTTAATTTTTACGTCTATATAGTATTATACTGCAAAGTTGATAGTTTTATGCTCTTGAGTTGAGTTTGTTCTACTCGTACAAAGAAAAGCAAAGAAAACTTTTTCAAATAACCTGTCCTGTTAAACGTAAGGAAGGCAAATCCGGTTCCTTAACTGCTCAGTATCGAATACTGGTTTTTATCAACAAAAAAAATAAGTACATATGACCCACGTACGTTGTAAATCACAAGGACAGAACCAACATGTCATGAGACATTTGACATGATAAGTTTCTAAGATTTTTTGTTAGATTTTGTGATTTTTTTGTGAAGAATCGAGAGGCGTGCGACGATGTATGAGATTTTTGTGAGTTTTTTGAGTTTAATTTAAGATTTTATGAAAAGATTTTTCGGAGATAATGAGGTTTTGTGAGGATTTGTGTCAAAATTTGGTGAGATGTTAAGTCTTTTTTGGAACTTTATGTCAGACTTTCGTGAGACATTAAAGCTTTCGAGACTTTGTGCTAGACTTTTATGAGTCATTCGGTAGATATTAAGACTCTTTTGATACCTTATGTGAGACTTTTCGTAGATGATAGATGTAATGAATTTCTGTGGGATTTTAGTAACTCTTTCGAAAAGTATCAACAAAAAAATCGTAATGATCTCAATGTCTCACACAATATTTAAAAATATCCCAATATCTCACGAAAAACTCATAAACACCTCAAAATCTCACCAATGTCTCAAGTTCTCAGGCGCTGTAAATGTACAAAGCGTTGTAGAAATGTCTCAAACATGTTTAAATGAGTCGTGCCAATTTAGGTATCTCAACTACATACAATAGAAAACGAGATTGTGAGACGTAATTTTTTACACCAAATGTAATTTCATTCAATTCCTATGGAAAAGATACCAGTTTTGCATTGAAAACAATGGTAACGATAGATAAAAATTACGTCAGCCATGTTACTGCATTTTTTAGTTACACGCAGTGGGTCATCACTACTTTGACCGGTCTGTTGAGTAAATTAACACGCTTAAATATTTTCTCTGAAAATATGCTTTGCTTTGCTTACAGCAACTGACAATTCAATAGATAGATTGTTTTACCTAATATGCTGAGTGCCTTCAGCCAGTTACTTTGAATATTTTGTCCATGAACGAGATCAGCTTTAATTTCTTGGATCCATTCTCGCAACGGATCAGGTAAAAACTTTATAGCAATTACAATACTATGACCATTCGGGGCCGTTCATAAAGTATGTCACACAAAATTTGTCATTGTCATTACAGAATACCATTACTTTGTAAATTCCAGACCCCCTCCTCCTGTCACATTAGGCTCGAACACCCCCCCGCCCGCGCTCCGAGCGTGACATACTTTATGAACAGCCCCTCATGATATGAGCCGTCGTTAATCCTCAATTTTGGATTAAATCTCCTGACAAAATAACTACGGATAAAAAAAATCGGACAAAATAACACCGAAAAAAAAAACAACTTTGAAAACAGAGTAATAGTCTCTATTAAAAGTTAATGAACATGAGCATAGTCATGTTAAGGACGCTGCGGAGAGTGAATAAAGGATGGCATTAGCCGAAATTCATCTTAGAGCAATAAACTCCACAGAACAGCCGTGACGAATCATTCGTTCTACAATGGCGAACATGAGCACACCATCTGCAGTTGAGAATAGAATGCGCCGTAGGTCGTGAGCGTAAATGCGCCACAAGGCTGAGTTGAGTCAAGTGAGGAATATCCCATCATAATGGGTCTACGAAGCAAAGTACCGTGTACGGAAAAGGCCGCCTGCCTGCAGGACGCAAGCGCGGTGCTTTATTATACAAAAAATATATGTCGAGGATTATGTCCGGCGTTATTGTTTCTGGTGTTATTTTGTGCTGTGTAGTTTTGTCCGAAGTTATTTTGTTCGATGTTATTTTGTCCTTTGAATTCGGAAGAAAATATAAGTAAAACTTTGAGCAAATAAATGAGCAATTTAAGAAAAATGCCTACACTAATTCATCAAGAATAGGAATGGGAATAGGAGCTATTCCTGTCATAGTGTTTTAACTATCCTAAAACTTGACATAAATTTCCCGAAGACGTCCATTTAGAGAATTTTTTCCCAAGTATTAGGCTCTCTGAAAAAATATTTTGGTTATACTCGTCGTAGACGTTTAGTTTATGCAGTCCAGGCCATGACTATTTTTTGAAATGGAACAAAGATCCCATGTTGGGGTTCACTAAAAAAAATGATTTGTCTATAATGTAACCACAAATTGTCACTGTATAACTTACCAGTCAAAGAACTTTCTACCGTCTATTGTACCATCACAGTCTCCAAGACTGTTCGGAAGCTGTAATCCAACAAAACTTTCGCCTTCTCCGAACTGAGATGATGCCAACGGACCAAGGTAGCGAACTCTACCTATCACAACTCGACCAGTCTTCGTTATAACTTTGGCCAAATGTCCTAATTTTAGACATTTCGGGGATTTTGGCAGAAAAGGTAGCGACTGTTTCGATGGACTGTAGTCTTTAATCAAAGGAATTGTTTATTAACATTAGCAAATTTTTTGTTAGCGAATTTTCTCTACCTCGTTTAATGTCGTTTTCAGAACGGCGTCGATTCACTTCTTTGGTTTTTCGATCTCCTTTAAAGTTGGACATGCCATCCACAGATTTATTCAAGAAATCGTCTGCCTCATCTAAAAGGCTTTCTGTTGATCCGCTTGAATATGCGTGCAGTTGGAGCAATGAGGGCCGGCCACATGTGTATCTGCGATGCATGCATGCACACTCGTTACGAAGATCGGGTAGTGAGCCACGAACCGAATTGCTGCTATTGGGTTCTTTGAATGTTACTCTTGGCGTGTAATGCATACTTTCTGATATACGAAGTCGTCCATGATTCTGCTTACAAATGGAACACTGAATGGAAGGGACGCTTCTTGATCGATGAGATTTATTCAAAATAGTCGAAAACCTCGAACCTGATGGAACAAATATTCAAAGTCAAAATACTGCGAATCACCTTGAACTAGTCAACGTTACAATTAAACGAAGATATTGAGTTAACCTTATATCAGTTGATGTCACAATGACTGAAATTTACGCCCGTCACCTTGACATTAATCTTTGAACATTTCTTATTCGTCTGAACAATGCAGTTGCGTCAAGTTTAGCCGGGAATAGCAAACATTTTAACAGTTTCTAAATGTCAGACATGAGCACATGATATGGTAATGAGTTAAAGTTTTATTGCAATTCATTCAATATGTCAATATACAATAAATTATAGATAGAAAAATTTAAGAAGACGGAACTGGCAGCACTAGAGAGAATAGACTTCTTCCAAGGTGGCGCTCTTAGGGATGCTAGCGTTGACGCACATCGCAATGGTAACTAAACCGATGTGACAGATTATACGGGACAACTATTAGTATGTAGAATAGTTGCCAGACTTTGTTTGGAATAATGTTTTTTCAGTAAAGGCCGGTACTCCGGCTCCCATGACTGCTACGCAACGATTGCCAGAGTGCATGGCTCACAACGTAGGACAACCAAATTTTACTGGCTGCGCCGGATAAAGAACAACCGTAAAGTCACATCAGCACAAAAATCAAGGTCTCCAGACAGATCACAGAGAACCGATTCTAAAGCAAGACACAGAAGTCACAGAAGCAGATATATGTATACTCATCAGAAAAGCCGGTAAATATTATTCGGTCTTTTATCTTTCTTCAAGTCAGACCAAAAAACCAATAGATAAACTGTAAAAAACATACCCATTGTGTAGCTTTTACTGGAATCGAATGAATCACAATTATTCCAAAAGTTGTCCGTTTGGGTTGTCTGTGTTCCAAAACTATTTTCGTTTACCGTCCATTGAGATACACCAGGTGATGTCATGCTAGCACTAGGGGTTATTCTGTGACAACGTTTTCGAGATAGTGTAATCGAATAAAATTGACTAAACTGACAAAACGTTTTACCCTTTAACACAATCAGGAGTCTGAAGATGACTTCCTTTGTAATAAGATGAATCACCTGCATTTCGGTTAAAATTATCATCTTGACATAAATGATCGGCTGATCGTGATAATTCAGGTACCATACTTGTAAAATTTATATCGCTTAGCATAACGCGTCTAGCATCTTGAGTCTTAGCTGTCATCCTGAAGAAACGAAGAGTTAATTCCATTACCAATTTAAATCTTTACGTTAAATTCCTACTGTGATGGTCTACGATTCTTTCCCAAACTCAAAGGAGGAACAAATTTGGATGGCAATGTGTAAAATCCGTCTCCGTATCGTCCAGAAATCAAATTACTTTCCGACTGCCAATGCTCCGGCAATGCCGATATTTCAGTTTGCGCTGAGCTGCTTCGTTTCGGTTCGCATTTGTTACTTTCCTGAAGTATTGGCCGTGCAGAGCGATTACTGGGATGGCAGTGTGTACGACTATTTCTAGAAAATTTCACAGCTAAGGGACATCGTGTAGACGTATGTCTACTTTGGGCTAATGTTTCGCGATGCATTAACGGACGATACGACGGTGGATTCGGACATGTATTTCGACGTCCCATGTCTATTATGCTTTCTTCTGCTATACCACACTTCGAGATGTCTGTTTCAATTAGGACGTTGTGATTTGTCCATCTCCTGCCCAAACCGGTTGAAGAAGAATTGATTTCCACCTTCAAAAAAAGTTTCTTTTTTCATTTTTTGCAGAAAATATTGACTGAAGTATTGGAAAACAGATGTGTTGCCTTATGTTGCCGTAAAGATAGCCCATGAAAGTAACATTACGTAAATAAACCAATCCAATTGCTCTTTACAGACACAAACGACACAAACTCATACATGATTGAATCAACGCAGATTGAGCTGTGTGTTTTTTGTGGTCTCAGCAGATGAAGGTCACGGGTTTCATCCCAAGGAAATTATATCTTTTTATATAAGTAAGCCTATGGACAACTTCCAATGAATCCAGGGTTGCCTTCCCAAGATATGGCCCAGACGCATTGAAAATTGTCCAGGAAGATTTTTTTACATAAAAAATAATTTTCTTGGGATCGAACTCGTGACCTTCCTCTCGGATGACCTGACTGTCCAAAATCCTTGAATGAGCTACTTACCTGTTCGAAGGTGTCAACGCTCTCATCTCTTTTCATTGTCGTCCGATTTTTCATTGCTTCCTGATCAGTTTCCATGTTATAGCTTGATTGTATGTTCTCAGATTTATTATTTAAATCTTCACTCGATGATATTGCACCGAAATTAACTAGAACTGGAGTTCCGGTTGCGCCAGCCTTTTCCCAAGGCTCAAAGTCAGAAATTGAAACTAAGTCTTCTTGTAGATGCTCCTTATCGTCGGATGAAAAAATTAATTCAATGTCGTCAACTTCTTCGTTCGCTTCTGATGACGTTGTGCTGTTTCTCAGAGTTCTAGGTATTTTATTCTCGATTTTAGTTTGCTCTTCTGTAGATATGTTTTCTGATTGTTCTTTTTGAGTTTCCTCAATAATGTTTTCGCTGGATTGTCCTTCTGATTGAACTGCTTCGGTGTTAGCGGAAATGTTCTCAATGTGTTCTGTTACGTTCAATGAATCTAAATTCTCTTTCTGTTCATCAGCAGTTTCTGAACCCTGTGCTGTGTCACTTCCTGTTATGAAAATAAAAAATAAATAATTACAATAGACAATATACCACATAAAAATCGCAGAAGAGAAATGTGAGGCGGGTCCCTTCTTCCAATTAATATCTGAATCGACGTAAATCATGCTCGAAGCGATAGCGGAGAGCGTGACGCAGTCCCCACACCACAAAAAAAAAACGTCCACAAACCCAAAAACCTCCATACAAAAACCTTTGAGACAAGACACAATGTATAGGCGAAGTTTTGAGTTTTTTCCCCTCGCCCCCTCCCCCTCCAAATTATTTAAAAAAAAAACTACGTCGCAGCAGTTATCCAACAAGCCCTCACTCATCAAAATCGGTTGAAAATTGGCTGAGATATCGAGGTTTGAAAATGGTACTTTCCCATACATCTTACCAGAATGAGAACAATGTCATTATTACGTAAACTTTTTTTCTGATCTGTCGGTTTCTATATATCTATCTATGTTCTATCTATCTATCTATGTTCTATCTATCTATCTATGTTCTATCTATCTATCTATCTATCTATGTTCTATAAATAATTTTCGATCTCGAGAACTAGACAGCCGATTTTGATGAAATTTTCAGGGAACGTCAGAATCGGTCCAAAATTTCATATGCCGCTTTTCCGGGAAAACTCTGGAAAAGCCGTGGCATGTGGAAAAGCGGTCAATTTTGAGGGTTTTTCAGGTAATGCTCGGAGTTTTCGAATTTTAGCTCCGGAGTGACAATACCTAGAGAGTTGGTGTCTTCTAGAAAGTTTTAGAGTTTCATCAGTAGAATTTTTTGGGATCATAAGAAAATGGCTGCCAGCTGTCAAAGTGACGCCATCTTGAATTTTTTGCTATCTTCTGAATTAGAATAGCCAGACAGTTGGTTTCTTCGGGAAAATTATAGAAATTGGTGAGGAGAATTTTTTCGTTATCCTAAGAAAATGGCTGCCAACTGTCAAAGTGACGCCATCTTGGAATTTTTGCCATCTTCTGAATTAGAATAGCTAGAGAGTTGGTTCCTTCGGGAAAGTTCGATAGATGACTTGGGCATCATTTTGATGAATAGAAAGCGGGGTCGCCGAGGCGCGGAAGTTGGCCAAAATTGAGGCGAAAGTTTTCGCCAAATTTTTTTTCGCCGGAATCGATAGATATTGACTTGCGCATCATTTTGATGAATAGAAAGTGGGGTCGCCGATGCGCGGAAGTTGGTCAAAATCGAGGCGAAAGTTTTCGCCAAAAT
The DNA here is from genome assembly GCA_029228625.1 of Pseudolycoriella hygida. Classification (NCBI taxonomy): domain Eukaryota; kingdom Metazoa; phylum Arthropoda; class Insecta; order Diptera; family Sciaridae; genus Pseudolycoriella; species Pseudolycoriella hygida. The sequence continues at coordinate 86,061,192 of CM055403.1, read as the reverse complement.
TTTTTTTTCGTCGGAATCGATAGATATTGACTTGGGCATCGTTTTGATGAATAGAAAGTGGGGTCGCCGAGGCGCGGAAGTTGGTCAAAATTGAGGCGAAAGTTTTCGCCAAAAAATTGTTTTCAAAAAATAGAAATTTTTTTAACAACTGAAAACTTCCAAAACGACTGATATCACAACAAAAACCTTTTAAAAGGTAAAGTGCGACGCAGTCCCTAATGACCACTTCCAAAATTAATGATATCAGTGGAGGTGACGCTTGCGCTGAAAATACGCATAAATTTCCTTTACGACAACGTTACCCTGTGTTCAAAAAATCGCGTCACAAATGTCAGACCCAACGACGAAATAATTTTTCTGTACTTTCAGTTTTTACGCTGCAAAAATTTAACATTCGTGTCTTTTTGCGAAGATTGTTTTGTGTTTTAAATTTTTGCGTGTGAAAACTGAAAGTGTTGAAAAATTATTACGCTGGTGGGTCTGGCATTTGTGACGCGATTTTTTGAACACAGGGTAACGTTGTCGTAAAGGAAATTTATGCGTATTTTCAGCGCAAGCGTCACCTCCACTGATATCATTAATTTTGGAAGTGGACATTAGGGACTGCGTCGCACTTTACCTTCGCCCCATAGGCCATAGGCCCCATAGAACAACTTAGGATTTTGGACAGGTCTACTGTACATGTATCGACGGAGGCTTGAACGGCGGATCTCATTTCTAATTCGTATAAGAAATGTTGATAACATTTTTTAGAATTCATCGTTCAAACCATTCAATCCATTTAACATTTTGAATTTTGACAATACATGAAGCAGAATTTCGATAGTTGCGGAATTTATGGAATTAAAATGTGTGGACTTAGAATAAAATGAGAAGTGTGTCGTTATCGTAATACTTTACTGTACTTAACAGATCGCGGTTGCGTTAATACAGGTCGGAGGTCGTTGCACACAACGGTTTATTTCACGGCCGATGTATATTCTTCGGATCACCTCCAGAGGGCATGTATTAACGCAACCACGACGATCAGAAATGCTAAAATTATTTAAATAAATTTAGTTACGTTGTAAGATTTGAAAAAATAAATTAAAGACTCAACCGTAAATGCATTTTAATTCATCAAAGGAAGTAACGAATGATGATGTCAACTTATATGGAACATACCTGCATGCTGATAACCTGATTTCCGTCGCGTCCACG
>CM055403.1:86019270-86059492 GCA_029228625.1 Pseudolycoriella hygida | reverse complement strand
TCCTTGGATATAAGCTTTTCTAGATTTGAATGGTCTGAGACGTACTTCGGTAGGGCCTTTGACATTACCTTGGGTAATTTCTATGGATCTTTGAAATTCTTACAGTTATAATAGAACAGGTACGTTCGAGTCACTTTGCCACATCTATTCTGTTTGTCACATCTATTCTGATACGTACGGGTCTTTGGTTATGTTTTTTAAATTCGTTTAAGGTTTCTCAATATTTTTAATTATGATTGTTTGAGATGCTATTCAGAAATTTTCCCAATTGTGACTATAATGACGGCCTGTACCATCACCGTTCAGTATGATTCAGAGACTGCATAGGGCTAAAATACTCCAATCGATCGCTTAAACCTCTTCTCGAGTCCATTCCGATCCGAGAGAATATCTTTATTTACAACAAAAAAGTAGAAACAAAGTGTGCTGCCTTCTTAAAGAAAGTTGCTTGACTACACAGGATATCAATCAATGATTATATCACAAAATATTTACGACTAAAAGCGAAGTTAAAAAAAAATAATGTCTTACATTAATGGCTAGCTACCATATATGTGGCTCTTTATAATCTGTATTGTCCTCATTAAGACCTCCTCCATGATAGGAATCAAATTTGAAATGTCTGATTTCAAATCTCTGAAAAATTCTAAAACTCCGATTCCAACCGTTCCTCGGCTACCGAACCAGAGTCCACGTACTGGCCAGTTTCGTTTACCATACTTTTCAATGTATCTTTCCTCGTAGAAAGGGATGCATTTCTCATAAATCTGTCTTTTTTCCATTTGTATTTTCGAGTCTTGGTCGTTATCGTTAGCTTCGTACCGTATCGTTGGGTCAAGAATATATGCGTTCCGTGATTTACTATCGAATGCTATGATGTCGCTGAACCTCGACCTACCTTCACTGTCAACGGCGTAGACTTCTTCGTAGCAATATCTTTTTTGTCGCAGTAGTTCAGCAAGTTGATGTTTCACACTGTGATGGCGAGCGATGATTTGCTGGTTGTTTGAGGGGCAGCTTTCAGTTACATGATCTATGGTTTCAATCTCTACATTGCATTTGCGACAGAGGTTGGAAGCGCCTTCAACGCCCGGCACGCCGTTCAAGTTCGCGTAGTTACTATTCAATTTGATTGCGGCGGTCCACTCAGACGATGACAAAGTATTCTTGTTACAGACAAAGTCGTTGCCTTTCGTAAACGTGCGAAAGTGGGTTACGCCGGCTCCTTGGTACTTGAGGTTGCACCACCTGTCCTCAACGCTTTGGTACTATTGCCTTTGACGCTCAATGCTTTGACGCACGATTCCATTTCTTCTTGGAAGTGTGAAACTCTGGAATAATTGGTCGTCAACCGTTGCGAGACGTTTTAGCGCTATAGCGAAGTGTTGAAGGTTGGCCTCCCAACTTGCCTTAATTAATCCTAGGCCGCGAAGACGTCTCGGAGCGTAGAATAGGTTGTCGTTGGTGTGCATTGGGAGACCAATTATTTCTTTAACTGTATGGCGGATCATGACATCGAGACCATCCGTGACGTATTTAGGTATCTTGTTGAGCGGCGCTGATTGCAATGGGTATGTTAAAGTTGGGAACACATATTGATTTATTAAATTGAGTTTCTGGTCCGGTTTCAACAGTGGTGACGATGTTAGCTTCTCTGGTGATGAGTTCAATTGTTCAATGCACGAGTTGTCGAAGATCAGTTCGGAATTGAATGAACATCCAAGATAGCGTATTCTGCCGTCGCAGTTGATCGACTCTATGGCCGTTGGAGAGAGTCAATGTGTCTTCGACGAGCTGTCCATTTACAATATTTATGGCTTGGCTCTTTTAAGGGTTGATTCTCAAGCCGATTTCTGATAGAAGTATTCCAACTGCATCCGAGGATCGTATTGCGCTTTCTTTGCTCTTACCGACTACCTCTTGATCGTCTGCGAAACCTAGAAGCGATAATGCGTCAAAACTCTCTGATAGTTCATAGCCGTACTGGTTGGCGTATTGCGTGTCGCACAGTTCCTCATAGATGTGGTCGATCGCGATGTTGAATAAAATTGGCGACAGTGGAGCGCCATGCGGGACCCCAGTGTTGATTGCTATGTCGACTGACGAGTCTTTGCCGTTGCAGATGGTCACATGATTCTGTGTCATCAAATTCATTAGTAGTTTCTGTAGGTTCGATGACGCTCCACTCGCTTCCAATGATTTCAAAATGTGATGGTCAAAGGCTTTCGAGACGTCAAGAAAGACTATAACACATCGTTCCTTTTTCCTTTTCGCTTTTTTCAGACAGGCGTTGATCAATCTCGAGTTTATGTGACAGCCTGGTACACCTATTATAAAACCTCTCTGATTCCAGTTTATTTCGACTTGGGTACGTAGGACTGAATCTAGTGCTTTTTCTATGACTCGCCTGACAACTGAGAATATGGTTATTGGTCTCCAATCGCAGATATCTGTTGTGTCATCGCCTTTGTCGGCTAGGATTAGTCGAACGAATCGGAAGCAGGCGGGTACATATGAGGAACAGAGCATGACGTTAGCGAACGAGCAGATGGATTTCGAAACGTTTAACTGTCTGATGGTTCGAGCTAGGACTCGATCTGGGCCGACGCTCGTGTCTAATGATAATCGCTTCACTTGTCGTACAATCTCTTCTGGTTTCAAGTATATGTCGCCGTTTGGTTCTTTCGAAGGATAGAAGTCGCGGATTCTTTCGTTTGGCGTCTCAAATATTGTTTTGAAGTGTTCCTCGATTGCACTCATTTTGATTTTACACTGTTTTGTGTTGCCGTTTTTAGTGACTTCAAGTACCGCTTTCCGACGTTGGGTCATACTCGTACTCATCACGACGTCTTTGTTTCGCTTTTTTGTCCGTTCGGATTGGGTTCGTTGATCGGCTGTATTGTGCTGACGTGATGTTTTTCTTCTTCTTTTGGCGATTAAACTTGTCGTAACACTCAAGCTGATGATCAGGGACTTACCACAATGCTAATGTCTCGAGAAACGAAATATCAACCTTAAAGAGCGTATACTGAACTTCCAGACGTAAGTCTTTCTTTTCAGCTTGCAGAAGTACCGGCATTAGATAACAAACGCTTGAGAGGCGGCCGTGCAGTATACGCTCTTTACTTTCGTAAATTTACAAATGCCCTTTGGCCAACAACAATTATCAAAAAAGAGTTTGACCAAAAAAAAATTTTTGATTTGGAAAGTGCTAGAGAAATCTGCCTTAATCTCAAAATTCTTGGAAGCGACAATGTAGTATCTCACTCATATTGAGAATAACTAAAAAATAACAATAAAACCTGATGGAAGTTGAAAATTGCTAGGGAAATCCTCCGTCAATTCTTCCAATTCTAGGATTGGGTCACTTTTCCTAAAAACCCCGAAATATGTTTTCCCTAAAATTTATATCTCTACACATCTGCGTCACCAGAACATACACTACTTGTCTATTCTCTCATGTTAGTATCGGTGCCCTCATTTGGTTGACTTAAGAACACAGATCGAAAAAAACATATGAAGGGACCCGTACGTATCAGAATAGATGTGGCAAACAGAGTTGATGTTACGAAAAGACTCGAACGTATTTAAGTAAATATTGTCTTAACTCTTAAGTGCTTGAAATTAAGTCCACATTAAGTTGTATTGGAAATTGCCGATAGGGCAATATTGAAAAACCCGACCGAAGAGACGGTGTAAACGAACCCTCACGAAAGCACAAAATTGATCTCCAAATAGGCAAAAATGTTCGCCTCAATTTTCTCTACAACATAGCAAAAAACTTTAGGACCGACCTAGGGCCATAAGGAAATGCCTCAGGGTCCTGGCTGAGTCCAAGGGCATCTTATAGTTTTTTGATTCCATAAAATGTGAGACATTTCTAGACCTTTCGCTTATAAATTTTTTTTTTGAAAATCGGAAGAGATTTATACTCGAGTTATGTACGAAAAACATGTAGGGCCCTAGCAGAGACTCGTTTTTAGTGCTCTAGCTAAGTCCAAGGGCTCCAAATCAAAAAAGTTTCTTCTGCAAATTGTACAAATTGGGTAATCTTTCGTTGGGCTACGTGCCTTTGGAAGAGTATCAATGATTGGTTCCAATATTTCATAAAATCGTTCTACTGCATCGTCCGTATTTAACTCACCCAGTTCCATTTCCTACTCAAAAAATGTCGAAACACGCCGAGGAGCGCTTAGGACAGCTCATGAAAGATCTTGAAATTTCACTCATGCACTTGAAAACTCAATCTTAGTTCAGACTTTTCTAAATTTATGTCGCCAAGGCGAACTGTTTGTGTATTATTTTGCGATACTATTTATGCCTAAACTTTCGTAAAAGATCATTTTTCAACATATGACTTTGTCGACATGGTATTATGAACCTGGTCAGTATGAAAGCTTTTTGATGGGCTCTCCTGGAGCCTAAACAGTACTGTTACTTCTGTTGACCAACATAAACGTTTTCTTTAGATGATTTTGAGCAGGATTGATTGAACTTGCTAAAACGTAACTCTTAATATTTCATGTATTTCATGCAAATTTCGGAAAACATGCACTTTTCACGATTTTGGCCATTTTTTTCGGTTTTTCGACTTGAGTTACTCCTAAATCTATTCGGATGTCGTCCGACCCATGAGGACTTTTTCTCGGGGGACCATTTGGCGTCGTTTTCCGGGCTATATCCCAAGCATTTCAACAACTTAATTTTCCCATACATTTTTGGACACCTCTACTACACATCTTGAAGCTTAAAACAAAAGAACTGTACATTTCATATTCAAAAATTTTAAATTCAATTATAGTTCAAGAGAGTCAATAAAATACAAGGAAAACATAAAGAGCACAACATATAAAAGTGAGAAACGAATCAATCACAGCTATAAATAGAACAACCTAATATCCTAATTAAAAGTTAATTTATTACATTTCGCTGGGGTGGAAAAAGCTTAATTCAAACTTACACTCGTTCCGTTGATTAGATAAAACAATTGTAGTAAAAAAACTTTTTCGAACGATAATTCACGTGGTAAATAGTTTTCTGCCGAGAACATAAAGTTTAAAATGTAATTTGATTACGTTAAGCACGAAACCCTCAGCAGTTAAAAGCACCTCTTTCTGGCAGAAAGAACTTAGTTTTTGGATGTATGTAAAGGTAAAGTACCGTACCTGACTGCTACATTGCCACGGATATAATAATAATATAATAATAATCTGCCTTACAACCCATGAAGGGTTAGAGGCTAGATCGTTATTTACTAGTTTCGCTGTTTGTGGTTCTACTTTTTGAGATCCTTTCATTACCGGAAGTTTTACTGTGCCAGTAGTAAACTGTGCGACAAACCCAGTGCCATCTATAAGATGTAACTAGGAGCGAAACTAGTAGGAGTAGAATACCGGTTCTCCCAACAATGCCTTTTCCGGTAAGCCGAACGATGGCACTACACTCAACTTCACTTGAATTGAACGATTCTATCAGTTTTTTTTGTTTACAAATCTAACAATTGGTACAAATCTGTCTGCGGCTGAGTTTCGAACCAACGCACTGGCAACTCGATCTCGTAGTAGCATGCAGACGTGTTAACCACTACGCTATCGAGTTGTTACGGATATGCTGCTATCCAAATAATAATAATAATAATAATAATCTGCCTTAACAACCCATGAAGGGTTAGGGGCTAGATCATTATTTACTAGTTTCGCTACTTTTTGTGGTTCTACTATTTGAGATCCTTTCATTACCGGAAAGTTTTTTTTTTTTTTACTGTGCCAGTGGTAAGCTGTGCGACAAACACAGTGCCTTCTATGAGATGTAACTAGGAGCGAAACTAGTAGGAGTAGAATACCGGTTCTCCCAACAATGCCTTTTCCGGTAAGCCGTACGATGGCACTACACTCAACTTCACATGACTTGAACCGGTTCAATCAGTTTTGTTTTGTTTACAAATCAGACAATCGGAACAAATCTGTCTGTGGCTGAGTTTCGAACCAACGCACTGGCAACTCGATCTCATAGTAGCAAGCAGACGTGTTAACCACTACGCTATCGAGTTGTTCTGCTATCCAAATACTTTCTTCGAATATGAGAATTGCTTTCATGAAACTCTTCGTAAAATCTGTCATTTCTGACATTTCTTGTTGAGACGTTTGGGAAGGTTGTAATTCGAGCCGAATGCGAGGATTACATTTTTACGTCGAAACAAGAAACTCAGCGAGACAGTACTGTGTTTTGTTGTCTTGCGGCCAGAAAATAAGAAAAACTGACTTTTACCGATCCTGGAATGTTGTGTCTTCTGGCCGCAAGACAAGAAAATGTTTTCACTCTGTTTGTCTTGTACTGTAATGAGGACGGGGCCTTAAAAGAAATTGCAGGTCCGGGGGCCAAGAAAATATTGGCCAAATTTTTGATACTGAATGCAACGTTACAGCATAGTGATAGGCAATGCTAGATGAGGAGTCTTTATTTGCTACGCTAACATACAAAATCGACTCGTTGGCAGCTTCTTCCAATCATAGCGACTTATATACCCATATCCAAATTGTTTAGTATGGCGCGAACAATTTTAAAGACTTTTTATTTGTTCTGCAAGTTTAGCGTTGCAGGCCAAATTTTTAACTTACTCGAAGATTTTGCTTTATCGGCCAAAAACGAATGGCAAGCGAAAATTTTTGGACTCTTCGCTAGTTTTTTAACTAAATTTACTTGAGCCTCCGGCGAAAATTTTGAAAAAATGAAAAATGAAATGCGTTTTTTTTGCCCCAGGGGGTCCCAACACTAACCACACAAAAATTATTGAAACACTTTCAGTGAAAGTCGGTTGAGTTGTCCGAGATCAGCTTGTGAGTGAATGTAACTCGCGTTACTCGACCGTTCAGTATATGTGGTAAATATTTCGTTAAATATGAATTTTACAGAATTAATTTGAAATGGTTGTAGAGAGTTATGCCAGTAGCATTTTTACTAACGTCATTGAGCTCACCGAAAAATTCTCTGTTCTCTCCACTTTTTGCTGTGTCCGCATGTCCGCAAGCTTTCGCTATTTTTCTCTACTCAGATAACAAATACCCTTTTCATTTTCATGTGTGTGAGGTGATTAACCTAATTTTCTGCACCCAAATGCGGTGATACGATAGAGTTTTGTATTTACGCAGACGAGCAAAAACGTCAAATTCCCTCACAGTTTTGAGGTTTGTTCTGCCCACTTATCATTTTCAATCCTGGACCGAAAAGTACTTACGTGAACAAAAGCAGTGATTTTTGATGACCTATACGTGATATAGGACTATGAAGGCTATGGGCCCCACTCCCCACCTTTTAAATTTATTAGATTGATATAAGCGCTCAATAGTAACTTTGTACAGATTTTTATTATTGCATTCATTAAAAATATTTCTGTTTTTGTAATGAAGAAAATAAGAAGTAGGTAGAAGTAGGTTCATCAACGGTTATAAGAAATAAATTCATCCCAGGCGTGGGTTTCGTATTTCATTCAGGGCTTGTTTATTATAAAATCGAGCACTTCATATTTATTTTTTACGATGGTGGAACAGTTTTATGTTTCAAATTTAAAAAAAAGCTCGGGTTTGTGTGTTCTGGTGGGCGACCAGTTTCTTATTATTTTTTCTAACAGTAGTTAGTGCTGGTAAAATATTGTTTACTGAAAGCGTATAATTATTGTCAAGTCGTAGAACAGAACTGTTTCTTTATTTTGTTCGAAATGGGTTTCCTAACTTGAAAATGTGCGTTGGTAACAATCTGAAAATATTCTTGCCGTCCAACAAACTTTTTAGAGAAAAATATATCGCTTTCTTGTGTTAAAGAAATTATGAAAAGTTTCAAGATTCTAGCTTAAAGCCTTAAGTAGTGAATAGGGCTTATAGGTTTAATGTTAATTGCGAATTGAAATCACTGAGTAACTGGAAGGAGAAGCCTTTTGTGGATGCCTTGATATGTAATCTGTGCATCCGAATCGATATTTTGTCTGAACGTTATAAAAGTGAAGCAAGGATTAGTGCGTTGCGGTGCGGGAAATTATTGATTTTCGACTACGTTCTTTGAGTTTTCTTGCTATTTCATTGTAATTGTTACAAGATAAAGTAAAGAAAAGAGAATTTCAATTCCGGACGTCATCGACTTCAAATAAGCTTACGACAGGACCAAGCGTATGAAATTGTATGCGGTTATGAAATTCAGCTCTTTCAAGTGATGAACAGTTGCTTCTAACGTTTGAGCGCAAGGTACTCCACACTATATTTGGAGCGATGCGCGAGGGTGAGAGGTGGCAACGGCGTTATTACTTTGAAATAGAACTAGAACGTGATTTTGGCTACCCGGATATTGTTGAAAAGGTTGAGGCGGGTTGTGGGTCCAAAAACGAGATGGATTCATGGCGTCGAACAGGATCTTCGGCGAGGAGGAAACAATTTTCATTAACCGGTTAATCGACACCAACCGCAATTAACTGTGACTACTTAATGACTAGTTAAGGTTAGGTATTCTGAACTCTGGTTAATCAGAGATCTGGGCTGGACCAATGAAATGGACGAAGTTGAGTTAGGTCATTCTTCCCTTACACCCTGAAATTTCAAGGAAGAGCGACCTTATCTCGGGATTAAGCCACTTCTAGAATTGGGAGCGATGACGCAAATCTATGAAACTATGGCAATCAGAAATTAGGTGTTAAAGGAAAATTTGGTGAGAATTACATTTTAGAGAAAATTATTTCAAACTTTGTGATGACATTACCTTTGGTAATTGCTATGGATATTTGAAATTCTTGCCGCATTTACATCTATTCCGATACGTACATGTATTTGCTTATGTTTTCAAATACTTTGTGTACTCTTACTTGAAATAGTAGCGCATTTACGAAAATGTTAACCTTTTCATGCTCTATTTTGTGAACAAGTTTGTTCATTTGTACTCAATTCCTTCATTATTTCTTCAGCTTGCTAGGTCTTGATGAGATGTCGAGGAAATTTTTGCTGATTTTGCCAGCTTTAGCGTTTTTTCGTGAAAACGTTTTATTTGTTTCGTCTGATTTCCTTAAATTTTATCCTTTTCATAGATCTCGTTGAAACCTTTCCAAAAATACCTCATTTGATGAGATCAGCCAATTTTTTCTTGAAGTTTGAGTTTACCATTTTCTGTAGCTTTGCTGCGCAACAAAATATATAAAATTTCTTTTCATCTTTGTTCAATCGAAAATGCTCTTTTAATCATATTTTTATATAAGAGAAAACTACAAATTTCATGAGCTCCTCTCTCAAATTTGTTTATTGAATCATAGCCGGTTTGGATGAACAATATGAAGTATGTTTTTCTGTTTAATCAAAAAAAAAAAAAAAGAAATTTTATAGAAAGGTGTGTGGTTGCGTGTTTCGATTAAACAAAGATGAAAAATATTATACTTTATTAGGGCGGACCTCAATGTTTCATTTTGTTTGTATATACACACTCTCGATGAGAATTTTTATATTCGTGTGTTTTATTTACCTCAGCGCTACGCGCTTCGGTAAACAAACACACACTCATATAAAAATTGTCATCTCGAGTGTGTAATATACAAACTCAATGAAATATTTTGTTTTCCGCCCTTATAAAGCAAGATACTATTACACATCCTAGGTCTCGCTGAGCCCTTTCCAACGAGGTATCACTCGTCAAAATACTAATTAATTAAGATACTTTTTTAGGAAATTTTCTAATTTCCAAAAAAATTTTCCTCTCCGACGCTTCATTTTCACAGGTCCCCTAATTACATCTCCGAATCACATTAAATTTCATCCTATTTCCTACAAGGAAATTCCTAGTACTCGATTTGTTTCAGAAAATAGGATGAAATTTGACATTGATAGGTCGCGTACCTCATAAATTTCCTCCAAACATTGATTTTCTATCTCGATTTGTCGGTGCTAGCGAAATCAGCGAAAATTTCTTCAATTTTCATCTAAAACTGGTGAAACTTATATTGAGTATTGATTTGAAATGAGTATTTATTTTAAATTCATGCAACACCATACATACATTCATGCATGCTCTTTTCACAAAATGGAGCATGAAAAGGTCAATATTTTCATAAATACTCTACTATTTCAGGTAATTGTAGATTAAAAAACTTAATTATTGCTTTTTAATAATTTCACATTCAATATATAGTAATAAAAATCCTCCGTTACAACCCGTCCAGGACAGAGACTAGATCATTTTTTATTTACTAGTCCCGCATGAGCTCTTGCTCAGATGGATTCTTCTTACAAATCTATTCGTTACCGAAGTTTTCACTTTGTCAGTTGTAAATTGCACACGAACCTAGTGCCATCTATGATGTACTAGGTGCGGAAACTAGTAAGGCTTAGAATGCCGGATCGCCCCATCAATGTATTTTACCGGCAAGCATTTTTTTCACCACATGCATAACGTGAATTCCGAACCATACCTAAGGGTAGCTTTCATTTTACCATTAGCATTTCTTCTGGTTCTAATTGTATCTCCGTCTACAGTTAGACTCAGATATTTCTACACAGAATTCATATGGGTGAACGTCATATTTGTTATTCTTCTATGTACGATTGGTTGCGACACCAAATTCACATCTACCCAAACCCATTTTACGAAGCCTCGGTGTGCCTAGGAACGTTACTTTCATGCTATAGTGAGAAATAAATAAGAAATAATATATTAAAGTACAATCACAACATCTAAGAAATAATAGTATTTTATTGCCATTTGAGGGGAATAATCGAGGCTTGCCATGATGAGAGAAAACAAATAAAGGAGAATGACAAATATCATTGTTAGCGGCTACTTTCAGCCTACCAATGATTGTATCAAACGGTCAAGAAAAAAGCTGAAAGATACATAAGGTATCTTTCCAGCGCCGTATCTAGAGGGGGCGAGGGGAGGCTGCGCCCCCCTGAGATTTTCTCCGTTTGCGACGTTTTTGCGACGTTCAAGAAACCATGTTTTTGACAACTTTTTTAATCGTAACTTTGAAACTTCTTGACCGATTTTGCCCATCTTCAATCTCAACACTTCTTTTGAAGTTACATTGCTTACAGACCGGATGAGGGGAGATGAACAAGGGTAAGTCCCCTGGGCCCCTGCATAAAGAGGGGACCAGGGCGGCAATTTTAGAGGCCCGCCCTATGGCTGAAAATAAAGAAAAACGGATCCAAATTTTCAAAATGTTCGCCTGAGAGGCTCAAAAACACCTCGAAGGAAACTGGTTAAGAGCCTAGAAACTTTCGCCTACGGCGTTTGAGGAATACGAAATCAATCAATTATTGAAATTCTTACTTATAATAAGGTCTATAATCAAAAACTTTCGCCTGCGGCAATTAAGCCGTGCTTCGATTTATCCAAAGAACATATAGAGCAGTCCAAAATTTTTGCCTGCGGCGACTTACCCGATGCGGCTATTGTGCAATTTTCGATTTACCTAAAGAACGAGAAGAGACGGTCCAAAATTTTTGCGTGCGGCGTATTCCTCGTAGTGTCCATTAAGCAATTCTTTGATTTACCTAAAGAACAAGTAAAGGCATACCAACGCCCCCCCTAGAAAAGTGATCTAGATACGGTACGGTATCTTTCAAATCAATGATTGTTAGCGATTAATAATTTCAACTTATATTAGTAGATTAATAATTTTTATGGAGAGACACTGCGCGTATGCAATGAAATTTCTTTCACCACTTTACAGAATTTCAAGAATGCTCTAAGAACGTAATCGAAAATCAATAATTTCCCGCACCTCCCAGCAAAATCTGTCAAGAAGTTACAAGCATATGGGTGAAATAAACATCGTAATTGCTTACTTCAGTATCGAATGAAAGAAATGAATCTCAAAAAACGCATAAGTGAAGATTTTTTATGTATATTTCATTTATAATGAGATTTAAGAATCGCTGAGCTTTTGGAGCTCAGAGCAAGGTAGGGGTCGATCCTGAAATTGTCGGTGGAAAAGCATCATTCTTAGAGATCATGACAGCGTCTAGGTCGGTTCCAAAATCTGCCTTCAGATGTGCTTAGAATTAGAACATAAGTTTAGGCTTTTTATGAAACTTAACTGCAACGTTTGAGTTTTGACTGAGGTAGTAGAAGAAATTGCAGAGGCTGATATGAAAATTTTGATGTTAGAATTGCATTTCATGTCCCCACGGTACTGACTAACTTATTGCATGCCAACGTTGTCTTATATTGAAATATACAAAAACTTTGTCAAGAAACAAGATTTGCATAAACTAATAGAATCGAACCATTCAATCGTGCGTTTATACAGAGAAATTGTGCTTTGCAAAACAATACGAAATTGAATGTGCTTGGGAGGGTACAATGTACATACAACAAAATAATATTTTTTAACTGCGTATAACATATACTGACTGTGAGGCACAAGGAGTGTATAAAAGTTAACAATTATTCCTCTAATTCCCTTATTGCGTGTCACGATACACAAAATCGATATCGAATTTCAATGAAAAACTTAATTTCTTTCAGGAGTTAGTTACTTACACTCAAAGATATTTCCTTATTTATTGGGACAGATGGTTTTTATAACTTTCACTTCATTAACCACAATCAAACATTTATTAAAAGCCCTGCTCAAGTTGTTATGATTTAAATTTGAGGCAATAAACTTATCCCTTATGTGATTCCACTAAACCCTAAAATTAAGGATTTCATTTTTAGAAATTTCTTCCTTTCAGACTATGAAAACTCCAGAACAAGCATTTAATTACACACCGTTAAATAAACATGTTGGTTCTGCTTCAGTTCCTTTGTTGACTGAATATGTAACTAAAGCATAACTATCACACAATAATATTTAATTGTATTTTCAAAGATATAGAAAAATCGATAATTTCAATTTGTCTTCGTTTTTATTTTTTTATATAAATTATTATAACTTAATAAAAATCCCATAAATCTATTCTTTTGAAATGTTCAACGTCCTCAGAACGTCTCTTCGTACGGAAAGCTTAACTCAAACTGTCTGCTGAATATATTTTCCTAGAGACTGGGCATCAAATGTTTGGGTTGTCGTACTCATACATTCCCCTTTGAAATGGTTTGTGTATGTGTATGAAAGGGAAAATCTTTATTGTATCTACATACTCGTAACGTATCATATAAAACATATTATAAATTTATTGGGGTAACTTTGGTTGTTTGTAGTAGACACTTTGTATATAATATAAAATATTTTGTTTTTCGCACAATCTAAATTGTGTCGAGACGTCGTCTCAATTTCTGATATCACCTTAGTTAGGAGATTCCGTCGTCTTTCATATTTCACCCTAGCAAGACGGAAACTGAGTCAAAAATTACATCTCAGATCTTGCATATCTTGTGAGAGCCCACATCTCGGAAAAGATTTAATGTTGCATCTGTTGTGGGATGTTACATCTCAGGGGTCGTACATAAAGGAGGTACTAAAATTTTTCGACTTTCCCGCTTGTGCACTGTTATCACGTTAAGCTGATACCCCCTAAAAAAAGGCGTACAAAGCCGCTGACCCCACATAGCAGAATTTTTGATGAAAAGATGATCAATTATTATTAATCGTATGGTTTTACATGTTTCATCTAGGATCTAAGATTTTTTCTTGTGATTTCTATTACAATTTCTTATGCCTAAGTATGTATCTCATTTTGTTACGTTGATATTTACGACGAATTCACCGGGAGGTCACATAGTAACAGCCAAAGCGATAATTGTGCATTTTGTGCGATCCATTGAATGGCCATCATCATTCACACCATGTTCTTTGCCCACCATATTTTGAATGTGTTGTATGTCCAGTGCAGGGACGTCTATGGTTGACTAGTTGGGATGTGCCAACGTTTTTTCCCATCAATTTCATTGCTTGACGATTGGCGCCAAGTCACCGTTGACATGTATTGTATTATGCGTTTTGTATGCAGGATTATCAAATGCTTGTGACGTCACATGTGGATATTCTTCCTGATACGCTTCGTTAAGGGCATCGAATACCGTAACTACCCAATTTATGAAGCTTGGGTGAACGTAGGGACTTATATTTCCTAGATAAAAATTCCTAGCAATGTTTGCACCGGGTATCGAACCCGGGCCATTTCGGTGGTAGTCCAGTGCGTTCACCACTGAACCACCCGTCAATTAAAAGGGAAAACTTGTTTAACTCATTAATGCGACAGAAGTTAGGAAGTACTAAACAGTCTCAATACAAATAACACACTCCACGGAGAACATCAAATTTTTTATTGAAATTCGCAAATCATGCAGCTGGTCCAAAAAGTCCGTACACTCAAATTTTTCGAACGGCTTATAACAGTTCGAACAGTGTTTTTGTTTTTTATTTTAAACCAACCTCATACGAGGTAAAAAATATGGTTCATTGCTTAATAAAAAGTAGTTCCATTCAATGTAGCGTCATTGTAAACAAAATGGCATCTCATCATAACAAAATGGTTGATCTTCCACCAATCAGCTATGATACATGGCTTTCAAAGCTTAAGACAGAATTAACTTTGGAGTTTGACGTTAGACGGAGCCAAAGAAGCCCTATCTTCAGTAAAAATTCGCTAGTCCCAGTTTCACCGAAGATTGTTCATATACAGAACGTATATATTCGGTTCATAACCCATATCAGCATATCAAGTTGAATGACTTGACTGACGATTGGCACGATATGCCGAAATGTTGATGCTTCTGAAATAAGTTCAAGAACACAACTATTCTAGTTGAGTTCAACCTGAGCGTCATTACAATGACAAAATAATTCCATTAAAATTCTCAAGCTATGATTGCCAGTTACTTCTCTCTGATCGAAAAATCAAGTAAAAATCCATTTGCTTCAATTTGTAATTCCACGATGAAGAAAAAGCGAGTAATAGATAAGCTATTCTCACTCATAATCAGATCTTTTGTCTGAAGCAAGTTATAGAAAAGTTTTTGAAAGTACTACATGGGGTGAAAAGTCCGCGGCCTTGCAATGAAAGAACTAACTTTTACATATGAAATTAATTTTATTCTTCAACGTAGTCTCCCTGAAGGGAAATGCACTTAGTCCAACGGTCCTGCAACATTTGGATACCTTTGGTATAATAGGATTTCTCCAACACTGCAAAATAGGCCTCTGTTTCGGATATCACCTCATCATTAGAGTAAAATCTTTTTCCCTGTAGCCATCTTTTTAAGTTTGAGAACAAATAGTAGTCGCTGGGGGCCAGATCTGGAGAGTAAGGTGGGTGGTGGAGTAATTCATAGCCCAAAGAGTCCAGTTTCACAGTTGCTTTTATGGATGAATGCGCTGGTGCATTGTCATGATGAAACAGGACCTTTTTCTTCTGCATATGCGGTCGTTTTCTCTTGATCTCGTTGTCCAGCTGTTCCAATAATGTGACATAGTACTCGCCAGTTATTGTTTTTCCTTTCTCCAAATAGTCGATAAATATTATGCCATGCGCATCCCAAAAAATCATGGCCATAACCTTGCCTGCAGAACGCTGTGCCTTTGGGCGCTTCGGTCGGCTTTGACTAAATTCTAACCACTCTGCAGACTGTCTATTGGACTCTGGTGTATAGTAATGAATCCACGTTTCATCAATCGTGACAAATCTACGCAAAAACTCCGTTGGATTACGCTCGAACAAAGCTAAATTACGCTCTGAATCGTCAAGACGGTGCTGCTTTTGATCCATTGTTAGAAAACGCGGCACCCATCGCGCAGAAAGCTTTTTCATGTCCAAATACTCGTGTAAAATGTGTCGCACCCGTTCTGTTGATATTTTGAGGATGTCAGCTATTTCACTAACTTTAACTTTCCGATCAGCCAAAACAATACGATGGATTCTTTTGATGTTTTCTTCAGTAACTGCTTCACTTGGACGTCCTGAACGTGGGGCATCATCGGTGCTTGTATTACCTCGTTTAAATTCAGCATGTCACTTCTTGACCGTTGTATACGACGAAGAAGATGTGCCATAACACTTATCCAGCCATTCTTTGCTTTGCACCGTATTTTTTCCCATTAAGAAACAATGTTTAATCAACACATGGAATTCATTATTTTCCATTTTTTACGAACAACAAAAAGCTGCGTCACTCTATTGACAGTAATTCGAAAACTATGACACCAAATGTCAGGAAATTTTGGCTGTAGACAAGTAAAGGGTGGTACTACTGAATGTTAACAAAAATTCTGAAGTAATGACGCCATCTCTATGTGAGGCCGCGGACTTTTCACCCCATGTAGTAATGTTGATTTATAGTTGTGCATCATAGACTTAGAAAAGGCATTTGATCAGGTACCGAGGCAAAAGCTGTTCGAGGTGCTTAGCGAATACGGGAATACGAATGGCAGTTTTTTGGGCGCCATTAAAAGCATTTACTCAAGGAGCAAGGCTGCGGTAAGAATAGATGGTGAAATTAGTGAGTCTTTCGAGGTTAATGAGCAAGTTCGTCAAGGTTGTTGTCTCTCCCCCCTTCTGTCTATAATTTTATGGACAAGATTATCAAGCAGGCTAATTTGCAAGGGGATGTGGAAGTGGGTGAGTAATCATGAATATACGATCCTACGAGAATGACTTAACTCTATTAGCAGATAATACCAGTGATTTGAGAGGAATATCGGCTGCCTGAGTGAGGAGTACGGGATGAAAATAAGTTTCAGCAAAACTAAGGTTATGCATATCGGCAAACACCGGAAAGACTTAGTTTGCAGTTTACATGGGGAGCAGTTGGAACCGTTTTCTGAGTTGAAATATTTGGGAGCCATTTTATTTAGTTAGGGAATTTGAGGAAAGGAAGAAAATGGGAAACGCGGTGACCAGTCAAGGTCACATGTGTTTAACAAGAACGAATTAAGTAGCGGCACAAAGGTAGCTATTCACAGATCAATCTTCAGACCAACGATTTAATATGGTGGTGAAAGTTGGTTGCATGACCTGGAGGTTTCTGATATGAGAGTTCTTAGGAGCCAAGCAATTTTTGAAAACTTTTTTTTTCCCTGAAAGGTAATCAAAAAATCTTTTATAGAATTAAATCTGAGCACTCTCGACTCAAGCGCCAATGAGCTAGGGCCGTTTAAATGGTTTTTGTACATAACTCGAATAAATCTCCGATTTTCAAAAATTTTTTTTTTGGAAGAATTTTTTTTTGATTTCGGACTCAGCCAGGGCCCTAAAACTGAGGTTCTACTAGGGCCCAATGTTTTTTTCTACATAAATCAGGTAAATCTTATCAGATTTTCAAAATCTTTTTTTCCTGAAAGAAAATAAGAAAATTGATTACGGGATTGAATTTGGGCAAAATCGGTTGAAAACTTTCAAAGCTACGGTCGAAAAAGTGGTGCAAAACGTGGTTTTTTGAAGGTTGATGGAACTTTTTCACTTGTATCACTGCGAAACTAGAACAGAAATCACTCTTCAGGGTTTTGAATGAAAGACATGGACATCAGAAAATCACGAAAATTAAATTAGTGAAAATCTGTCGAGCGGTTCGTTTTATAGAGTCCTTAGTGTGGGCCCAACTCACGCTACGCGACCCAACACGATATTTGTTTTTTTTTTGCGAATATTCCTTTGATAATGAGGTTTTTTGTGCAGTGTTGTGGAGAAAAAAGGGGCGAACTTTTTTGTCCAGAGACCTCTGCTAAGTGCTCTAGGTCGGTTCTAAATTCTGGGCTTATTTTAAGGGCTTGGAGATATTTTTTGCGCCGTTGCTTCGGACGCGTTTGTCAATATTGCCCTTTCGGCAATTTTTAATCCAATTTAATGAGGACGTAATTGCACATACTTAAGAGTTAAGGCAATTTTTGCTTAGATACATTCGAGTCTTTTCGTAACATTAACTCTATTTGCGGCATCTATTCTGATACGTACGAGTCCCTTCATATGTTTTACTATAATTTTACTATAACTTCATGAA
Organism: Pseudolycoriella hygida; assembly: GCA_029228625.1. Classification (NCBI taxonomy): domain Eukaryota; kingdom Metazoa; phylum Arthropoda; class Insecta; order Diptera; family Sciaridae; genus Pseudolycoriella; species Pseudolycoriella hygida. The sequence continues at coordinate 86,041,585 of CM055403.1, read as the reverse complement.
AAGAATACCGGGTTTTTTGTCAAATAACTACAAAAACCCGACCCGAACCCGACCCGATTCGATTTTGAAAAACCCGTAACCGTCAACCCGATAAAATTGATTCGGGCTCGGGAGGGTTTTTTTCTAACATTCGGGTAACCCGCTCACCTCTGCTATATTTGCTTTACTTTGCAAAATAGAGGGTTATTTTTAAAAACAAAGTTTTAGAGAGTAAAATTTTAGAGAACACGTTTTTCATGGTTTTGGAATAAAATAGCCTAATCCTGGGATATGACCACTTCTAGAATTGGGAGGGATGACTTATATCTCTAGAACTATTGTTGTTAGAAAATTGCTTCTAAAGGCAATGTTGGGGAGAATTAAATTTTATTGAAAGTATTTCAGGATTTTTCGCAAACTACGTACTACGTTGGTTCTGTTTGTGACATGGTTTTGGGGAGAACATTTCGGCCAACGAAATCAATGGTATTGGCACAAAGAATACTTCGGTAGGGACTTTGATTTTACCTTGGATAATTTCTGTGAATCTTTTAAATTCTTATAGTTTTACAAGAACATAAAACATTCAATTGTTTGCTCATTTTTATGTAGATAATATGTTCGAGTCTTTTGGCAAAATCTTTTCTGTTTGCTACATCTATTCTGATACGTAAGGGTCTTTGGTTATGTTTTGTTTCAAAAAGACATGAATAAAGCGGATTTTACTTTCGAAAAAACAACAAAAACATCGAAATAACTAAATTGCCTTAAAAGCAGGCCCGGACTGGCCATACTGGGCGATCGGGCGATGCCCGAAGCGCCCCACGGTCTTGGCGCCCCACACACGGTCAAGCGCCCTTCTAAAAAAATGTGTTATAAATTCGCAACCAACGTCAATTGAATTTTGACGAATATTCAAATATTGCAAGAGATGTTACTTGTGTCGTTGAAAAACTAGATGAATTTCTTCCTTGCGATACATTTCATTACAGCCCGCAAATGAAGAAAAAACCAATGTCTATGCTCTAATTTTAAAAATTTTCGCCTGCGGCGCTATAGTCATTCAATTATTATATTAATAATCTTACATACAGAGATTTTCAGCTTAAAAATTTCGCTGAAATTAGACGTTAATATATGCGAAGTGAAATACGAAAATGGAATGTAAGGAGACCAAAAACTAAAAATTTATGAAGAACGTTCAAAAAAATTTCGCTCGCTCCGCTCGCGTCTTTGCAGAAATTGTATTCAGCCTAATAATCAAATCTATGGCGCTTAAAAAATGTAACTGTGTAATGTCTAACTAAAACGGAGTTATGATAAAAGACTGTCACAACGTCAAATTTAAAGAAAAATTTAAATGAAGTACTCGAATGATTTACATTCTTAAAATTATGAAAGCTCGACATGACTATTTTTTTGATCACATGCACCCTTTAATACGCACTTCGGGTGTGTGCCCGATACTTGCGCCTTTAATCTCAATTTCGGCGCCTTTTAGTCTCACCGCCCGATGCGCCTTTTGGTAGCCAGTCCGGCCCTGCTTAAAAGTCACTACTTCGCGACACCCTGTCCACGGAGAAGATTTTTATTTTCTGATTAATTTTCATGGACCATTTACCAAATAATTACTTTTAAGTCTTTTTGAGACTTGGCATCAACAAAATACGTCGTCGAATGATGCATTGTTTGAATTAAAACAATGTCACGTTTTATGAACAGAAAGTGTTATCTGAGTAGTTACACAAAAGCTACTAAGAAGAGCAGGGGATGCTTACATCAATAGGCAAATATATCTACACCTCTCGAAGTAAATACATGTGTGAAAATAAAAGATGCGCATACTCCGTTTTTGACAAAATATTTGTTATCATACACAACACGAAGTCAAATTCTTAGGAGTAGTTACATTGTTAAACCAAAATCTTGTGGAAAACTGACTAACACTACCATGTAGATTTCAAGTTCAATATCATATTGTGTTCTTTGTTTGGTTTCATCATGACCTAAATAATGAAATTGTAGAGGTTGATTGGACGATCTGTGTGGAATAAAATTTATTTAATTTCGATCAATTTTTTTCTTAAATTGTTCATTAACGTGTTTGTTTCAAAGAGAAGATGGCCCATTTTTTGTAAACCGTAACGCCTGTAATGTAAGGAATGGAAAGTTTGCCTTAACCGTAGGAAATAGCGAAATTATACGCTCGGCAGAAAATTAGATATTACAGTTGTGAACAATTTTTTCATGGAACACATAATTTGGACTCTTGGACGACTCAGGAGAAATTTCCGTTCCTTACATTACTCATATTTGGAATGACCCAGATGTGAAGAGTTCTAGGTAGGTAGTAGGTCAAACACACTAAAAGAACGATTCAGGAACGAATTAACACATTCGACTCTTTATTCAAAAGATATTTGTGCTCTTCGTTCACACCTTCGCCATAGTAACTCAATAGTAACTTTTGATACAAGTTACGTATGAAAGTAGTTTAACGCACTAGATGTGAGATTGCCGATATGAACCGAAGTCGTATCGAAAAGCATACGCAACGTGTATCAAACAACATTTTTTGTAATTCATCGACAAAAACGAAATTTTCTTTTAAAAATTCAATTCAAGTAGTGCGTAAAAAAACCTTCATCGCAGTAGTTCGTAAAGAAACCGTCATCGCACTAGTGCGGCAAAATGACTTCATGCGACACCGAAATGACGCACGAAAAAGCGAGCTCTTGTCGGTGAATTGCAAAAAAAAACATTTAGCGAAGTGCATGAAGCATTATGAAGCAACCAATTTTCTCAGGAATCAATCCAAATTTTCGCTATATCGATTTCGCGGTTTTAAAATGATTGCCTTGCTGTAGTGCATATATTCATATAGGAACGTAAAGAAACGATGATACATTTACCTTCAACAAAACATCCGACTTTTCTTCTCGTCAATCCATTTTTTTTTTTTTTTGAATTTAATAGTTTTTTAATTCAGGCAATTCATGCAAGGGACCCGTACGTATCAGAATATATGTGGCGCACAGAGTTGATGTTACGAAAAGACTCGAACGTATTTAAGTAAATATTGCCTTAACTCTTAAGTGTGTGAAATTACGTCCACATTAAATTGTATTGGAAATTTCCGAGAGGGTAATATTTAAAAACCTGTCCGAACCAACGCTGTAAAAAACCCTTCCGAAAGCACAATATTGACCCCCAAACAGATAAAAATGTTCACCTCATTTTTCTCTACAACATAGCAGAAACCATTTTTGGGCTAGGGCCGACCTAGGGTCATAAGGAAACGTCTCGGACACATACTTCCATAGACAAAAATGTTTCTCTCAATTTTCTCTACAACACAGCAAAAAAAATTTTTTTATTAACGGCCGACCTTAGGACCGACATCACAGCGTGTTTTTTTCAAGGGTTTACAGCAATAGATGCCATTTCTATAAAAATCGACGAATTCTTAAATCTTCTTCTGCAATTCGCGCAAAATTAAATTCCAAATTTTTGTCGCTCTTTTTTACATTTTTTAATTTTTTCAATTAACTTTACAAAATTCCTTAAGTTAAAAAATAAAATTAAAATTAAAAAATTAAAAATAAATAAAAAAAATCCTTGAAGTTTTAGGAATATGAAATTTTTGATGTTTTTCACCAAAAGGTTTCAAAATGAAAAATAATTGTTGGAAGCAAGACATGGTATATTTTAATTAATTTTTCGTTGTCAAATTTAAAATTGGTGAAAATACACCATGTCTTGCTTCCGACAATTATTTTTCATTTGGAAACCTCTTAGTGAAAAATATCAAAAATTTCATATCGTGATCTCAAAACTTCAAGGATTTTTGTTACTAATTTTTAATTTTAACTTAGATTTTATTTTATAACTTAAGGAATTTTTTAAAGTTAATTGAAAAAATTAAAAAATGTAAAAGAGAACGAAAAGAATTTGGAATTTAATTTTGTGCAAATTGCAGAAAAAGATTTAAGAATTCTTTGTTTTTTACAGAAATGGCATCTATTGCTGCAAACCCTTGCAAAAAACACATTGCGGCGACATAGGGCCCTAGGTAGAGGCCTCGGGCATATAAACAAAAATGTTTCCCGAAATTTGCTCTGCAACATTGCAAAAAAAAATTTTTTGGTTAGGACCGACTTGAGGCTCAATTTAGCCCTGAGCAAAAGTACCGGGTCCAAATTTGCTTTTGAATATAATTGACTATGATTCGGTACTCGGCTGCCTCTTAAATAGAAAAACACTTTGGGCCCTAGTAGAAACTCAGTTTTATGTCCTGGCTGAGTCTAAGGGTTTCTAATCAAAAAATTTTCTTTCATAAAATGTGAGACATTCCTAGACCTTTCGAATAAATTTTTTTTTGAAAATCGGAGGAGATTTAATCGAGTCATGTATAAGAAACATGTAGTACCCTAGCAGAGACTCGGTTTTACTGCCCTAACTAAGTCCAAGGGCCTAATCTTAAAAAGGTTTCTCCTACAAATTGTTGGCTTGTCATAGACCCGTCGACTAAAAAATAATTACGAAAATCGGAAGCTATTTACTCGAGTTATGTACAAAAAACACGTAGGGCACTAGCAGAAACTCGTTTTCAATGCCCCAGCTAAGTCCAAGAGCTCAAAATCAAAAACGTTTCTTCCATAAATTGCGATTAAAATATTTTCAGGGTGAGCAAAGTAACAGTTTCGGCGTAACACAGGATCTATAACGTTTTTTAAATATGCCGGTAGATAGCGGGTAGACGTTATGGAAGTGTAATGCTCCGTTGTAAACTTAGGCATTGTTTTGATGGCGAACCAAACAGGAGAATAGACCTTCATGATAAACGTAGTTAGAATTATCAAAGCTTTGGAGGGTTTTGATGTCTTAATGTAGGTTTGTAGTATATGATTGGCTATGGTTAACCAACGTGAGGGGCAAATATTTTCAAGATGCATTGCAGCTAGATTGGCTGAACACTTTTCTGTTGAAATAGCCTGGCAAACGTTGTATAGGTACTTTTGGTCTGTGCTAATATCCTACAGCAGTGTTGGCAATTTACATGGATTTTTTTTAAATTTAGTAACTGTTAGTTTGGTAGAGTTTCTCAATTCCCGGCCAATTGGTCCTTTGAATGCATTTGGTCCAGTGGTTGGTCCATCAAGTCGTTGCAATAAATGGCGTAGTGGCAGCTCATTTATATGTAAAAGACAAATTAGCCATTGTAATGGTCGCTGCAAAAACGTTTCCATGGAGCGAATAATACCGTTTTTCCATCTAGTATTCACATTTGTGGAATCGCTACCAACAGCGTCAAAGTCCTTAGCAGCATTTTCACTACGAAGGTAATTAAAAATATTGCCAGATCACAAAAGAAGAACCCGAAGCAACTGCAATGTTCAGCCAGAAGGGATAAATGTTTTTCTTTCTCAATCTTAGTATACCGAACGCTTCCTTTTAATGTTGTCTTTAAAGTTCGGTCTTTGCGGCCGTCCGTCGAAAAACAAGCCAGGAAATTTTGTAATTTTTTCCGACATGAAGCACGAGCTCGTTTTAGTCTGTAGTGATCGATGACGAAACGCACCAGCTCCATGTGAGGTCCCGTAGCGCTCGCAAATCAAAGCAATTGCTTTAATTTCGAAACGTGTCTGCTTTAGTTTAGTTAATGGTTTCCACTCCTCCTCTTCTGTATCGTCGACGATCGAAATGTCAGAGACTTCAACATTGTTGCCATTTCGATGCGTTTCGGAGTCATTGGCCAATGGTGGTACAGTATTATCACTATTTACTTCAAGCTGCCACGATCGGCAAAAAGTTTTTATTCTCGATGTTCTTTGATCTTGCAGAAAATCGAACAATTTTTCAGGAACTTCTTCCATTAATAATATAATATTAATATAATAACCTGCCTTAACAACCCATGAAGGGTTAGGGGCTAGACCATTATTTACTAGTTTCGCTACTTTTTGTGGTTCTACTATTTGAGATCCTTTCATTACCGGAAAGTTTTTACTGTGCCAATGGTAAGCTGTGCGACAAACCCAGTGCCATCTATGAGATGTTTGATATCGGGAAATGTAAATGTGTTGGTTTTTGCTCATGCAATGGAAGAAGTTCCGAACTTCTTCCATTGCATGAGCAAAAACCAACACATTTACATTTCCCGATATCAAACAGTTTTGCACATTGAACTTTCTAACACACACACACAAACACATACATATGGGCTTTATATGGCGCCTTCTAAGAGCCCTGGCGCCCAAACGAGGCCGGTACCAACCCTTTTTTTAAAATCTCATATGGCGTAGAATGCCCAGCCGAAGGTCCCTGCAAAATTTCAAGAAAAGATATCGAGCCGTTTTCGAGAAAACTCCAAAAAAGTGGGTTTTCATACAAATGGCTCTGGAACTAAGTAACTAACTAACTAACTAACTAACTAACTAACTAACGTAGGATATTTTCATTAACTTTGGTTTCTATGAAAGTGCACATTTTGTATGGAAAATGGCGATTTTCTAAAGGTCATATCTCCGGATCCACTGGACCAATTTTTTTGAGTAAAAAGTCGATTTTAATCAGAATTTTACGTAGAATCCAAAAAACTAGGGCACAGAAAGATACGACGCAAGGCAAAAAAGTCAAAATCTAGCTGTATATATGGTTCCGAAGTCTACGAAAAAATTTTTTCCTAATTTTTTGGTCGTATGGGGACTTGCGTCACGGGCGCATTGCTACCGCGCGCCCATGATAAAAAAAATTCTAGGAATTATATTGTGATATTGCTCATTGCGCATCATTAAAAAAAAGTCTCAAAGAAGAAACGAACCACCAGCCTCCCGCGCTCAAGTCGTCGACGCTACCACTGAGCTAACCGGACATACGTTTCTACTCAAAAATTATGTTATATCACTTACACATTATTTTCATAGAAATCGCACAGCAGTATGGTTACAATTATTCACCACAAACGTGTGATGCATGAAGTTGCCATAGAAAGAAATTTTTTTGGATGTTTGAACATTTTGAACATTTTTACTTATATTTTCAACAATTTGTTGAAGTGTTTCAACGATCGATCGCTACTATGACAAAACTATATGTTGTGTCGTTTCGAAAGTATGCGTTTGTCTCGTACGAATGCATTGGCTCGCAAGGTCGCCATGCAACTTTTCGTACTCGGCAAACGCATACTTTCGAAACGAGACAACAAATAACTATTTCATCTTCATCATGTTTTTGGTTGAGCGAAAAAGCGTTTAGCCAACATCGCAAGACCTTGATGAAATATCGTGATCACAAAAAAAAATTTTTTCACTTTATCTTTTCTTATACTTAAAGCCGGATGTCTCTAGAATATTTTAGAACTTTATACCAATTTTTTATGTCGAGCCAATCACACGAAAGACCATGGGAAAACATGGTAGGTACAAAATTTTTGAAAATTGCTCTTGGGGCAATAGTAAAACGGATTTCAAAAATTTTTTTTCTTTAGTAAAATGATCAATGGGGTGCCCCGGATCGATTCTGACGTCAGGAGTTTAAAAATAAAAAAAAAATTTAAACGCTACACCCTAGTTATAAACCAAGTTCGTACAATGTTTATCATAGACTCGTAATGTTCTTAAGCAGCGATATTCGGAAATTAGGCAAACAAATTGAAAAATAATAAGTCATTCTGCACAAGAAAAAAACAAGTGCAAGTGCACCGGCTACGAGCCACGTGCTGGTTACGAGCCTTTCTTTTGTTCTTCTTTGAGAACAAAGGAAAACCCAATTGGGGCTCGCAACTAAAGCAATTTCTAAACATGCTCGTAACCGGTGTTTTAACCCAATTTTTTGTCTCTTTCGAGTTTTTTACATCTCCCAGATAAATAAGCACCTATTATGCTAATATGAAATTTTTTTTCTTTATTGTACTGGGTGGTCACAAATGGGCTTCCGGGCTCTAAATTCTGTAGAAAAGACCTCAGCGCACCCCTCCGGACTATTTCCAATCGAAATTAGTGCGATCTAATCTATTTCCTTATACTGGATTTTAGCCACATTGCGCGTTCCACGACATGTTAATTATCAGTTTAAGATCAAGTGACTATTATGCTGCTAATAATCATAACTTCGTTGTTCAGAGTCATTGGAATTTCAGGCTATTTGTAACTGTTAAAATTTACTTTTTCGAAAGAATTATACTATTCTTTCTATTTTGGACGACCGTGTTCTCAATAAAATTATAGATTTTTGCCAAAAACCGCCGTTTTAAGAAAACACATAGGGTTTACGTTATACTCAATAATTCATAAATATTCGAATAAAACTCACCGCGAAATATATTTCGACCCGCACTAGGTCATCTTCAGTCGCGTGCTGATTTGAGACTGCCGATCTTTCTGATGTTTGATGAAAACGAACTTTACAGAACTAAAAATTACAGAACTAAAGAACTCATGTTATCTCTCCGGTCTAAAGGTTGAAAAGAGGTGAGATTATTGGGGCTAGGTCTGTGCTCATACTATTTTTGCTCCTATGTATGAACAAACTTTCCCACGCATCCAATTTTGATGGTTTATTTACTTGTTTTTTCTGTTTTAATTTCAAGGCTTTTTGCGCGGCATGCAAATCTTTTAACACATGTTTCGCTACCGCGGATTTTTCGGGTCTATTGTACTTTACATGCGCGCAATGCTCTTTATATCTTGTAATTACTTTTCTACGTGTTTGTCCCGTGTAAATTTTGTTACAAATTTTGCATTTTATTATGTAAATTCCTGATTTGTCACACTTTTCAATCTTATCTTTCGTTGACGTTAAGAGATTTTTTAATTTATTTTCGCATGCGAACACTAAATCTATTTTCTTTCTTTTATAAATAATTTTCAATCGATTAGTCAAAGGTGGCGCGTAGTTGAAGCAAACTCGTTTCTTCGTTTCACGATTTCCACTTCCGTTAAAAAATGTCGACAAATTTAGTTGCTTTATTTTATCCGAGTGTTTTTTGACCAATCTGTCTATATCATTTTCACCATACCCATTCACGCTTGCCGCTTTCTTAATATATGCTAGTTCATTCATAAAATCACTCACAGATAATGGAAGCTTGCACAATCTGTAGACCATACTATTGAATGCTGCCATTTTATGCTGTGGTGGCGAGTAGGAATCTTTTGTAATGATGCATCGTGGTTGTAGGTTTTCTATACACACTAAAACTTATTTTGCCGTCTGGTTTTCTCTTCAGTATGAGGTCTAAGAACGATATCAGCCATCCTTTTCTTTTTGTGGTGTGAGCTTTATAGTTTTATACTTTGTGCTATTCAGTTTTGAGACGGTACTTTCTAAGTTTGCTTTTTTGATAATCACGAAAATATCATCGACGAACCTCCACCAAACTCTTGGAAGTAAATTTGCGTTTTTTTAATTCCATTTCAAAACGACACATAAATATGTTAGCTATGAAACATGACAAAGGGTTTCCCATGTTCGTCCCTTTAGATAGTTTGAAATATTTTCCGTCATACATAAATTGATTTTTTATCATGCAGGTTTCAGTTACTTCAAATAGAACGCTCCGTTTTTCTTCATCTTCTACATTTTCTGCTAACCATTTTGTTACGCATTTTAATGCTTCATCGATAGGTACATTTGGATACAATGAGTCTACATCAAATGTTACCATTATTTCATCAGGCTCAATCACTTCATTTTTTACTTTTTCGACGAAATCAAATGAATTTTTTACATATAGCCCCGTTGGTTGCTGATAAGTTTTAAAACTCTCCACCACCCACACCCATTTCGACAATTTGTATGTTGTTGCATTAATGTTCGATACGATTGGTCTCATTTTATTTCCTTCTTAGTGGATTTTCGGTAGGCCGTATAATCGTGGAAGTACCGGATTTGGGACCGATAATTTCCACGTTGGAACTTTCAACAGTTTATTCACTTTTGTTATACAGGCTTTAGATGCATTAACTATGTTTGCCAAGGGATTTCTTTTTAATGACTTAAACGCACATTCTGTTATTGTTGTTTGGATTGAAGATTTGAAGATTGAAGACTTTTATCTATAACCACTAATGAGTTTCCTTTATCTGCTTTCATATAAAAAACATCGTTTTCGTTTAACGATTTCAATGTTTCTATGTCTTTATTTTACCAAATGAAATCTTCGACACCTTCATTTCTGTAACTGTTACACAAAACGGCGCGGTAGCTTGGGTTTTATTGACATTCAATATCAGGCCGTTGTGGACAGATCATTAATCACTCTACAGACTCCACATCCTTCCAAGGTACCTGAACTTGATGTACTCCACAGTAATTTTGCACATCATCCGTGTATAGGCGTGGTTTCTTAATTGCACGGCTCCTGATGGCATATCACTAATGAATATAATGAACAGTAAATGTGACAACGCGGACCCTGTGGTATGCCTCTCAAGGTTGGTATGAGAGAAGAAGTATAAAGAAAAACTTATCACTAAATTTTTTTAGCAGACGTTCATGAGTGACACTATCGAAAGTTTTGCTAAAAAGTAAAACATCTCAAGGTATCGTCCCTTACTTTTAGCAAAGCTGAAACTGTGGTATGTTGATATCAAGATCTGCAAGAACTGCAGGGTTGAAATTAAATACGGTTGATGACGAATATAATTATTTGATCAGTCATTTTTTCCTTGACGCTTTCGATAACATTGGGATAAGGTGTATAGGTCGGATGTCTTCAAAATCATTACCTCGGGGATTCTTGTGGGTCGGAAGAATCTTAGAGATTTTCCACATTTTGGGATAATACGAGGGCATTAAGATTTGGTTGTAAACGTAAGTAATGTAAGTAATGTGAAGGAAAGACTTCTCAAAAAACACTAGAGGCAAGTCACGCGCACCGTCAAGTCCAGAAGCTTCGGAGCAGATTTCGTAAATGGTCTTAATATTTTTTGTTTAATTAATGTTTTGAGAAAAGTGTGACTAATATTTTGTATGCGTTGAAAAACTATGAGCACAATTTTTTAAACTTTAACTTCCTAAAGCTTCAAGAATGTTAAAGAGCTTTTCATTCAGATATAGTTGACAAAATGGAAAAGGAAAAATTTGTCGTTTAAATTTGCGCAAGAATTTTGAAAGACATAATGGCAACCAGAATTCCATTTCCATCCAGCCGAACCAGAAATAGACGAAAATGTAGAGGACTTGAAAAATAATATTTTTTGCAACGCTGATAAATGTACGTTGAATGTATCGTTACAGTGTATTCGATCAAATAATCTAAATGGCACTTCATATGGAGTTCGTTAAATTTTCATTTTTAATTCACTTAAAAGATCTTCCGAAACTTCTTCCCTCAGTACACAAAAAGTACATTTAATGTACTTTCTATAATTTAGCACTTCATACACATTTAACACATCAACGCATAAGCATCTCGTGGCACAATTGGAAGAGCCGTCGACTCATAATCCCGAACATCTTGGGTTCAAATCCCGCAAATTTCGGAAATTTTTCTAAGAAGAAAATAGGGGCATGGCATAAAAAAATGTAGATAGGAGAAGTAGCGATCATCAGAATGAAAAAAAAAACGTAATAGAAAAGTCGGAAAACAAATTTAAATTTTCCCTTCTTTTCTTGCATAATATTAGATGTGCTACTAAAATATACATTAAAGGTACATTAATTGTGTTTTCAAAATATTTTTCATTCCTAAGACGGAAAACTGTTGTTTTCCTTCCTATTTTAAAACAGAAAAGCAGTTTTCTGAGCCCTCAGAATGAAAAATATTGTACGAAACTCGGAGAAATATATATTTTTGACCAGTGTGATTGCAGCCCTTGGCTTCGCCGCGGGCTGCAAATCTCACGCTCGTCAAATACACTATATTTTTCCTAGTTACGTAAATAACTATTATATGTGTACATGGTGGATTGCATTTAATGTACATTAAATGCAGTTCTCGTTCCAAAGAAAAGATGTAACGGTAAGGACGCTTTTTAATACACATTAAATGTGCTAAAGCTAGAGCACATTAAATGGGATCAGCACATTTTCCGATGGCACTTTATGTTCATTTCGTGGAGTAAATTGTTATCTGGGATAAAGAGGGCGAGTGAAGACGAAAAACTTGACATGCATACATCGGCGCCGACGACGCGACGGAGGGCTAGGGCCTACCGCTGTATGTTATGTAACGAAGTATAGCTTGGCGGCCGTGTATGCATGTAGGTTTTTCGTCTCCACTCACACTCTCTAAATAACCCAACTTTAACTTCCGTCACTGTTAGACTCATGATTTTTTAAATATAATAGATGCCGCGCCGACTGATGCTTAACCTGTGAATTGGACGAGCAGCGACCTTACCAATGCTGCCATATTAGATATATAAATATTATGTTTAATTTTGAATCTTTCTTACATGAGGAATTTTTTTTGCAACCACAACTTGTTTGCTCCAAACAAAACATATTTGTGGCAATAATTAAAATAATCTTGACCATATCTAGCCCGAGATGTTGGTGGATAAAGTCCCGTCGTAGGCATAACTTTTTTTGTATTTTATTTCTTGTTGAAAATGTTTTTTTTTATTTTTTTATAAAATATAGTTAATGCACCAATACCTCGTCATTATACTTTCTGTCCCTAAATAAATAATTGAATTAATTAATTAAACAGCACGATAACCGCCACAATACTTCCTAATCAAGTCTACACGTTCGTCTACTTCAACAATAATTCGTTATAGAGTAACAATAACGAGTGCATTCATATAGCCGAATGAACTCCGCATTACAAGTACATACCTGTCTTTTAAGGTGAGCGTGAGTCAATCGAAAGAATTATACAAAATAATAGAATAGAGAAGAAAATTGTTAAATCCATTTGCGCTGAATTTTCAATTCAGTCTCATCAGTTCGTTTGAAGTCTTTGAAGCGATAACTACACTTTGCGGTGTAGTGCATGAATGCCGTGCGCGCAGTCAATTTTTTTCATCTAACATTATTATTCTGTAGTTACTTACCACATTCACGAGATTGTTGTAAATCACACACAAAAATTTTAATTACAAAATTGGATTACGGTCTATGGTGTACTGTAAAGTGGAAATGTCCATAAGACACAATTTGTTTAGTTGAATTAGAATGAACAGATCGCTGGGAATTATTTGAATTAACCGTAATATTTATCTTAATTCGTTGTAACGTTTAATTTATTGTGTTTTCTTTGAAATGTTTGACAAATTTAAATAGAGTTTTGTCGCTAAAAGTAACCACATTTTTGTTGTGAGGTGAAACATAAAAGTAACAAAAAATTCAAAAATTAAATTAAACTAATCTGAGATAAGTGGAAGTGCTTTTAAATGGCCAGTTTACAAGAAATAAAACAAAAATGTCCATTTGTTTTGTAATTTCTATTTACATTCGCTGAAACTCTCGGAACGAAAATCTTATAATAGTAGGTTTGGTATAATGTAATGATGAAGATAATATCGACTTCAAATGGAATATGGAATTTATAACAATGAAATAATATGAAGGAAAAAAAATGTTGTATAAGATTTTTTATTTGAACATTCCAACTGAATAATTTTATTGGTGTGTCGGGGAAGTCTGATTAGTAGTCCGTCCGTTTTCTATATAGGTTGCGCCATTTATCATGAGCTAATCTAATTTTGATTTAATGAGCGTGGACCCACAGACTTAAAAAAAGACTGAGTGAGCAAAATGCAAAAAGTATACATGATTATGACAATTAACTATATCGTTGATCTCATAACGACACGACGACTAATGTGCTAATTATAAGTTCAATACATATCGAATTAAAAGTTCTATCAAAATTTGCCGCAGATGTCGGCAACACAGAGGATGAAACTTTTAAGAAAGACAAGGTTCGGCTCACTGCAAGAACAGCCAGTTCTTGCTAAAAACGAAAGGCATTTTCCGCACAAACAAACAAGATTCAAGAATTTTACCTGCCACAGGTATTCTGACTTGAGCATTATTCAGCATTAATCTGGGGTGACGGGAATTTTCCCCAGGCAGTAGTAAAATAGAATTATCGTTCAGGAATTATCACCCACGCAAATGGGAATTATTGCCAATGGGATTCTCGCCCAGGAATTATCATCCAGAAGGGAATTTTCCTATAAAAATTGAGTCCAACACAAGAGGAATTTTCCTTGTACAAATTTACCGCTTTAAATTTGTTGGTTGATAATTCCCCGGATGATAATTCCCATTTTTTCCAATCTGGAGGATAATTCCCTGTGGAATGATTTATGTCGCCTAATCGGTGCCGCTACAAAATCCGGAGGCACAAAATCCAGAGGCCTCAAAATCCGGACGAAAAATCCGGAGGCTACAAAATCCGGAGGCGTCAAAATCCGGTGGCGTCAAAATCCAGAAGAAAATAAAAAATCAGGATAAAATCTGGACGAAATATGTATTGTTATTTACAGCAGCTACAGTTTATTTATACGAATTGTGTTATGAATATATATTGCTGCGCCGCAGGCCGTGAATAAAACTAAAAAAAAGCAGGGTCGAGGGGCGGCAGCCCCCGAATAGGTAGGTGGTCAAGGGGGAATATCCCCCTTGCGGGGTCTAAGGGGCAGATGCACATATGGTCGCCTGGCGCGGGGGTGAGGGGTCAGAGCCCCCCAAATATTAAATATAATTAAGACCGTCGCGTCTCCAATGAATTACAATCATTCATTCGCTGTGATATATTTTAAGCTAAATCTTAAATTTGTAAAAAATTCAAAATAAAGTATTGCCTCTGGATTTTGACGCCACTGGATTTTGACGCCTCCTGATTATGAAGCCTCCGGATTTTAACGTCTTCGGATTTTGACGCCTCCGGATTTTGTAGCCTCCGGATTTTGACGCTTCTGGATTTTGTGCCTCCGGATTTTGTAGGGGAGCCCGCCTAATCTGGCATACTTGAATAAGTATTGACTACAAGCTACATGCAAATTTTGTTCCTTAATTACCGACTTGAAAAAAGTATCCAAACAATCAGGGTTGCTCTCGCTAATGACATTTTTTAGCGACGCTAACGCTAAAGCTAATCTCGAAAAATTTTAGCATCGATAGTGTCATTCGCTAATCGATAAAAAATTAGCGCGCTCATAGCGGCCGCTAGTAGCGATCGCTGATACTCGGTAAATAGAATTAGTGGAGAACAAAAATACAATTTAGCCGAAATGTTTTAACTTAACTTTGGCTTTGTTCTTCAGTGACAGATATAACAATAGCTAACGTAACAACTCTTTTTTTCGATTGCAGCAAAATATATGTGCATTCTGTGCAAGGTATAAAGTCTATCAATAGGGAATAAAACATGGATGGATTTCTGAAAAAAGTTTGTCCGAGCAGTTTTCTACACAACACTTTGAGCGTTTACGATACAGAACAGGAAACTGTATGATCCCGAGCACCCATCTCCGATTTTATTGTCCTAGATATTTACCTCATTTCAAACAAATTCACTACAAATGAGTATTTTGTCTTTCTTAACAAAAACATATGAAGGGACCCGTACGTATCAGAATTGAGCGTATTTAAGTAGATTTGCCTAACGTCCACATTAAATTGTATTGGAAATCGCCGATAGGGCAATATTAAAAAAACCCGTCGGAAGAACCTTTCCGAAAGCTCAACATTGACCCCCAAATAAAGATAAATGTTCACCTCAATTTTCTCTACAACATAGCAAAAAAACATTTTTTGCCGACCTTAGTCCGACCTAGAGCCTTCAGGAGAGGCGTCAGACAAATACTTCCATAGACAAAAATGTTTCCCTCAATTTTCTCCACAACATAGCAAGAAACAATTTTTTTGTCTAGGGCCGACCTAGGGCCATAAGGAAATACCTCGGACACATACCTCCATAGACAAAAATGTTTCCCTGAATTTCCGCTGCAACATAGCAAAAAAAAATTTAAAAAACTTAGCACCGACCTGAGGCACCTGAGGCAAAGGCACCGAGCCCAAACTTATTATCGAATATAATTCGGTACTCAGTTACCTCTCAAATTGAAAAAGAATCAACGAAATCGGTTAGGATTTACCCGATTTATGAATGAGCCCTAGTAGAAATTCAGTTTTAGGGACTTGGCTGAGTCTAAGAGCCTCCATAAATTATAGGTCATGGCCAGATCTTTCAAACAAAAAAAAATTATGAAAATCGGAAAAGATTTACTCGAGCTATGTACAAAAGACCGAAAACCACTTAAACGGCCCTAGCTCGGCGGGCCGACAGTGCCAAAATTCAATTCCCCATAAAAGATTTTTCGATTATTTTTTAGGGAAAAAAAGATTGTGAAAATCGATTGAGTTTTACTCTAGTTATCGTGTTGACCGACGGACTGACTTTTTTTTATTGTTTATAAGGGCCTAATGACCTAAGGATCATGATAGATTCTCCCCCCTACTCCCGGGTCGAAATAGAGGTGGCTACAAACGTCGTGGTGAACGCATTAGACCCCTTTTTGAAGCGCTAAGTTCTTCGTACGGGTCTAAAAATGTTTTAAGAAAAATATCAACCATAGGAGAAATGTTGAGAAAATGTTAAAGGAAGGACTTTGAAAGTGGTGTTTTGTTAATATCATGTACAATACAGAATTCTTCGCGGTACCTAACTTGACTTCTTTGAGGTGAAATGTCACGAAATGCGCACATACTCGACAGCAAATAAATCGAGCGTAGTTCTATCACAAATAATGAAATACATTAAAATCAGTGTCTAATAGTTTTTTAGGATCTGTTTCTACGATACCATCCATTTCGATAGGGGCTAATACATTCCGAAAAGGGTCTTCCTGTGGTTGATATGGTTGCTACAAGGCACTCTAAACTTATTTCGAATCTTTCAATCAAGCTCACACCCTGAAAACTCACATATCTTATTGATATTTGCTTAGATGTAAAACAGAAACACATTAAAATTAATACGTACTTCTGGGCTACAGTGAAAAGTATAGAAACATTAAAAAATGTTCGTATTTAATTTGTAGCGTGTAGAGTGTAATGTGCTTCCACGTATTTTTTTCACTTTGACGACATTCAAACAAAAATATCAATGTACATATTTCGCCAGTGGAATAGTTACAATGCACTACTATATTAGCGAATAAATAGCGACTAGGGAAATTATTTCGCTACTCGGAGTTTTGCGAGCATTAGTTGCTATAAGCGAGCAATTTGAAACTTTAGCGGCGCTTATTACTGATGAGTGTATGACAATCAGGCCTCCCACATGTCCGAAATATTGAAAAATTGTGCGAAACTGTTCGAAATTTTTCGCGAAAAATATTAGAAATTCAGATTTTTTCATACGAAAAATCGCCTCCGGCGCATTTGTTATTATTATTATTACCATTTATTGAAACATTAAAGGTTTTTAGCCCGAATATGTTGCATACAAATTAATCTAGTGAATATAATGGATCGTATAAATAGTTATGTATGCACCACGTACTACTTGTCGGTCATATTGTGCGAGATTGTTGAAAAGTCCCAGGGCGGCAGCCCGTAGACTTTTCACCAATAGAGCACATATGAACGATATGTAGTACATTTGGATATACAATTTTATGTATCTTTCGCACAAAAAGCCATTTTGAGCACAAAACACGAAAATTATACTCTTCAATTTTCTCGAAATGAACTTGAACATTTCATAAAGCAACCATTGAGAAATGTCAACTTATGAATGAAACTCGACTAATAAAATCATATTAGTCCTGTTCGAACGTTTCGAACTGGACTAATATGGTTTTTTTTCGACTCCCAATTTTGATCAAAAAACGTCAAATTAAGTCCAGTTTTCAGTGCGAAAAATGGCACATTTTGGGCGAAAAATACATAAAAAGAATTAATTTACTTTTTATTATTTCAAAATTACAGCTTTAACATATTAAAGAAAATATTGATTCCTTTTTCCTTACGGTGTGGGTTGAAAAATCGCTTTAAAAAATCTTGAACATTTGAGCTGATGTCCGAAATATGATAAAATTGAAGCAACTTTGTGATAAAATTGAAGAAATTTTGTGATAAAATTGAAGAAATTTTGTGATAAAATTAAAGAAATTTTGTGATATTTCCGCAATTTTGTAAACAAAAGAAAGTGTTTGAAATTTCATGATAGGTCGTCCGACATAAAGTGGACATAAAGTCCGAAATTTTCAGATAAATGTCCGAATTTCGGACACGACAAAAAGTAGTAGGCGGATAGCTCACTAGTGAAACATTTTGATTATTGGATTGGTCTTTCTCATAAGACTGAACTGAGGACCTATTGAATTTATCAGGTTTCTCGACAATCACCTCAGTCTTACAACTTACCATTCGTTATCATCTTATTGAACAGCCCTTAATGCTCTTAAGAATTTCTTTGTCAATATTTTGCTTCTTCCATAAGGTCAACAATTTAATCTCTGTTTCATTTCTTCCCCGCGATCAACACCACACGAGCTATGTAATGAAAGATCTTTTTGACATGAAATTTGAGAAAAAATTAAATTTCGTTTGAACAAGTCGTACTTCTCCCAAAAATATATCACAATTGTTTCATAAAACAAAATTAATTTAATTAATTAAATGTTCAAACTTGGTGCCGAATCCGAAAAGTTTAAAAACCTACATTGAATGTAACAATTCTTGAAAAACTAGTTTCTAAAATTCATCAATTTCTCCTGCACCTCTATAAACGGATGATCTCCTCACAATTTGGCTATTTTTTTTTTCTAAAATAATTAAAAGCCTTCCTTTCACGCCTACTCAATAGATACCTACTGATTAAATCGAAGTTACTAATTGGTTTATTATACAATTTTACAAGAAATTTGAATAAAGTTTACATTATTAACTTTGAAGCATTATTGATTGGAAGAGCTAAATGTTTTCGTACGTTTTGATTCTATCTAAAATTTAATTTAAATAGAAGAGAATGCTATCGTTTAGATGATAAGAAACTGACCAGAATTTGTACTCGTTGTCCATCGATTGTCGCGATTTTGTCCAAGCACAAGTATTAATCCCTCTTCTTTTCATAACGCTTTGCGATAGCCTACAGGATACATCAAATTTGATTCTGACTAACACCTTCTCAAAGGTCTGTAACCAGGTTAAAGGGTGAGATTATCTCATCCAGAACTTTCCCTTTATGTTCCGCACCCGGTGCACAAGAACTTTCGCATATACCAACCACGCACCAAATGAAATTAATTTCGTCATTTGCACCGAACAACTTTTCAAAAAAAAAAAAAATATAAAAAATGCTGATGGTGCTACGCTATCACAACCCCAGACAACAAGAAACACTTTTGCTGGTCCCATGATTGCTTTACGACTTTTTTGAACGAAAACGTTTCATAATTTTGCATATAAATTTTTGCGTAGACATTTTCCACCGAGTAATGAAACATGCGAGGAAATGTTACGTTTGAGGTGAAAAGCTATCGCGACCAAATTTTTTATGACACGTTTTTGAAAATTTTAGAGAATTTTTTTTTTTAAAGCGAAGGGTGTGTTTCACAAATTGATCGCGTACTTTGTTACAGTTTTTCTGAAAATCTCTGAAATCATAGTTCTTTCATGCACTAGATTTATCTTTCTTCAAGTGCATGGAATTACTGGATCTTGAATCTGAAGTACGCAGCCTTCAGGAAGTTTCAACAAGTGGAAGAATATTATTTCGGGCGGGCAACGAAGGATTTGCAACATTCGTCTAGAGTCGTGCGATCAGCGCCGCCGGGTTGACTTTTGAAAAAATTAAAAGTTTTATATCATGCTCGGAGCGGTAGCGGAGAGCGTGACGCAGTCCCCACACCCAAAAAAAACGTCCACAAACCCAAAAACCTCCATACAAAAACCTTTGGGACAAGACACCATGTATAGGCGAAGTTTTGAGTTTTTTCCCCTCGCCCCCCTTCCCCTCCAAATTATTAAAAAAAAAAACTACGTCGCAGCAGGTTTCAAACAAGCCCTCACTCATCAAAATCGGTTGAAAATTGGCTGAGATATCGCCAATCAAAGATGACCAATTCCTAAGGAAAAGTGGTCAAATTACCTTTGTAATTAATAACAATTTTATTCCTGTGTGGTGTGTCAACGATCTATCTATGTCTCTATGTCTCTATGTATCTATGTATCTATCTACTTTTTTTTTCTCGAGAACCGCCCGAGCGATTTCTTTAAAATTTTCAGGGAACGTCAGTCTCGGCCCCAAATGAAAAATTTCATATGCCGCTTTTCCGGGAAAATTCTGGAAAAGCCGTGGCCAGGGAAAAAGTGGTCAATTTTGAGGGTTTTTCGGTAATACTCGGAGTTTTCGAATTTTAGCTCCGGAGTGACAAGTAACTAGAGAGTTGGTTTCTTCGGGAAAGTTATAGAGTTTGGTCAGGAGATTTTTTTGGGATCTTAAGCAAATGGCTGCCAGCGGTCAAACTGGCGCCATCTTGAATTTTCCCAAGCAATAAATTAGGTTTTTTTTTGGTTTTTGAATTTTAGCTTCGGAATGACAATACTTAGAGAGTTGGTTTCTTCGGCAAAGTTATAGAGTTTGGTCAGGAGAATTTTTTGGCATCTTAAGAAAATGGCTGCCAGCAGTCAAACCGGCGCCATCTTGAATTTTCCCAAGCAATAAATTAGGTTTTTTTTTGGTTTTTGAATTTTAGCTTCGGAATGACAATACTTAGAGAGTTGGTTTCTTCGGCAAAGTTATAGAGTTTGGTCAGGAGAATTTTTTGGCATCTTAAGAAAATGGCTGCCAGCAGTCAAACCGGCGCCATCTTGAATTTTCCCAAGCAATAAATTAGGGTTTTTTTGGTTTTCGAATTTTAGCTTCGGAACGACAATACTTAGAGAGTTGGTTTCTTCATGAAAGTTATAGAGTTTGGTCAGGAGAATTTTTTGGGATCTTAAGAAAATGGCTGCCAGCAGTCAAACCGGCGCCATTTTGAATTTTCCCAAGCAATAAATTAGGTTTTTTTTTGGTTTTCGAATTTTAGCTTCGGAATGACAATACTTAGAGAGCTGGTTTCTTCGGGAAAGTTATAGAGATTGGCCAGGAGAATTTTTTGGGATCTTAAGAAAATGGCTGCCAGCAGTCAAACTGGCGCCATCTTGAATTTTCCCAAGCAATAAATTAGGTTTTTTTTGGTTTTCGAATTTTAGCTCCGGAGTGACAATAGCTAGAGAGCTGGTTTCTTCGGGAAAGTTATAGAGTTTGGTCAGGAGAATTTTTTGGGATCTTAAGAAAATGGCTGCCAGCAGTCAAACCGGCGCCATCTTGAATTTTCCCAAGCAATAAATTAGGTCTTTTTTGGTTTTCGAATTTTAGCTTCGGAATGACACACTACTTAGAGAGTTGGTTTCTTCGCGAAAGTTATAGAGTTTCATCAGGAGATTTTTTTGGGATTTTCAGAAATCTGCCAAAGTGACGCCATCTTGGATTTTTGTAAGGTATAAATTATGCTTCTTTGGGTTTTCGATTTTTATCTCCGGAATGATAACACTTAGAGAGTTGGTTTCTTCTACAAAGTTGTAGAGTTTTATCAGGAGAATTTTTTGGTATCATTAGAAAATGGCTGCCAGCTGTCGTAGCGACGTCATCTTGGATTTCCGTTTATGCTTCTACGGTTTTCGAATTTTAGCTCCGGAAGGACGCTACTTAGAGAGACTGTTTCTTCTACAAAGTTATAGAGTTTTATCAGGAGAATTTTTTGGGATCATAAGAAAATGGCTGCCATCTGTTATAGGGGCGCCATTTTGGATTTTCGTTTATGCTTTTTCGGTTTTCGAATTTTAGCTCCGGAATGACGCTATTTAGAGAGACGGTTTCTTCTACAAAGTTATAGAGTTTCATCAGGAGAATTTTTTTTGTATCATTAGAAAATGGCTGCCAGCTGTCATAGCGGCGCCATCTTGAATTTTTTGCTATCTTCTGAATTAGAATAGCTAGACAGTTGGTTTTTTCGGGAAAGTTATAGATATTGGTGAGGAGAATTTTTTTGATGAATAGAAAGTAGGTTTGCCGAGGCGCGGAAGTTGGTCAAAATCGAGGCGAAAGTTTTCGCCAAAAAATTTTTTAGATTAGAATAGAAAGTGGGGTCGCCGAGGCGCGGAAGTTGGTGAAAATTGAGGCGAAAGTTTTCGCCAAAAATTTTTTTTCGTCGACATCGATAGATATTGACTTGCGCATCATTTTGATGAATAGAAAGTGGGGTCGCCGAGGAGTGGAAGTTGGTCAAAATCGAGGCGAAAGTTTTCGCCAATTTTTTTTTTTTTTTCGTCGGAATCGATAGATCGGAGAAAAAACTTTTTAGTATAAAATTTTTTTTGGAGA
>CM055403.1:85965800-86018770 GCA_029228625.1 Pseudolycoriella hygida | reverse complement strand
GGATCTTCCGAGGATCAACAGCAAGTTTTTTAGGATGCTTGATTCTAGTGAACCTGTTGCTCGAGCCAGACTACTTGCGTCATCTACTAATGAATCTTCAAAGTGGCTGCAGGTGGTCCCATCGAGTAATACGGGTTTACTATTAGATAACAATTCCGCGAGAATTGCTGTTGGTCTTCGTTTAGGTTCTCAATTATGTGAAGAACATAAATGCATCTGTGGTGCGATGGTTAAAAAGGACGGCCTACATGGTTTGTCTTGCAAGAAGAAATCAGGGATAATTT
Organism: Pseudolycoriella hygida; assembly: GCA_029228625.1. Lineage (NCBI taxonomy): Eukaryota > Metazoa > Arthropoda > Insecta > Diptera > Sciaridae > Pseudolycoriella > Pseudolycoriella hygida. The sequence goes on along the minus strand of CM055403.1, from coordinate 86,018,486 downwards.
CTAGGCACGATGAAGTTAATAAAATTATTTCTCACGCATTGTCTTCCGCAGGATTTCCAAATATAATACAACCACCAGGAATTTCTAGGGATGATGGTAAACGACCTGATGGCATGACTCTAATTCCGTGGAGTCATGGAAAGTCTCTTCTCTGGGACGTGACTGTTCGAGACACGTTAGCTCCTTCTTATGTCAATGAATCTTCCAAGAAAGCGCGTTCAATAGCCGATAACGCGGAAAGATTTAAGCATAATCATTATATTCGTTTAAAAGAGAATTATTTATTAACTCCTGTTGCTTTCGAAACTCTAGGTTGTATGGGCCCAGAAACGAAGAAATTTATAGGCAAATTAGGGTCATTGATAAGGACAGCTTCTGGGGAATCACGCTCGAAAGATTTCCTATTACAGAAGATTTCAGTTGCAATTCAAAGAGGCAATGCGGCATGCATCCTGGCAACATTAGGGAAAAGTAGAGTAGATGAAATTTATTTATTGTAATTTGTTGTTGAAAAGATCGTTTTTTTTTACTGGCTGCGCCATTGTGAGCAGTCTTTTTTTTCACTTAAATAAAAACATTGAAAAAAAAATGTTCTAAAATAAAATGTTTTTGTTACGTTATTTATTGGTTTTGTTCCAAAAAATAATCTTTTTGTTCTAATCTCGAACACCGGATTTTCCAATGAATAATACAAATGTTCCAAAAGAAATTGATTTTGTTCCACAAAAAAATGGTTTTGTTCCAAAATTCGTAAAAGGGTGAAATTCCAATTTTTTGTGGAACAAAATCAATTTCTTTTGGAACATTTGTATTATTTGTTGGAATATTTCTATTATTTATTGGAACATTCAGTGATTTTTTTTTGGAACAAAAAGTTTTTTTTTTGTAACGAAAGTTTTATTTTTTGTAACCAAAAAATATATTCCATTCATTTAATGTTACTTTAAAATAACTCACTTGGTCCGCTTTATACAAAACACAAAATGAATAATTCACAAAAAACGAATTTCTTCCATTCAAATTTAATGTTTTGTCACCGACGGAACAGTTGAAACTCGAGGCGCCCTCAGCTGTTTTGTGGCCAATAAGTGAAATAGGCGCTTGATCCATTGGTGAAGATTCTGAGCTCAGGTCCCACTCGTGGCACTAAGTAAGCTACACAACATAGAAATGCAAAGTTGGCACCAGGCATGGGCGCCGATTGAAAAACGGTGGCGGCGGCGATGTCGACTCAACCCGGCTTAAAACGGCGGCTGGGTACATTTTTGAATTGTTTCAAATTATAACAAAAAATAAAGATAAAATTCAAAAATTTCTAAAATAAAATTTGGAATATAATGTCAAATATTTAGAAACTTTAGTTGTGTTATGATATCCTTAACCGAAAAGCGTGAGTGCCTTTCATGCGTTTGTAGCTCTAGTACGTTTTAATAGTCCTTGTGAGAACTTCATTTCAAATTTCCTAGAGTTGTGAGCTACCACCTAGTCTTTGACTTTTCGTTGAAGTGCAAATTTTCCAGGAATGCTAGCCAACTGTTTTTTTGTGAAATTTGGTGAAACAGGAAATTTTCCATATGTTTCTTAATCGCCTAGTCTTATCGTTTTTCTATATGGATTGGTTGAATGCTAAATCTTGCAATGTGCAAACAGCCAAAAATATATAGAAGAGATACTATTTGCGCACTATGGTAGGAGCCACTTCGCATTTTTAAAAAGAGAAATATAAAATTAATAACGAACAACAGTAGAGCAGAAAAACTATAACTGAAACTTAATAAAACGGTTAGTTTGTGCTAATGGAAACAATATTTTATTGATATATCGTATGGCGACAAGATGTCTCGTTACTGCAGTTGTTTAAATAGTATCTTACATACTTACTTAAAAAATGGCAAGTGTTTTGAAGATTCTTTTTATGTTATGAAAGATTTTTTCATAGTTTCAATAATTTCACATAAAATTAAATACATTTTTCGAATTTGTATTTACATTACGAATGACTGCTCCACCAATTGAACAAATTTTTATGACATAATAGTTTTAGTTTTGAGAGCTGTTGTTTCATCAGAATCTTAGGTTACCTAAATTTCGCTCCGTGAAAACGTTTGTAGTCGGTCATAAAATGTATAGCGTACGAGTAAATCTGTGAAGATTTAAGCACTATCTAATGTATGCTAATTGAATTAGATGTGTCGAGTCTTTTACCGTATAATGTGTATATTTTGCAACCAACCAAGGCAGCAACTTCAATAATACATTAGCTGATGTGATCTAGATTTGAATCAAAAGCACTTCTTTCCGGAAAGCTTTTTACGCAACCAACTCTCGTGATGCAACAAAGATAAAATCAATATTTGACATTTGTTGTATCTAAATAAAAATCTGAAAATATTTGTATACTCATACACATCAAGGACAAATGTTAGATAATCTCGCATTTAGATTTGCTCGATTTTTTTTCAATTCCAAACATAGTGATGTTACGAAACGAAAAAAAAAAATTAAAGAAAAATGACTCGCGACAAGCTCCTTTCCTGAGTACTTAAAACTCTTCTTTCGTTGTATGGCTTAGAACACTGCTGCCGTACAAAGCATAGAAACCTCAGAAAGTTAATTTTGGGAGAAAAAATATATGAAATTCTCTCATCTCTCACCAAGGTTTTCATGCTTTTAGAAAAACTGTATATCGACGATTTTGCTCATCATTTAAAAAAGCGATTTGCTAAAACAACAAGTTTGACTGGCTAATGGCACGCGAGTGCTAATAGTAGAATCCAATTACGACTGGCTAATGGCACGCGATTGTCAATAGCAACAGCCTTTTGAAACAGCATTGTGGAAAGTGTCATGCCATACAAATGAACAAATTTACGCAACATTTGATGAAAAAGTTTTTACGCATCATATTTAGGGGTATACCTTTACTGTGCGTGAAGTTCGTAAGTAAAGTGCGTAAAATATTTCTTCGAATATTTACACTGCTTCGTAAACCTCGTAAAATTAGAGCGTTATAACGCCATCTGTGTGTTTCCGTGATTTGCGTGAATCTTCACGACTTGCACTTACGCGCTCACCCGATGTACTTGCGACAGTTTTCGTATGTTTATGTTTTGTCAGTGAAATTAATAGAACGAAATTATTTTCAAAATGCCTCGTAAGACAACGAAGGAAAAAATAATTGATTTATTATATTTGGGCGCATGTTAGCAGTTAAGAGTGAATTTGCCAGAACTTCGCACGGCTTGTATGACACACGAATCCAACGTGTCGCGGAATTTCGATCTCTATGGCTTATTCGATTCTTCATTACAGTAGAAGGCTTTCGTAGAAGAATAGTTTTTTTTCAAAAAATTATTTTGTAGTTTTGAACTCTCCGAAAAATGGTCTGCACAGAGGTCAATAAAATAGTTTATGATGAATATCTTGGACAAGACCAAATCGATTCCAGGCAAATTATGTACGATTAAGTAGTCCAATGATACAAAGCTTTTGGCTGTGGCAACACTCCTGACAAGTGCAAGTAGCTGGCTACAGAAGTCAAAAACGTCGAAAAAATGGTCATTTTCAAAGAGTCGTGGAAGGGACGGTATACAATTTGGAGTTGATTTAAGTAAAAATTTTGAAAAAATTGAAAATCCGTAACTTTTTGTATCTTCAACTTTACGTACCTCCGCAAATGGAATAAAAAACTTAACCCAAATGAAAAGGGAATTCCTATATTGTGTGAAAAACAAAAATTGTGAAAAAGGAAAAATGTTTGGAGTGGAAATTCCAAATTGTTCACGAAAAACTCACATTCGAGGTACCTTTTTTGGTTCTATTTGTAACAAACTCGTCCAGAATTTTCACTTATTATGCTAGTTTTACTTCTAGTCGCGTAGTCTTTCAGGTAAAGACCTTATTTGTTGCAATTCATTTGGAAACCACATATTCAACGCCTCCAGTTCTTTCCGTACAATCACTTCCCGCACCTCCCCACAAATAGCTATTAAAACATTGTAATACCATTTTAGCTCGACAATTCCACATGCATTGTCAAGTGAATCAATATTCGAACTCAAATCATACGACTGAGTAAGAATAATAAGAATAAAATTGATATATTCTATGCCCTGAATGAAAGTTAACAACGAAGTTTTTATGTGGATTTTGTTGCTTCTTATGCCTACTTTACTTTCACATTTTGCAAAAAGTTCTATTAGATTTAGTATGAATGGGATTAATAGGAAGAAATGTAACATTTTATTCTCATTTTTCTAAAAACAAAACTAAAAAGACTTTTAGTCACAGACGATACAACGACACAACTCCACGATAGTTACAGAGTGGAACCCACTTTAATTCCTAAATATTTAAAAACCGGCATAATTTGTAATTAATATGCAACTCGTAGTAACGATGGGTTGAATTTAAACGATTAATATTTCCGTTCCACAGCATGATAGAAAGGTATATCGGATATGATGTTATTAGTGAATGTACATTAGAAAATTATGTAGATATGATAAATGATACTGTAGATCAAATTTTCTTTCATAAAATAGGTAATGAAAACTATAAAACCTTAATTTTATTGATTTTTCACATTTTAACTATCAGAAAGTGATCTTCGAAAGTAAATTGCATGACAAGCGATAAAATTTCCATAGACATTTATCGAGACAAAAGTGTTAAAAATTATAGAAATTAATTAAGCTCCAACTGTAAAACCTTTGAACTATATTTCTCAGAACATAAGATTCTGTTAACACTTTGAATTGTGGACAATGAATTGCATTTCTAGTAAACATACAATAAAATACAGGTGAATCATATAGCGGTTCTTTTCATTTAATAAATTGCTGGAATTTAATGTTATTTTTAGTTTGTTTCCCATTTCATTCGGATTTATCTCTGAGATAACATTTAGCATTTAAGAAACCAGCTGTAATGCAACAACATATTACTATGAAACAAACAAACAAACAACTAACTAACAACAGCTATATTTATGTAACTTGTATGCCTAATGCTTGCATCTAATGCAAAGGTACTTCGTATTTATTTGATTATATTTTCTTCTAATTCGTGTTTATTATTCACATCATGCATATCTTTCATCTGCAGCTTATAATACATTTTCATTTACCCGATGTTCATGAATTAAAGATAACTTGCCCAGTCAAGGCTGATTACAAAAATTTCTGTTTTTTGTTTGTTTGTTTTTTCGTTAAGTGCATAAGATCTGTTAAAACAAAGATTGTGCTTTGGCTAATAACTGCTTAATTTAAGGTTAGCCAGCGCGTGCTTTAAAAACGATGAATAATTACTATGCCTAATTACTAAAATCAATATTTGTTAAGTTTTCGGATATGTGCGCATTATGACAATCATTTCTTTTTTTATTGTTTAATGATCACAACAAAAACCTCTTAAAAGGTGGAGTGTGACGCAGTCCGTGAGTCTGCTTCCAAAATTAATGATATCGCTTGAGGTGACGCTATCGCTGATAATACGCAGATGTTTGTTTGAATAGAACCTTGTGTTCAAAGTTTTAATTTCCTGAAAAATTACAGCGCTGTTTTCAAAACAAAATTACGTTGTGTTAAAAAAATTGCGTCACAAATGCCGGACCCACCAGCGAAATAATTTTTCAATACTTTCAGTTCGTACACGTAAAAATTTAAATTTACCTTAAAAAATCTACACAATAAGAAACAAAAGTTAAATTTTTGCAGCGCAAAAACTAAAGGTATAGAAAAATTATTTCGTCGTTGGGTTCGGCATTTGTGACGCAATTTTTTTGGCAGCCATTTTCTTAAGATACAAAAAAATTCTCCTGACCAAACTCTATAACTTTCTAGAAGAAACCATCTCTCTAAGTAGTGTCATTCCGGAGCTAAAATTCGAAAACTCCGAGCATTACCTAAAAAACCCTCAAAATTGACACTTTTCCATATGCCACGGTTGGTCATCTTTGATTGGCGATATCTCGGCTCGTTTTCAACCGATTTTGATGAGTGAGGGCTCGTTTGAAAGCTGCTGCGACGTAGTTTTTTTTTAAATATTTTGGAGGGGGAAGGGGGCGAGGGGAAAAAACTCAAAAGTTCGCCTATACATCGTGTCTTGTCCCTAAGGTTTTTGTATGGAGTTTTTTGGGTTTGTGGACGTTTTTTTGGGGTGTGGGGACTGCGTCACGCTCTCCGCTACCGCTCCGAGCATGATTTAGGCGCATTTGTCGTTTTCATTCATGGTTTGGAAATATTATTCAACAAGTTACACTCGTCGTCGCTAAAATTGGCTAATTGGTCAGAATGCAATCGAGATACAAGTCATCCCATATATTTTCGGAACCGACCTTAGCATAATGATTGGCTTATGCGTTTAGCGCTATCTTTGTAACAATTCGAATTTGTGCCCCAGAGGTTAGCTTAGTAGCAACCTTGAATTTGACTTCGACCTCGTATATTCAAGTTGGTACTTGTTGCGCACACGCCCAGAGCGTGGAGTCATTTGAACTCGGCAATTTATTTTCCAAGATGAACACAATTTATTAATTTATTTAGATTGCTTGTTAATTTCATGACAAGGGCCTAAAATAGAAAATTTCTTAGCAAGGTTGACATCTGTGGCCAAAGCAGAAGAAATTGTAACGAGAGTAAAGCTTGTGGCACAAGCAGAGAAAATTGCAATGAGAGTGAAGTTTGTGACCAGAGCGCAGCAAGCAAATGAATTACATTAGAGTAATCCTGTGATCATGAACTATGTGTTGGCATTTTGTTTGACTGGAATCCGTCGAGTCGAAAATTAATTAAGTAGAGGTAGCTACTCTATGGGAATGCTCGGGCTGTCTTTCTGTCTGCCCGTTTTTTCAACTTAGAAACCTGAGCCGAATTTGACCAAACCTGAGAAAAAAATTTGGCCAAACCTGAGCTACATTTGACCAAACCTGAGCTCAATATGACCAAACGTGATTCAAATTTCCAATCAGGCTGAGTTATGCTTAAATATATGTCAAACTATATAAATCTAGGACAAATCTGACAAAATTTGAACAAAATTCTCTAGCAATTACCAGCATTAAGAGTTTGATTCAAATTTGTTTAAAATTTGACTCAAGTTTGACCGCTACTTTCTTCATTTAAATGATTTATTATTTTTTGAGGTGACAAAATGCTAATTTTCGCCTAACAAACGTGAAAAAACATTTTCACTCCGAATTGTTTTTGTTTAATTTTGTTACCTTATTTTCTTTGTTCATTTAAATGCTGCTATGGCTGTGGTTGCTCCCACGATTAAAGTTTTACTGCTGTAGGGATTTTATATTTAAAGATTGATCGGTTTGTGTTCTCTACGTTTTCTACTGCAATACAGTTATCCTTGTCATTGAATGTTCTTTGGAGAAGAGTTACTGGATTCTTCTGGAATCCAAGACTAGTGCGAGCGAATACTTTATTCTTGGTATAAGCGTAAGGATTCGTCCTAATTTTCAAAAACGTATATTGCACATGCGATTTCTTGCTTGGGACTAGTCCGAATGGGTGCTGTATGGGTTCATATTTATATCTAAATTTGAATGCAAGCTGCCTCGCGAATCTCTTTAGCTATCTTTCTAGCTTGAGCTTTTGATTCTTTTGATATGGGCTTCAACAGTTTCACTAATTCCTTTGAATGTGGTGCTTACTCACAACTTGATAAAGAAATCAATCTGAAATGAATATGTCCAATGTACATTTAATGCATATCGTATGACTTTGTTAAGTTAGGGAAAACTCAATAAAATCGTAACCGGTTTTTATAGCTTTTACTGAAACATACTCCAAAAAGTGAGGTCGAACACGAAAATGAAGAAAATTAGTCAAGATGTTCCGATGATATGGTTCAAGAAGTTATCAAAATTGGGTTAATTTTAAAGGTTTTTTAGGAATAAAACTGCATAAAAATAGACGCAATTATTTTAATTAAAATTTCTATGAATTTGGATGTTCGTTATTTCATAATTGCAAATTGTATGACGTATTCAAAAGTAGGTATATCCAAAAAACCAAAAAACTAACATGTTCGAATGATTTCATACAAATGTCTTTTCTATTCGTCAAACTAGTCGCCTAAAAAGGTATACAAACGTAATTATTAAAATACATAGTCTTTGCCCATCATTGGTAGAATACAACATCATGTCTGATGCAGGGTTATGACATATTAAATAGTCATTATTTACGAACTAGAAATATTTATCAAGATAGTGCAGTATGTCGCAGCCGCGGACTAGTTACAGCAACACATTGAAACATAGTAAAAATACTTTGTCGAAAGAGAAATGGTATGATGTTTGATGTACAAGATTACAAGCGCATGTTGAATGTTGAATGGATGTAGGTAAACAACATCTCTTCGCTGTTTGTATTACTATAATGATATAAAATTGAATGAAACCGATATGGAAATGAATGTGATGTGAACATATTCCATATACCATATTCCTCCTACTTGTGATACGAGAATAATTTACGGTAAAGAATTCTATACTGTCTTACGTAGTTGACAACAATGACTTTTACTCATACTATGTTCGTGCATAGCTTACCGTTTTTTCATTTACAATTTAAGGAGTGTGATTTGCATCAAGACATTGATAGTTACACAAGGACTTTTTACCGCGTCAGTTGTAATGTCCTAAAACGATTCAAGCAATTAAAAAAGCATATGCAAGGGACCTGTACGCTATAGGGATGGTTTCAACCAGCAAAGAAAAAAAAATCAAAAAAAAGTATTAGGGACCTGTACGCATCAGAATAGATATGTGGCAAGGAAAACAGATGTTACACAAAGCCACAACTAAATCTAAATAAATATTGCCTTGCCTCTTTGGCAGTATTGAAAAACTTGTCCTAAGCAACTACAGCCACTGTTTTTTAATTTTACGTATTGTGAAATTTCAGCTGTATTGCCAATACAAAATACATTGCAAAAACAGCTGAAATTTCACAAGACGTTAAGTTAAAAAACAGTATCTGTATGAAAAAAAAAATCCAAAAAACGTTTTGAAAAGAATTTAAGAAAAATTATACCTCAAATAGACAAAAAATTTCCCTTCAATTTACTCCACAACATAGCAAAAGAAATTTTTCGGGCCGGTGTCGAGCAAAAATGTTTGGCTCTTTTTCTCTAAAATATACGCATGAAAAACTATCAAATATTACCAATTTTTTACTAATTTTTTTTCCGTCATTTCTGGAAGTCAAAATCCTTTCATTCAAAATTTGGAAGTGCGATTTCCGTTCTAATTTCGCAACGATATAAGTCAAAAAGTTTCATCAACCTTCAAAAAATCACGTTGTGGTAATTCTCAACCGATTTTGTCCAAATTCAATTCCGTAATAATTTTTTCAATTATCTTTCGAAAATGGGATAGGATTCCGTTGATTTATGTAGAAAAAACACGTTAGGTCCGAGTAGCTCAAAGCTCAAAATCAACAAACGTTCTTCCAAGGTCGGGCATGTCTAGACCTTTCGAACAAAAAGAAAAAATGCCCAGATTCAATACCATAAAAGATAATTCGATTACCTTTCAGGGATAGTCGGTTGAGTTTTACTCGAGTTATCGTGTTGACAGACAGAAACACGGACGGACGGACCAATTTTTTTTGTGTTTTCTTATTATTATCTTATCTCAGTTCATTATCTTCTCTGATTGGACACGTACGAAGTACAAATGTCCTATATGGTTACTACAAACAATTTTAATGTAACATGGGGTAGATGGAGGTGGGAGTTGGGTGGATACATTTATTATCGTCTAAATATGACGAATCAGCAAAATTAAACATAGGCAGGGGACCCGTACTTATCAGAATAGATGCGACAAACAGAGTTGATGTTACGAAGAGACTCGAACATATTTAAGTAAATATTGCCTTAACTCTTAAGTGTATGAAATTACGTCCACATTAAGTTGTATTGGAAATTGCCGATAGGGCAATATTGAAAAACCCGTCCGAAGAAACGGTGTAAAAAAAACCTTTCCGAAAGCACAAAATTGACCCCCAAATATAGAAAAATCTTCTACTCAATTTTCTCTACAACATAGAAAAAACCATTTTTTGGGCAAGGGTCGACCTTAGTACCGACCTAGGGCTTAAGTAGAGGCGTTGGACGTACAATTTCATAGTCAAAAATGTTTCCCTCAATTTCCTCTGCAACATAGCAGCCTTAGGACCAACATGGCCCACTTGAGCGCTAAGCACAGGCAAAACTTTTTTTTGTAAACTGTCGGTCATGCCTACATCTTTCAAACAAAACAAAAATTTTGAAAATCGGAAAAAATTTACTCGAGTTATGTACAAAAACACATAAAGCCCTAGTAAAGACTCGATTTTAGTGCCCTAGCTAAGTCCAAGGACTCAAATTCAAAAAAGTTTCTTACATAAATTGTCGGCTATGCCCAGGTCTTTCGAACAAAAAAAAAATTTTGAAAATCAGAAAAGATTTACTCGAGTTATGTACATAAGACCAAAAATCACTTAAACAGTGCCCAGATTCAATCCCATAAAAGATGTTTCGATTACCTTTTAGGAAAAAAAAGTTTTTGAAAATCGCTTGAGTTTTACTCGAGTTATCGTGTTGACAGACGGACGGACGGACGGACATTTTTTTTATTACTGATTCGTCATCTAAGGACCATCATCGGTGCTCCCCCTACTCCCGGGTCGAAATTCGACTGGTTACAAACGTCGTGGTAAACGCATAAGACCCCTTTTCGAAGAACTTCGTTCTTCGTACGTGTCTAAAAATGTGTCCGTCTCCACTTTTTTTTTCAAACGGCTCAACCGATCCCCCTACACTTTTTACTCCTGAAAGGTACATGCCTCCCATGATTCAAGTTCGAAGATGAGCAAAATCGACCAAGTAGTTCCGGAGATATGGTCGAAGAAGAGGAGGTCGGACATGAAATTTTCGAGGGTAGTTGAATCTTTTTCGCAAATATCTCAGCAAGTATAGCACGGAAATTCCTCATTTTGGTGTCAAATGAAAGCATTTGATGGGCACTGGGATCAATGGAACGGACGAAACTGAGTTTCTTGGCCCTATACGAAAACAGTTTTTCGTCTATATTTCCTTAACTATGCAATATGGAGATTTACTGTCGAAGGCAAAACTGTACAGAATGAAATTTAAGGGAACACGCGTGTAAGCGTTTTGAAAAAATATGGACCAATCCTGGGATATGACCACTTCTAGAATTGGTAGGATGAGCCATATCTCATGAACTATGAGAGGTAGAAAGTTGCTTTCAAAGGGAAGGTTGTAGATAATCGAATTTTTACGAACACGTGTCTAAGGGTTTTGGGGAAATATGGCCCAATCCTTGGGATATGGTCACTTCTAGAATTGGGAGGGATGACCCATACCTCTAGAACTATGACAGTTAGAAAGTTGCTTCCAAATTCGAAGTTGTAGAGAATCGAATTTTGTCTCATGTTTTTGGGGAAATATGGCCACTTCTAGAATTGGGAGGGATGACCCATATCTCTAGAACTATGAGAGTTACAAAGTTGCTTCCAAAGGTGAAGTTGTAGAGGATGAAATTTTAGCGAACGCATGTCTCAGGGTTTTGGGATATGGCCACTTCTTGAATTTGTGAATGACTCATATCTGTAGATCTATGGCAGTTCAATTTGCTAAAGACCAACAATACTAAAAGAAAAAGCAAAAAAGAAAACAGTAATTTTTTATTAACGACCCCGAGTCAGCCCGGTGGTCAAGGGATTTTATATTTTTATATTGCACAGCAATTAGAAATTTTATTGTATACGCGACGATAAGTCTGCCATTAAACGTAAATTTTTGAGATGGTAAATTAAAGAGATAAATTCCTCTGTCTATGGCAATAAATAACGTCAAATAGAGAAATATGTACATAATTCTTCCGATTTTTCGGGAATACTTTTCGACTTTTTTCTACAGTGAATCGACACATTTCGAAAAAGGAAACTTTGCGCAATCGTTGCCCAGGTCCCAGAGTATATTTAGACATGCCACTCGATAGTTATGTGTGCTTAGACCCGAAGAGAAGTGTCCATGTGCCACTAAAAGTTGACGAAACTATTCAAAGCGATGGCGCATACCTTAAAATTGACTTAAAAAAAAATATCTATATCAGCGGAATCCTGGCGCCCCATAGATCTTATTTTTTGGTGGGGAGGTAAGAAATTAAAAAAAAAGTCATTTTCGATCCACCCTAGTGGATATGTATTTAAAATTTACGCATATTTGATTGAGTTGGTCATATAGGACATATATAGGAAAGTTCGATATCTGATGTGGCATTTAGTACCTAGGGAAGATACGATGACGGACTATCGAAATCAAGTTCAATCTGGTTGGAATAATTTTGTTGGAACGGTCTGATGTTGACGATACTCGTTTCGGTCACATAGACATCGGAAATCCCAATATCTTCCATTCGAAAATTTTGTGAAACATCATTTCGTTGTTTTAGGGGATCACTGAGTTCATTCCAGTTCCAACATTTCATGTGCATGGTAAGTCATCCAAAGATTTGTTCAAGCTTACTGGAAAGGGTAATTAATTAATTGAAACAAAGTACAATGGTATTGAGGCGACAACAAAAGTTTAGAGTGGACAATAGAATTTTCCCGACTTGTTTAGGAAGTTAAACCTGTGTTATCGTGAAAAAACCTAACTATACTTAACACAGCAAGATGTGTTTTATTGAGATAAAACCAATTTACTGTCGTTTACATGATATCTTTGCAATAAATACCGTAAAGTTCACAGACAACGAGTAACAACATAATGAGACCTAATTCTATATGATACATGCAAGTATGACACAGATTTGAGAACGCATCTTTGTTCACACGTTTTAGAGGCTTGGTGTTGATTGTGCCGATTTTAATTACCAAAAATAGACAATGAGACAAGTCGTATTTCTTCTTTTAATTAAACAATTTATTCGAAAAGGAATTTCATGTACAGTTAAGGTGAATATTTCGATTCTATTTGTGAATGATTCTTCTTGAATAAAAAAACATAATAATTTTGTTTATAACAGAATTATTGTAATTCAATCAATTTTCTTCCCATCGAAAATATAAAAACAAAATAACAGAAAAACTCTACATCATCATCGATCGTTGAATCGTTGTTTAATAACATCAAAAGAGTGAAATAATTTATAAATGCCTTACACCATGTATTTATTGATGTTGATAGGTGAAAATAGTTATAACTTGTTGTATTCTTCGCATTAGCTTTTTAAAAACTTTGTTGTATTATTACTCCACCGGTCGTCGGAATCAATATAACAACATAACGCGGTGGTAATTACAGGTAGGTAATATGTAAAAGGTTTGTCGTTTTACTGATGTCTTTCGTTTTACATTTAAATGTTCTGTCACTGCATGTTACGGTTTTACAATTTACATCTCGGGAAGGTGTAATATTTGTTTTATTTAATTTTTGAAATATGAGATAGTTAGCAGGTGGTCTGTTCATTTTCTTATTGTTTGCAGAAGAGTCTGAAAAAGTCACTTTACGGAATGTGAAAATATCAATAAAATTCAATATAAGTGAGTAAAGTCAAAGATCGTAAGTAGTGTAACTAAATTACTAATTACTAAGTAGCTGCCTTGAATTGTTTATTGCATATTGGAGCTGCATAGATTATATACATTGGTCCGTTTTAATGGAAATAAACTAAAACTACTTGATCGTATTAATGCTTACTTTGTTGGCCTTGTATGAGGTACTCAAAATTTATAGTAATTGCTATTGCTAGACTATTTAAGTATTAATAGATTAACCATTTATTGCTCAATTCAACTCATCGCAACATGAAACACGTCAGTCTTAAGAATCATGGAACATGTCAACGTGTCGGTGTTTACCATGATTGAACTAAGAGTGGCAAGGTAGAATATAATTCGTCTATACTAGTTTTAGTATCGACGTGTTGCAGACCAGAAGAAGATCTTCTTGTTAGGCGAGTCTACTTATAGTTAGTCTTTGGCTGGTAGCTACAGATGAAAGGCTTCTCCCCTGCAATTCATTCATTCATTTATTTTCCATTTCGAGTCGATTTAATACAAATGGACTGTTAATACCTATAAAAAAGGAAACAGAGAGACTATAAAACATAGAGATAGACACAAGTATAAAAATAGCAAAAAACCATAGAAATAACAATTCGGCTTAAAAACAACCAACAAAAGCTAGTCAAAAAATCGTCAAAAGGGGAAAAGTAAATTACTAACTTAAAAAGTAATCGTCACACACAGTTCTCAAATCACAGTTCTCCTTAAAGATAAGCTAAAAAGTTCGTCAAGAAGTAGGTAAAAAATTTCAAATAAATATTACAGAATGCTAAAGTGGAAAAGTAAATATCACGGACTTTAAAACGAATCAGGTAAATATCACAGACTCAGAAACTGACTCAGGAAACGAATCAGGTACTTTCATAAGTGCGCTTCGAAACTGGTAGTGAGGCAGTGCCGGATCAACGACGTTGCAAACAGCATTGAACATAGGACGCTCGATGTTGAATGGAGAATTGTACGATTGGAACGTTCGACAAGCTTTGATGAAAATCATGCCACTGCGTCTCGTCGTCTGCCTAAAGTTAAATGTTATCCGAGAACGAAGTGCTGGTGAGTTTATTTTACCAGTGAGCAGGGAATGGATCAACAAAATGCACGCATTCGTACGACGTCGAATCAGCGTTTCGAGATCAAATTTCATGCATCGCTCAGTGTATGAGCTCAGCAAATAATTATTGTCGACTCGGCTCTGATAGTCACCATTGAGAAACATAATGAATTGCTCCTGTGTGCTTTCAATAGTGCTCCGATGCGTTGCAAAGTGGGGCGACCAGATGCATGCAGCGAATTCTAAGCTCGACCGTACCAAAGCCTTGTAAACAATCTTGATAGCGTCGTCGTCCAGATATTGACGTTGCCGCACAGGCCCGTAGCCAGGGTCAACTGCCAGGGGGGGCTCGAGCCCCCCACCGAATTGATAAAATTATATGAAATTTTGAGAAAATTCTCTTTATTTCGCGCATTTCACATTAATACAGTCGTATTTTTGGCATAGGGTTTTCGTTAAACAGGGTCGCCGATAGAAGGTGTTTTGTGTTTGACCGGCGCCCTCCCCTCAATTATTTGCCGTGCCTAACACACAGAACTTTTGTTTATTTCCCAGCTTTTTAGGACGTACACACGACTCTGCTTCCTCTTTGAAACAGAACCAGAAATCGCGAGCGGCGCGAACGAAAAATTTTTTTGACAAAGTTTTGAAAAATTTAGTAGCGGGCGTTTCCACCTTTCCAAAATAATCTCATTACTTATTTTCACACGAAATTGCGAAGTTTTCCTACGCCTAAAGTATATATAGCAACGGATTTTTAAAAACAAGCTACTCTAAGTTTTGACAATAGAGTTTGTCCTTCACTTCCCATATTTTCCTGAAATCGTTCACACTATTTATAAGAAAATTTCCTAAATTTTTGCCGTAGGTTTTGTTAGCAACTAGCATACAGCTTCTGTTATAACGCTGCAGGGAAAAAATGTTTTGAGTACTATTCTTATGGAGAAAAATAAAAAGTTTAGTTAGAGTTGCGCAAGAGAAAATTTTCCAAAATTGAATTGCACACTTTGGTATTCCATGAAAGTATACAGTTCTGATTACCATTTTTTAGCAAAAATTCTAACAGCTCAGGATATGTAACCGATAACACGCCACTGTCGTTAGGAGTGTAAAAAATTTTTTCTTGCAATGTCGAAGCGAAAATCAATTTCAACAACGAAATGGAAACATTGAAATGAGATTAGAAAAGAAAAGAGTGATTGCGTCGCAGGCGAAAATTTCAAGTATTGAAAACGATCATGACGTCAAGATTTAATTTTTTCGCAACATTTAAATTTCGCCAGGGGGGCTCTGAAGACGCTCAGGGGGGGCTAAGCCCCCCTTGCCATCCCCCTAGATACGGGCCTGTTGCCGCATGACGAATTTCAACACAGATCTGGATTTACTGCTCACGTATTCATAGTGTGAGTTAAAACTCATTTTCTTATCCATCAAAACGCCAAGATCGAAAATTTTATCAGTTCGCTGAATAACAATTACCAAATTCATAATTTAGACATATTTTCGTTTCAGCTGTTTTAATCAGCTGGTGAACTCATACACATAAACTTTAATTTACAAACTCAGGTGCATTCGCTTTTTACTTTGAATACCGAACCGAGGGAAAGTCATGTTGATACAAATTCATATAAAAAGTCGAACATCGCTTGCAGTGATTACCCCTTCACATTGCGCTAAGTGTGTATTGTGTAAAACAAATTTCAATTTTGCCACTTTCAATATTAATTACATGTGCAATGACATTAAGTTGTTTTGATTACGGCAAGCCATCAAACGTATTTTTAAATTTGTTCTTTTTTTGTTATATACTAGTTATTACTGAGTCGAGGAATCATATAAATTTTTTCTAAATTTCGGTGAAACAGTTAAGTGAAGAAACATTTCGAGGATGTGTGAAATCTCTATGAACTTAACGAAAACTTAACATTACATCCAATCGAATTGACTACCCAAATTTTATTTATTAATCGACTAATAAAATATTGGGTATTCGTTTTTGTACTTTAGGTTATGAAAGAACAGTTTAAAAAATAATTTTGCCATAATCAAAACAAAAAAATGCTACACGGACCCGTACGAATCCCGATACGTTTTAACGAAAATCAAGATTATAAGTTAATATTTTTAAATTGCCAATTACGTTCTTATAGAGATGCATTGCAATATTGAAACATATGCAAGGGACCCGTACGTATCAGAATAGATGCTGCAAAAAGATTCGAACGTATCAAAGTAAATGTTGCCTTAACTCTTAAGTGTATGAAATCACGTCGACATTAAATTGGATTAGAAATTGCCGAAAGGCAATATTCAAGCAACCGTCAAAATAAACAAAGTTAAAATAGTTTAAAAAAAGTAAAAACTTTTTTTTCAGACATATTTTCAAAAAATGTTATTTGTACTACCGCCGATATTAGAACCGACCTAGAGCACTTAGGAAAGGCCTCTGACCCATACTTCCATAGACAAAACAGTTTGCCACTGACACTGATCTTCTATCAGTTATAGTACTCAAAATGTTTGAATTTTTCGAGATCGATCCTTCGCTAACTTTAGCGGCCATATTGGGAGGCATCATGACATGCGTATCATCGAGACCAAACAATTTTTCCTTTGACACCGATCTTCTATCTCTAAAAGTTTTCAAAATATTTTAATTTTTCCAAAATAAATTGCCTGTGTGAAGATGTGTGAATTTTTTGAAAATATATTGTTTTAATCGATCCACCCTAACATTAGCGGCCATATTGGCAGGCATTGTGACATGCACCACACCGAAACCAACAACTTTGCCTTTGACACCGATCTCCTATCTCTTATTGTTTTCAAAATATTTGAATTTTTCCAAAATAAGTTGCCTAGATCGATCCACCCTAACATTAGCGGCCATCTTAGGCTCGCCCCGGGCCCACATTTTTTCTTGGATGCTCTTATGGCTTTCATTACCTATCGAATAGAAAAGGAATCACGAAAATCGGATGGAATTTCCTCGATTTATGTATAAAAAACAAGTCGGGCACTAGTGGGTCCGCTTCTTTAGGGCTCTAGCTAGGTACAGCGACCCAAAGTTAAAAAAAAAATTTCCATAAATAGTTGGGCATTCCCAGATCTTTTGATTGAATTTTTTTTTTTTTAAAATCGGAAAAGATTTACTCGAGCTATGCAAAAAAAGACAGAGACTCTTTTTTAGTGCTCTAGCTAAGTTCTAGGGCTAAGGATCAAAAAAGTTTCTTCCATAAATTGTCGGCCATACCCAGGCCTTTTAAACAAAAAAAAAAAAGGTTTATGAAAATCGGAAAAGGTTTACTCGAGTTATGTACAAAAGACCAAAAACCACTTAAACGGCCCTAGTTCATTGGCCCTTGGGCCGACAGTGCCCAGATTCAATCCCAAAAAAGATTTTTCGATTATCTTTTAGGGAAAAAAAATTTGGAAAATGGTTGAGTTTTACTCGAGTTATGTAGACAGACGTAGGGACGGACGGACATTTTTTTTATAGCTGATTCGTCATCTAAGGACCATGATCGGTGATCCCCCCCCCCTCTACTCCCGGGTCGAAATTCGACTGGTTACAAATGTCTTGGTAAAGGCATAAGACCCCTTTTGCAAAGAACAGTATCAGAAATTTTATTGTAAAAGTTTAAAAATGAAGAAAAAATGCAATGTTTCAAGTTCTTTTAGGACTATTAGAAGTTGAACGACCTTCAGAAATTACTGAAGGTAACGCCAAAAGCTCTCCCGAAGTACGTCGTAAGGCCTAATAGACCTAGATTTCATGGGCCAAAAAATTTGAAATTGAAACATTTTTCAGGAAATGTGAGTTTTTTCATTTCTCTGAAATGTATTTCTGTACAACTTTACTATTTGTGGCAACTATGCAAGTGCCATAGTTCTAGAGAATTAAGTCGCGCTTATAAATTGTAGAAGTTGCTAAATATCGGGACAACATCATTTCTCCAAAAAAACATTAAACTGCTTTTTCTAAAATACGCAACTTTGTCTGTGGTAGCAACTTTCTAACTGTGTGATTCTAGAGATTATAGTAACAGAGTGTATTACGTGTCTGTTTGGTGAGGTCGTTTTAAAACGTTTCCGTGTATTTTATTTCGAAAAAGCATAAAAACCACCTCACCAAACAGTTCCCGTTATAGGCCCCGTAAAATAATAATTCAAATTCTTGCTTAAATGAAATGATGAAATATTTATCAGTCAAAATATTTTTAAACTTTACTAAAAATTTCCGAACGATAATTAATTTTCCTTATCGCTGTGAGAAAACTCTCGCTGTATCGCCCTAAAACCAGTGAGAAAATAAGATATTCTTGCCGGGGAAAAAATAGCTTTTTTCACCCCGCAAAGTGGGGAAGTTACTAACTTCACTCCACATCCCCCCTACACTCGCTATACTCGTTTTCGCACACGCCCTTATAACAAATAACCTGAACGAAGTTTTACAAAAGCCGGCTAAGCCGCAAATGTAATATTTATCATTAAAAAATATAAAAGGAGCATTCAGCAACACTTTTTTCTCATGACTTTCATTCCTCAAAATGTACGGTCAAAATCGTTTTTTTTTAATTCGCCGAAGGGGAAGAAAAACGGTTTTGACTTCCTTTGGCGCTTAACTTTCAGAGAGGACACACGTGTTGCCGGACGCGTTCTCTAAATGAAAAACTTCAAATCCCAGGTCGCATTTCGACTGGTCACAAACATCGTGATAAACATGTGTGCCCTGTTTACTTCGTACGGGCCTAAAAATACGTGTACTTAGACACATACATTGTTCTCGATGTGAAAGGGTAATCACTACATGCGATTTTCGATTTTTTATATGAAATTAAATCGACGTAAATACCCCTCGGTAGGTTAGAAATAATTATACACATCGATATGTACCATTTCTAAGAGTTTTGTTATTTACTTGCCACATTAAAACTGTCCATCTGCTTGGTTGTGTGAGTCTTCAGCTGATAATCAGCTGGTTGAGAATTTCATGTCTAAATTATAAATTTTCTGACTGTATTTCCCCGTCCAAAGTATCAAATGTTATTGGATTGGTTTTACGTGTATATGTGATTATCTTTGACTTTTCTCTGTGGATTTCCGGCACCATTTGAAAAACAATGTGATCGCTTGTTGAAGATTGATTGCGTCTTCACTCGACTTGATAACAGATGCAATTTTTTGTCATCTGCAAAGTTGAGGCAGTAGATTTCTTTCATGTGTACATCGGAATCATTAGAAAACATGAGGAACATGAACACCCCCAAAATGGATCCTTGGCCCGCACCGGATAAGACTGAGAACGTCCGTGATTTGTCAGCACCAATAATCACATATTGAACTCTGGAAGTCTGGAATAAAACAATATACGAATTTATGGAAAAGTTTTCCTTGGTTCTGCTTTTCGCTATCATATTCGGCAAATGACTTACTCTCTCAATTTTTTTTTTTATAAAAAGGGGCCGTTCATAAAGGATGTCACGCATGTCTTTATGAACGGCTGTAAAGACAAAATTTGGGGAAAAAAGTTATCATCCTCCAGAGATGGGTCGGTAATATTACCATGTAATATTACCCGGTAATATTACGTAAAATTACGTAATATTACCCAAACCTTGGTAATATTGGTAATTTAAAGTTTTTTTTATATTACTTAAATTACGTAATATTACCGAAAAATTCTTAAATCATCACCATTTTTCATTATTTTAAGACATTTTGGAGATTTTTAGACGTGACTTTTTCAATTTCGGTAAATATTAGGTCAACAATGTGGAGGGAAAATGACTTATTTTTTTTACCTCCCCAACCTGAAATAAGAACTGTAAGGCGCCTGGATTCCGCTGATATCCTCCTTTTATTTTTAAAGTAATTTTTAAGGTATGCGCCATCGCTTTGAAGAGTTTCGTCAATATTTAGTGGCATACGGACACTTCGCTCCGGGTCTAAGTACACCAAACTAATTAGCAACCTCTTTAAATTTACTCTGAGACTTCGGTAACGATTATGCAAACATTTTTTTCCCGAATCGTACCGATTCACTGTAGAAAAAAGTCGACAAGTGTTCCCGCTCCGTAGATGTTTTGTAAAACAATCGACTAAAAATCGCCGAAAAAGACCGATTTAATTCATCTTGTTTAGCTTCAATCTGAAACCAATGCCGATGCCGTTACAAGGAAGATGATTTCTTAAGTGATGAAAATTCATTGTCAGATATAAGAGTTTCTGAAGATGATGAAGATGTTTTTGTCTGAATCAAAATAAATTGAAATTTTGAAAGAATATATGAAAGTAGCTATTCCAACCCTTATTCGAGCGACATTGGTTGTTGTTAATTTCAAGAAACGCACATACTGAGTGGCACTCCAGCGCTGTCTACGTTTATTGTGCTCGGTCAGTAGATAATGACAATATCATTGTGAAATAGATGAGTAAAAGGAGGTATTTCGTCGTGAAATGCTCATCATTGCAGCAACGAAATAGTCACGCTCAAGCTCTACTGGTTTTAGTGCACTGTCCAATTCATGTCAGAATAAATCAAAATTTTAACTCATTTATTTTGATAATTTCTTTTCTTACAATACAGGTGTCATGGTAATACATTTTCTGGGCTTCAAACCTTACTTTAAATCTCGCTTTAAATCATGTTTCTAAGACTTCTGCAAAATAT
Organism: Pseudolycoriella hygida; assembly: GCA_029228625.1. Taxonomy (NCBI): domain Eukaryota; kingdom Metazoa; phylum Arthropoda; class Insecta; order Diptera; family Sciaridae; genus Pseudolycoriella; species Pseudolycoriella hygida. Next base: position 85,997,164 of record CM055403.1, on the reverse strand, counting down.
AAATGAAAAAATAGTCGGTAATTTACGTAATATTACCAAGAGCACGGTAATATTGGTAATTTAAAATTTTGGTAATATTACCCAATGTTACGTAATATTACCGTTATATTACGTAATATTACCGAGGAAAATAAATTACCGGTAATTTCCCATCTCTGTCATCCTCATATCCCCAAAAAAACTCACATCCCGGGACTACCGGACTATAGGTCGTAATCGAGGGGTAACTCACTTTTGAGATGTAATGATTAAATGGACTAAATTGAAGTGAGAGACCCATCGGTCGTAATGTCCGACATTTTAATATTGTATATGCATGTATACATCAACAGTAGACACTAGGACTTTATGGCAGATTTAAACATTGTATTGAATTGAATTTTGTATTTAAATCATGATTAAGCCAATTTGATGAATGGAAAGTTGCAATTTTTTAAAATTTTTATTGATGAAGAAATTGTTGCGAACGGTTTCAATTAATTTTAAACAAAAAATTTTGTTTGCAAAATAATTGGTTAATTTTACGCAGAACTATCCCAAACTTACACCTATCAACGCAAAAAAAATTCAGGGAACAAATTTCCGATTTATTCGGAAAACCTTAATATTCGCCATACAAATATTCAATTCTATCACATAGTTACCGCTAGACAGACGAGTAATTCCATGAACTAAAATCACAACGAGTGTGCGTATTTCGGTGGAGTATGCATGCGCAGACCAAACATGCACTAATCGTTTATTGAACGAATTGCATGACACAAAGTTACTTATTTTTCGTCTTTTAAATCCGTAGTATTTAGATTCGTACTGAAGACAAAAATTTGAATTTTGAGTTCATCTCTAACAAAAATAACCACTGTGATCCAAAATAAAAATAAGGTTATTAAAGTCGTCTGCTTTTCTATTGACTGAATAGTGATGTAGTGTAAACAAAGTACAAGATGATCTTTCATAATGTTTTATACAATTCTCGTTAAAAAGTCAACAAAAGTTTTTGTATTATGTTGACACTATGGTTGGTTCTCCATGATTCCGCTATCCATGCAGCAGAACTTTTGTAGACCGGAAATGAAATCACAACAAAAACCCCGTACAAAAATACGCCATACATCCCATAAAGACAAATTATTGCATTATGAAAGCTGAAAGAACAGAAAAACTATAACACTGGGGGTCCGGCATTTGTGACGCATCTTTTTAATCAAGAGAATTTTGTGCGTTCCGAAGCTGCAAGCGTCAGTCACCCAAATTGATATCAGTTGTTTTGGAAGAAGGGACGAGGACTTGCGTCACGTTTCCCTTTTAAAAAGGGTTTTTGTTATGATACGTCTACGTCTACGCTCCAATGGAGGAAAAAGATAATGAAGCGAAGGAGCTATTTTACGAGAAACTGGTGAAAGTGTATGATGGAGCACCGAATCGAGACATCAAAATCATACTTGGGGATTTGAATGCCAAGATAGGTCGCGAAGTCTACTACCGTCCCGCTATTGGTAAATATACCACGAAAATTCAAGCGAAAATGGAACGTTGGCAATTGATTTACCAGCGTCAAGGAACATGGTTGTCTGCAGTACCTATTTCGAACATAGATGGGCGTCACTGTTCAAATGTTTTGGATGTCAAAAGTTGTAGGGGACCGAACATCGATTCAGATCATTACTTGGTAAAGGTGGTTGTTAGGGCTCGAGTTTCGATTTCACGCAATCGACAGCCGGCATTGGAAAAGTGGAACGTCGAGAAACTGCAGGACGAAAATATTAAACGACAATACGTGGATAGTTTGGAGAAGAAAATTATTGACGGAATGGAAAGCGAACAACGAAACGTAGACGATGCATGGAATCAAATTAGACGAAACGTGGAGCAAGCCGCAGCAGAGACGATAGGAACGAGAACGGGAAAGAAAAGAAATGACTGGTTCGATGACGAATGCAGAAAAGCACTGGATGACAAAAATGCGGCTCGAGCGAGAAATCTAAATAGATGCACTCGAGCTGGCATGGCAGAGTACCGTTCGAAGAGAAATTTCGAGAAAAAACTATTCCGAAGAAAAAAGCGACAACATGACAAGGAAGTGTTAATCGAAATTGAAAGGTTTGGTATTCGAAAAGAGACGCGGAATTTTTACCGGAAAGTAAACGAATCGAGGAAAGGTTACAGTCAACAACCTTTATTGTGCAGGACAAGGATGGGTTGGTCTTAGCAGATGAGGAAAGGTGCATCAGACGATGGGCGGAGTACTTTAAGGAACTGCTGAACCCGAACAGACCACCGAACCGAAACGACACCAACAACAACTTACCATTTCAGACCGCGCAGCCACATATTGCAGAACCAACGCTACAGGAAGTGGAGCATGCAATTTTAAAGATCAAAAATTTCAAAGCCCTAGGAACCGGCAACATACCTGGAGAACTTTTCAAGCACGGTGGTAACGCATTATGCATGGAGATGCACGAGCTCATCAAGCGCATCTGGAATGTCGAGGAGTTGCCGGGAGAGTGGAAGACTAGCATCATCTGCCCTTTGTACAAGAAAGGCGACAAATTGGAGTGTGGCAACTATCAAGGAATTTCGCTTTTTTATATCGCCTACAAGATATTTGCGAATATTCTATACAAACGCCTTCTTCCATGCATGGAGTCTACTGTTGGTGAATATCAAGGTGGTTTTCGTGTAGGTCGTTCAACAACGGACCAGCTGTTTGTCATTAGACAGATCTTGGAGAAGTGTAAGGAGTACAACGTGGAAATACACCAATTGTACAGTGTCAACAGGAGGAAGTTATGGAGAGTAATGGAGGAATTAGGGGTTCCCAAAAAACTAATCTCGCTAACAAAGTTGACAATGGATGGAGCTAACAGCCGAGTAAGAATTCGAAGCAAATTGTCAGACGCTTTCGACATTGAGGAAGGACTACGTCAAGGTGATCCGCTCGCGACGCTGCTTTTTAATTTGACCCTTGAAGCAGCAGTGAGAACCATGGACATCGACACCAGCAGCACTATTTTCACCAAATCCAGTCAATTGCTGGGCTTCGCTGATGACTTGGATATCTTGGGTCGAAACATGGAAGCTGTTAAGGAAAAGTTCACGGCTTTGGACAGAAAAGGTATCGACCTCGGGTTGAAAGTTAATGACACAAAGACCGAATACATGATTGTCTCCCCATCGAATCGACAACACGACCAAAGCGTAACAAATGATACACACACATTTAAGGCGGCAGACAAGTTCGTATATCTTGGATCTCTGCTTAATTCTGACAACGTAATCATGGACGAAATCAAAAGACGGATAAATAAAAATAAAATAAATAAATAAATAAATAAAATAAGGGATAACTCTGCAACCGGAGTTATTACAGCCTGATAAAAATTTTAAAGTCCAAATCAGTAAGCAGAAACTCTAAATGCGCGCTGTACAAATCTGTGATAAGACCAATAGTTACGTATGGGTCGGAGTCGTGGTGCGTGACTCAGAAAGACGAACAACCGAAGCGCGGCGGTTACTAATTCCATGGGTGAAAATGATCACCTCAACTTCCTCTACAGCATATCAAAAGTTTTTTTTGAGCCGCCGCCGCCGCTGAACCGAAGCGCGGCGGCTACTACTTCCATGGGTGAAAATGATCCCCTTAACTGCCTCTACAACATATCAAAAGTTTTTTTGAACCGCCGCTGCCGCCGAACCGAAGCGCGACGATTACTACTCCCATGGGCGAAAATGATCCCCTTAACTGCCTCTACAACATATCAAAAGTTTTTTGAGCCGCCGCCACCGCCAAACCGAAGCGCGGCGGCTACTACTTCCATAGGCGAAAATGATCACCTCAACTTTCTCTCAAAAGTTTTTTTGAGTCTCCGCCTATTTTCCGCCATTTTGGCGGTCACCCTGATACACTACACACCCAACCCAACAACTTTCCCTTTGACACCAAACCTCTATCTCGAACACACAACCATTGCCTCATACAAAATGTGCTATCATACACACTACACACACAAACACGTACATATGGGCTTTATATGGCGCCTTCTAAGAGCCCTGGCGCCCTGCAAAATTTCAAGAAAAGTTATCGAGCCGTTTTCGAACACAAGCCGAAAAAGTCGGTTTTCATACAAATGGCCCTGGAACTAACTAACTAACTAACCCACTAACTAACGTAGGATGTTTCCATTAACTTGGGCTTATATGAAGCAGCACATTTTGTATGGAAAATGACGATTTTCTCAAGGTCATATCTTCGGATACGCTGGATCGATTTTAATGAGTTTCAATCAAAAATTTTACAAGGAATCCAATGAACTAGGTCTCAGGGGTATGACGCAAGGGAAAAAAGTCAAAATTTAGCTGTATATATGGTTCCGAAGTCTACGAAAAAAAATTTTCTGAATTTTTTGTTCGTATAGGGACTTGCGTCACGGGCGCATCGCTACCGCGCGCCCATGATACGAAAACTGTGCAACTTCATTCAACAAATTTGGCTGTAAGTAACCTCTTGTCTTCTTCACAAAATTAAATAAAACAACGTAACTATGTTGTGATTAATGTCGTAAAATGTGTAAAGTGGATATGGAAATGGAAACGTTTCAAATAAGTTTAGAAACACTTCCTGTGGCAATAAATTAATAAACTAAAAGTTCTCACCTTTTGCAAACAGCCAGCCTCGAAAGACAATAGAACATGAATATAATATTTGCATGTTTATATTTAATTCGGCGATTTTGTAAAGAGTCGTAATTATTTTTATTTGTGTAGAAAAACAATAAAAAAATTAGAGTAAAACCGCCAGTATTAGCAGAGAATGCACTTCTTGCCAAAATTGTTATTTTGACGTGTGGGGCATTGTGGCCCTAGCCGCCCTAGTATCTTTTTTGTCTTCTTGGCTTAGGATCATTAATAGGCTTGTTTTCTCTCAAAATTTCATTGCTATATTTCGCTGTGCTAAGCAAACATCTTCAGGCTCTTTGTGTCCTTCCTCATCCTTCGTTCAACATAATTAACATATAAAACATATTTAACACTGATTTTTAAATAAATACATTAATTGATTAATTAACAGACATGAATTGAACATTTAGCACAGTTCATTTTGTTAATAGTGACTTGAATTTACTACACAATATAAACAAGTATATTCAAGTCACTGTTAACAAAACGGACGTGTTAAATGTTCAATGCATGTGTGTTAATTAATTAATTTAAAAATTAGTGTCAAATATGTTTTAGGGATATCCACTAGACCTGTCCAAAAAATGTGCGGAAAAATTAAGTTTTCGAAAAGTTAGGGTGCCCGCCCGGAAAACGGTGTCAAATGGCCCACCAAAAAAAAGTTTCTATTGATCGGATGAAATCCGGAGCGATTTAATGGGTGCTCAATGGCGTTAAAGGAGAAAAATGACCGAAATCCGAGCATCAATATCTTCGTCGACAAGTATCCGAATATTCTTGTCAATGGGCTTGTTTTGTAGGTTTTCTCTTCATCTAAAAATTGTTTCCAAGGAGCTAGACTCTAAAGCGATTCCCAGTATGACTTTCGCTTAATTGGAGTGGAAACAATTGTTGCAAAAATGCTACACTACAAGGAATTCATTTCTAGTCTAGCTTCTTAGAAACAATTTTTAGAGGAAGAAAAAACCTAGAAAACAAGCTCATTAACAAGAACATTCGGACACTTGCCGATGGAGGTATTGATACTCGATGTGTGGTCATTTTTCACATTTAACGCCATTGAGCACCCATTAAATCGCTCTGGATTTCATCCGACCCATAGAAAATTTTTTTCGGTGGACCATTTGACACCGTTTTCCGGGCGGGCCCCCAAACTTTTCGACAACATAGAATTTTGGACAGGTCTAATGTCCACATATTACGTACGCAAGAAGCTATGATTTTTAGACCCCCTCCCCCCCTGTAGGCAAAATTGTATGAAAAAAAATTCAAAATATATGAAGCGTACGCTTTTAGCAACCTTCCCCCATCTCCCAAGGCGTACGTAATATGTGGATGTCCCCTTATATGTTAATTATGTTGAACGGAGAATAAGGAAGGAGACAAAGATTCTGAAGATGTTTGCTTAGCGCAACGAAATATGGCAAAGAAATTTTGAGAGAAAACAAGCCTATTATTGATCCCAAGCCAAGAAGACGAAAAAGATAAGAATTTAAATAAATATAAGAATCAAATAAAACGAGCCCCAATGTTATAAAACTGATTTGTCGACATTTGGTAATGTGCTCGATCACCTAGCACAAGTGAATTTGATAGTTTCATGTTTGAAAAACATCTTTCACGAAAACGTTTTAGTTTTACTTTTGGTTGGTTCTTTCGAATCCATCTCGTCAAAGAAATTAAAATACAATACAATACAAATGTCAAGTTATGCTCTCTCCAGCAAAAATCTTCTCACTTTATCGATCTATTGTAGTTCGTGATGTGTAGTTTCATCGCTACCGCAAAATTCCTTTCAGTCTTGAGCGCGTTTGTAGTAACTACATGAGGAACTTACAATTTTTTCGCCGGAAACTTAATTCAATTCTGATATTTTCAAGAAAATGTCAAAAACTTTGCTAAGATCTCACAAACTCCTTGAAAAACTTTTGCGAAAATTTCAAGAAAATAACTCCCCCACTCAAAGCGTTGTACTACTTCTTCGCGGCTATAACTGCTGGATTTTCAACTATTTCTATCCCCTTCACTCGTCACGCTGCTGGATGTTCAAAATAACAACCCTCCATAAATATTACGTGACAAAGAATCACCCTCACCGAATACAAAAAAACTTTGAATAATTTTTATGCGGATTTCCAAGTGACGTCCGATGAGACCTGACAGCCGCCGAAAACAGAACGGCTAGGGTATAAAAGTATCGCCGTCGCCGAGCCTCAAGGTAAAAACACAAAATTAGCCGTTGCTTTAGCCGTAGCTAAAGATTTACGTCTGCTAAACTTGGCGGCTGGTACATTTTAGTTTGTGGCTGAATACAGATTTTGTAATTCAATTTTGCTGTGTTATCAGCCGCCAATTATAAATTTTTTTAGCTAGACGCCACCGACGATTTCTTTCGGCTGTTATATTTGCGTCCGATATGATGTTGTAAGAAAAAACTAAAAAAAAATCAAAAGCAATATGAAAAAACTACGAAAAATAAAAAAATTAAATTAAAAAAAGTAACACAGGTTTGAATGGAATTCACATTTATCCACTCCACTCCCCCTTCTTTCTTAGGCCTTTCGAAGTCGGTCTCACTGCTGCTGGAAATGCTTCACAATCGCTTTTAGTGAGGTATTGGGCGGACGTGACATTTCTATCTTATTCATGCGAAAAAGAAAAGGACGACAATACGCTATGGTGCTCCATAGTTATTTTCTTTTTTCGGGAAGACGATTTATCACTGAAGACGTGGACTATAAGAACTCATTAAGAATGTAGAATTTAACTTTTCTATTCATTCAGTTTCATCGCAAATTTTTTAGCATGAAAGAATTGAAAATTCTTGACGTAGTTGTCATAGTTGTCATAAATTAAGCGATATTTTCACTTCTCTAGATATTTATTTCGTTTACCGCAGTATTTACTCTATGCCAATTAATGTAATATTGAAGCTAATTCGGACTTTATTTGTATATTTATAACATCTCTAATTAAATATGTGAATGAATGTTTGTCTTCTTATAGACATGTTTCATTAATTTAACTTCTGTCTGGAAGATTTGTTTGAGCACAGTGAGCTAATAAAATTCTATTTTTAAAATATTATGCAATCAGCATGCACAATCTTACAAATTATAGGTTTGGCTGTTAAGAACTGTACGTTGTTATTATGATGAGATTCAAAGTCAGCGTGGCTGTAGTTGTGTTCTCAGTCATTGAATATAAATGCTTCAAAGATATGTTAAAATTTACAAAGGTTTTGTCGACAATTTACATTTTTAATTGCGATAAGTATGCTTTTAGTGCTGCAATGCTGTGAACTAAGTATTTACATTTATAATGATTTTCAGCGTTTTTTATATCATACAATTTCAATTACAATTTCTTTAATGATTTTGCTTTGATCGTTAAACTTATGTTTTGCTTTTTTGTAATCTATTGATGTTTTTATGGGGATTTCCTTATCTTGATGAACTATTATAAGAAAACGCTATCAGTAAATAACAAGAGATGTTTAAATGAACGTGAAAACATTTATTATTTCGAAAATAGAGTTTTGAAAATCACTCTTAACAATTTAACAGACTGTAGATATGTTAACATGTTTCGTTCAATTGTATTTTATGATCTTTGACCAAAATTGAATTGAAGGAGAGTAGGCAGATAACAGCTTAAGATATCTTCAAAAAAATGTTCAGAAATATTTCATTTCATAATGTCAATTCACCTCATCTTTCTTAATAAATAGAAATTTGAATACAAAAACGTACTAAAATTAACACTGGAAAGACAGAGCGTGGGATATCTTTAATGGAAAACAAAAACTTACATAAAACGTTCAGAAAATATTTTTTGTTTTTATTTATTTTGCATTAAAACAAAACTGAGAGCATGTGCACGTTTTCCTTTTTTGTACCAATAACCCAATTTACAATAAGAATCTATTGTTTGCATGAAAAAATAAATAAACACTTACCGGTAACTTGTGCAAAATATGATGTGTTACGATGTAAATTTATTTCGCAGTATAGGAGGGTACGTACGTACTTTCTAATTTTATTAATTAAATCATCTAAGATTGATCGCGAAGAAGCGTAACTAGAGTAAAAACTATACGCAGAAGTGGTCGTACATGCGGATCGCAATCAAACCATTTTTTACTCTTTCTTTAAATTTTGACGAGCTGGTAATTTGAGTTTTGATCCAGAGATATGGTCGAAGAAGTAGAGGTCGAACGTTGATTTTCGAGGTCGGTGAAAAATTTTCGCAAATATCTCGGCAAGTATAGCACGGAAATTGTTCATGTTGGTGTTAAATGAAAGGGTTTTGATCTCACAAAACTGGGCAAATTTTTTTATTGAAATCGGGTCACTGGTCTGGGTAATGGGACCAGTGGAATGGACGAAATTGAGTTTCTTGACCAAATACGAAAACAGATAGTTTTTCGTATATATTTACTTAAGTATGCAAAATGGAGATTTACTGTAAAAAGCAAAGTTGTAGAGAATAAAATTTTAGAGAACACGTGTTTCAGAGGGCTCAATCCTGGCATATGGCCAGTACTAGAATTGGACGGGATGCAACATATCTCTAGAACTATCAAAGTATGAGAGTTGCTTCCAAAAGCAAATTTGTATAGAATGAAGTTTTAGAAAACACGTATTTCAGGGTTTTAAGCAAAAATTGCCCAATACTGGTATATGAGGGCTTTTAGAGTTGGCCGGAATGAGCCATAGCCAGAGGCGGATTAACCTCAAGGCAATTCGGGACATTGCCCCAGGTCGTTGGAAAAATGAAAAAAAAAGAGAATAGCACAAATTGTGAACTTGAAATGTCATAGCGAAAAGTTGCAAGTTTTGCATAAACAAAAAAAAAAACAAATTAAAAGAAGGGACTTTATTGCGAACACATATTTAAAGTAAGTAGAACCGATGCTCTTGGACGATAATATATCAATTGTTGCGATTGTTTGATATATTGTCAGCACGCCATTTTTGCAATCAAGTGAATTCTTAACACATTGTGTGATCAATATATTTTTGATATTTTTGATCGAAAATATGAATCCGCTATTTTTAAATTAATGAGAGACCGCCCCGTCTGTTTCAAAGCTTATACTAACTTCCAAAATGTAATTTTTTGAGGCACAAGCTGAAAAATTTTTTTTGCTTAGTTTCATAATTGACGTCGATTAAAAATAACTTGTGAAAATTTCAATTTCCCATTGATCAATCTCATATTGTCTTCTAAAGTAGGAAAGTTATACGAGTTACGAATGAAACTACATCGAGTTTAAGATTCCAACAAAATACTTTTCCAAATGATAGACGAGCGGTCGATGTACGCAACTGTATTTACTATTCGAACAGCAAGGGATTCCGACGTATCTAACATATTTCATGACGTTACAATAAATGTTCCCCGAGGATTTCTCTACCATTGTGTGAAAATGCGGACTTGTTTTTAGTACCTGAACTAAATTTTGTTCAGCCGAAGACTTGAGCCTACTGATTTCTGACCTTATCATTTTATCCATATTCATTTAACCTGATAAAATAAATAAACAAACGGAGCTGTGTGCTCCTCTCTTCGAAGCGAATTTAGCGGAAGGATTGGCTCTTTCAACCTCCAAATATGAGGGCGGTCATAAGACAGTACATAACTCTCTATCCTCAGCTGCTTCCCTCATACACGTTACACAGTGCAGCAAAAAAAAATTATTTCCAACGAACGAACTGCGGAAAATTCTTTTTTAGAAACTTTTTTCATCCGGAGATAAAAATGAGAGTATGGAAAATGCCTTGAAAATTTGTATTCCCAAAGGGCTATGAACAAATATTTTTAATTTTAATTTTGACATTTTAATCTTTCAACGGCTGCAGTGCAAATTTCAACTCTTTGAAGGGCTGCAGTATGAAGGCATACATTGAAATACATGAAAATGATAAAAACACTCACTCAGTATCACTAGAAAGAAGGAAGTCCATATCAGATTTCTTTGCAAACGGAAAACACTCACTCGATATCACAAGGTAGGTGAAAAACATTTACCGGATTCCTTTTCTTTTTTCTTTTACTTTTCAAATTCGAAAATAATTTTCAATTTGAAATCACGTACTTGACAAAATTCTCATTTTATGGAGGAACTTTGATCGAAAATTGAGACTGGCCAAACAACTATTTTAAACTCAAAAAAATATTCATTCACAAGTTTTATACTCAAAAAATTCACTCACAAATTTTGACAAATCTTATTAGGAATGTACTTCCTTCAGCGTTCAGATTTCTCAATTATTATCGTTAGATGTTCACCTGGGATATGATTCTCACTTGAGGATTTTCCAAGCGATAACGAAGTTGTGCTTCATTTATTTTTCGTTTTGTGATCTGTACTGGATTCTATTGTATGCAAACTGGAGATCTTGTGAATTCTTGAATTTAATTACTCGAATCAACGTTCTTAGGATCGAATGTCCTGGATAAGAAGAGACGTGATCTCGTAAGATGAAGCTCGGATTATTTAAGAAATGTTTTGCTGATCTCCAAACGTCCAGATTTGATGTCTTGAAATTGCCCATGTTTACGTGCCACATTTGCAGCCCACGAAATAGTTTTCATGTTGTACAGAGGTACTGGAATAAATTTCCCATCCTTCCTCAAAGTATTATGTCCGTTAGGTGGTACTATGATCTTATGTTCAAAAGACAGATTTCTCATTTCAAGTTCTTTGCGAAAATTAAAGTTCGAATGAGGGATTTTTTTAAAGAGGCGCTATCAAGTGTGCTGGGGTATTTTGCCCAAGGGCGCTGAAAATCTTGATCCGCCTCTGCTTATATATCTAGAACTTTAAAATCTAGAAATTGCTTCCGAAGGCAAAGTTGTAGAGAATACAATTTTAGAGAACACTTTGGAAAAATGGTCCAATTCTGGAATGTTGCCACTTCTAGAATTAGGAGGGATGACTTATATCTCTAAAACTATGGCAGTTAGAAAGTTGCTTCTAAAGGCAAAGTTGGTGAGAATTACATTTTAGAGAAAATAGTTTCAGGATTCCTTGGAGAAACTACGTTGGTCCTCTTTGTGATATGGTGCAGGGTCGAACATTGGTGCCATCAAAATCAATGGTCTCAGACGTACTTCGGTTGGGGCTTTGACATTACCTTGGTTAATAATAATGAAATAAAATTTGGCTATTGGTGCAACTTATTTTTAATCGATTGAGAAGATTATTCCGAACAAAAAATTGTTCTACGGTATGTCTCTAAAATGCACTGTTTTTTTATAAAATTGTCAAAATATCAATTCATGCAGCCGCCTCCAAAAAATTACAAACTGGCCGAACCAATATTTTCGATTTTAATCAATTTAAAGATATTCCATATCCACAGTATTGTTTCACTCATTGTGGCTTCAAACGGCCTCAGCCAAATTTTTGGGGACTGTAGAGTGAGTAACGGGTGCGTAACTTTTTTATTTTTGATTAAATTAATTACAAATATTTCCGGGCACTTTTGTAAATTTTAAAGTACGTAATAATAATTTTCAGACTAATATCTATGACTTTTTGTCAAATAGCCTAACTCCATTCTTATAGTTATAAAAGAGCATGAAACGTTGGATTGTTTGCTCATTTTTTTATTTAGATTCGTTCGAGTTTTTTTGCAGCATCTATTCTGTTTGCCACATCTATTCTGAACATAGGGTCTTTGCTTATGTTTACTATTATTATTAATTTCTTTCCAAAATTTTTGTTCTTTTCATTACAATCTGCTTCATCTTAAATTACTAGCTGTGAAATACTAGCTGTTTTTTCAATGTATTTTAAATGAGCAGAACAGCTGGTTTTTCAAAGCTAGTAATTTACGTTGACGCTGTTTGTCATAGATTTATTTTTTCATGTTTTTGTTATTAATGTTAACTAAACATTATAACGTTTTCATGGTTTTTTGACGAGAGCTATGATGTAATAGTCATGTAATAGCTCTTTTTCCATGTCAGCTAGTAAATAGCAGACAATAAAATTATTATCAATCAATCAATTAACTCAGATATGATCCCGTATTAAAACCATGAAACATCAAACACTGTGAACATTCTAAAATTTTGTTGCCATAAATCGCGTGCAACACTCAGCGACGCGCCAGTATAGGGGGAAGGGGGCCATGGCGCCCTTAGTTTTGTTCTTTTCTTTCTGAGAATATTGACACTACATTGACATACAGAGGGACGTCGCTTTGCTTTTTCAACCAGTCAAAATTTCGTTCGGAGACATGGCCTTTTTTTTATTTCTTGCAACATTTCTTAGAATGCAAAAAACAAACTTAAAGAGTGATTTCATGAAATCTTCGAACGATTTATATGAACCTCACATACATCACGTTTCCGATCCTTCCAACCTTGGCTTCTAGTGATTTCCTGTAGTTGTGTGTAATACAAGCTTCAAGAAGCTCTTCAAAAATACGAAAAATTATAAAAGGAACAGGAATAATGCATTCCTTCGTATTAGGATTGAAGCATTGGATGTGTCTATTTCTCGCCTCCAGGCCCATTATAAATCAGTTTATTATGATAATTTTTTTAAACATTGCAAAAATCCTAAGCAAACTTGGCCAAATATTAAGCTGTTTCTGGATAAACAAAAAAAGAAGAGGGCTAACTTCAATGTTAAATTGCCTAACGGTACGTTAATTGATGACTCTGATGTCTCTAAAAGGTTTAGCGAATATTATGTCAATATGGGAAAGAATTAGCTGCTGCTATTCCGACATACTCAAATGATGATTTCACTAAGTTCAAAACTAACTGCAGCAGTTCGAATTCTATATTTCTTAGTTCGACCTCTGAAAGGGAAATTTTCTCTATGTAGGCTGATTTGGATAATGAAAAAGCACAAGGATTTGATGACTTAACTGTTGTCTCAATTAAATGCTGTGCAAGCAGTATTGTTCCGTTTCTTTGTGACATATAATAACCTGTGTGTTGTGACTGGTAAATATCCAGACGCGTTGAAAATAGCTAGGATAACTCCTGTTTATAAATCTGGTAGCTCTGCGGAAATATTTCATGTTCGAATTGGTTGATTATTTGTGTAGGGAAATTGACGAAATGAAAGTTGTGACGGCTCTTTTTCTAGATTTGTCAAAGACTTTGACACGGTTCATCACGGATTGCTCCTAAGGAAGCTTGAACATGCTGGAATAAGGGAGGTGGGGTTACAATTATTTTCCAGTCATCTCAGCAATAGTTATCAATATGTCCTGGCAAATGGACTTGATAGCTCAAGGTTACCAATGACCCTAGGAGTTCCTCAGGGAAGTGTTCTTGGACCATTATTGTTCTTGATTTTCATTAATGATTTGTACGAGCTGTCTATCAAGTCCAAACGATACTTATTTGCTGACGACACTAGCCTGTTTACATCGTCAATCTGTTTCACTTTGAATATTGCTCAGATGAATGGGGACCTTGAATTGATTTCTGAATATTTCAAAATAAATAAATTGACATTGAATTTGAAAAAATGCAAGGTGATTCATTTTAGATCGCCTCTTCAGAAAATGGGATTGGTACCTGATATTGTATTTGATGGTATTGAAATTGAATCTGCTGGTTCAATTAAGTGTTTGGGGATATTGTTGGACAAACATTTGAATTGGAATAGCCACATCACTGCACTTTGTGCCAAAATTTCCAGTCAAGTTGTTATGATTAAGGACTGAGCTCTTTCTTACCAGTTAAGGTATTGAGGTTGCTTTATTTCTCGCTCGTTCAGTGAAGTTCAGGGAAGTGCTAATAAAACCTTATTTGGTAATATTGAGAGACTACAGAGGATTTCCTTGGAAGTAGCTCATAAACTTCCAATCATGTTTCCTTCAAAGTTGCTGCACAGTAAATACTGTCGAACTATTTTGAGGGTTAACTTGTACCGTTACTCTGTGTGTAAGTTTGTCTACTGACATGGCCTCTGTCATCGGAATCTTGTTTTTAAAAAGCCAACCCTCAGGTATTCCACCACATCTTCAACCTTGCTGAGTATTCCATTTGCTACAACTCAGATTGGCCGCAGGGGTGCATACTTCTCGGGGCCTGTTCTATTTAACAAACTACCGAGATTGATCCGAGAGTCTAATACACTATCAAAATTTTGTTGTTTGTTAAAGTCACATTTGAATCGTTGATATTTATGAATGAATGATCAGATGTTCTTGCTCATGCTTACTTAGCATTGACTCATGACGCTCCTTTGCTGACGATTAGTAGGTAGTGTTAACGGTCACGAATAGTTGCGTGCTCACCATTCCCGCTTTGTATATTTTTTTGTCTTTTTCTTTTGATGATTAAGCGACTTTTAGGTATTTTGTACAAGCTCTATTGAACTTATTGATGCTTACGTAATTTTAGTATTACACTGGTGTATTTTTTGATTTTTGATTTATGTTCCTCAAAATTGGTTATCCAAAGTGGAACTTATTGATTTTGTTCTTCTTATAATTTTGAGATTTTTTATTTTTGTTTTTGTTACGATTTTCTTGGGATGATTTCTATCTTATTATAAGTCAAACTTATATGATGATCTTTATATGAAATAAAATTGAATTGAAATATGTAAATAAATCTTAAAAAAGTTTCGCTCCTCCGCTCGCCATCTTACAAAAAAAATCGACCAGGCTCAGGTTATCGATGTTTTGTTTGAGAGTAGAATTTTTAACAATTATTATGGGTGAATGGCGCTAGAACTTTCCAAAGTCGAAAAACTAATAATTTTTGTGAAGGATCAAGAAGTCGCAAATAGCTGTGAATAAAAATATATGGGGAGGTTTTTCGATTTTTCTTTCGCTACAAGATGAAGTCTTTCAAATGGCTGATCAAGAACCATGCCTCATAAAACTCATTTCGAGGGCCTTATCCAAATTTAGCCCGATGGACCTTCGGGTGATCAGTGCCGCCCTGCACTGAAATATAATTTTTCAATGTAATTTCAAAGTTGTTATAAAAAAGGCGCTAATTATTCATTTGCCCTGGGGCACTGGAAACGTTAATCCGCTTCTGACTAATTCGTACCTCGTAATTCGAAACTTACAACCTTATTAACGCAAAATAATATTTTTTTTAGATGGGGTACCAAAGAGCAGACAGTGGCCAAGTCAAGAATACATGTCAACATTGTCAAGGTAATTCATATTTCCGTTTTAAAGAACATTCTTGAAATGTTTCGAGCGTCTACAGGCCCGAACCTATCCAAAACGGAACACTTTCTAACGGCCATGGTTCGAACGGATATATCACACGCGGCAGTGGAGGATTACATGAAGATGCAGATTTTCCAACTAGCCTTAAAACTTTAACACGACGGAAACCCATAATATGGATGAGACCTCATGTAAAGAATTCGATTTCCATTTAACTTCGTCATAAGTAACGTAAAATCTATTCAATTTCATTTAGGATATGTCAACGCGACCGCAATTCCGGGTATCGCCTTCCGGTTCTGTGTTAACGTCTA
Source organism: Pseudolycoriella hygida (assembly GCA_029228625.1). Lineage (NCBI taxonomy): Eukaryota > Metazoa > Arthropoda > Insecta > Diptera > Sciaridae > Pseudolycoriella > Pseudolycoriella hygida. The sequence continues at coordinate 85,980,999 of CM055403.1, read as the reverse complement.
GAGAATTGCCGGAGCCTGTCGGACCGGGAGATCCAAGTTTATTGGCAGCAATCGGCTGTCTATCACAATTTCCAAAATTGCTTGAGAGAGTTGCTCCACCTGATCAATCGTTTGATGCAGTCAACGGATATTGTGGATTGTTCAAGTACGATTGCTTTGAATATTGATTCCGGAGACTAAATTCAAACTTGTTTGTAGATTCCGCTTTTGGCAATGGGGAAAGTGGATAGAAGTTCGAGTTGATGATCGATTGCCGACGAGGGGAGATCGGCCAGCTTATATGCACTGTTCTCAACCGGTAAAATTGAAATCTGAAACAATATTAATTTTTAGTAAAACTTTTGAGCGAGCCCAAGCGACTGCGTCGATTCAGTCGAATTACAATCTACTCTTAGAAATTTCTACATCAAAAACTTTTGGCACAAGACAGGCATATATAAGCAAACTTTTGATTTTTCTCCTTTATCTTCCCTTTCCAAACTTTAAAAAAAATTACATCGAATTTCCTTTCAAACGAGCTATCACTCATAAAAGTCTGTGTGAAAAGAGCTAGATAGCAGATTTTGCAGAAATTTTCAGAGTACGTCAATCTCGCCCCAAATGAAAAATTTCCCGGAAAATTCTACTATATATTTATTATCAAGTTTGGGTTAGCGTCGCAAGTCACTAGCGAAGCTAATATTGCAAACATCTCGCTAGTAGCGACTAGCGCTCGCTAAAACTGCTTTAGCGAAACTTTTTCGCTAGTCGCTAACGCATTCGCTAGTTTTATGGACTAAAATATATGAATTTCGGTACTAAATCTTTTGATGAAAAAATAGAAACAAAATTTAAGGAAAGATTCAATGGACAAATCGAGCTGCAACGACTCGAAGAACGAACCAGAATATATTCAACATTTCAAGACATTTCGGCTACTCAGATGCAGGATTCTCAGGTTGGTTTATCTAGTCCATCGCTTTGTAAAGCAGAAGTGCTTCTGAACAGTTATATGTCTGACGACAATACCAAAATGAGTTCTTTCAAGGACTATCTAAAAAAAAAAAAAAATCTTCAAATCGGACGTTTATTTATAAAGTACAACACCACAAATAACGGTAGTGCCGCGTGTGAAAGACTATTTAGCTTAGTAAAATACGTTTTGCGAGCTGATCGTTGCCAAATTAGCAACGAAAACTTTGAGTCTGAACTCATTTTGAAATCGAATCTATTCTCATCGACAATAAGAGCAAAATAAATTCATTTTATATTTATTATAAGAAAAATAAATCAAGATTTAGATCGGATAATCCTCTCGCATTTTTTAGTGAGCAGAAAATCTATATTTTTTTTCTTTAAAGTTACAATTTAATTTAGCGAAAAATTAGCGACCGCTAGTAGCGGCCGCTACTAGCGCGCTAGTAGCGGCCGCTACTAGCGCGCTAGTTTTTCTTTAGACTAGCGAATCAGTTAGCGACGCTAGTATTTTTTGAAACTAGCGTTAGCGTTAGCGTCGCTAAAAAAAATGACTAGCGAGCACAACCTTGTTTATTATATATTTATATTTATTATGATTATTATTATCCGCTTATTTAATCAATTTCACCATAAAAATAAAAAAAACTACAGTATAGATTGACAGAATGATTTATAGTGAATTTACTAGATCAACGAGACCAACGAGATAACGTTGTAAGTATACGAACGGAAGATTACAGTATAGTGGAGTCGAGCCTGTAATTAAATAACCTCTCGACAACGACACTATGCGAATTATGATTACAAACAACATTTAACGAACCACGAGCTGATATCCAGGAAGGCATATGCCAATCAAATACCGAATATTTGGAAAAGCTAGCAAAATTGCACAGAGTCGATGTGATCAAAGCTCAAGAAACTCACGCGGCAGATGAGGTATCATTCACACACTACGGCACTGACTTCACAATTTGAAACGTCTATAAGCCACCGAATGCTACATGGGCAGACAATGACCTCCCAAAGATCACACACCCGATAGCTATGGCTGGAAATTTGGAGACAGGAATAATGACCAGAATGGAGAAGCAGTATCTCAGTGGATGGAACAACAAAACTTTTTCCTTTGCGAAGGAACGTGAAACTTTCAGATCATCATGATGGCTAACTGAAACAAATCCAGACCTTTGCTTGGTGACTAAGAACGATCGAGGAATGTCACTTCATGTGACAAGAAAAGTGCTGAGCGAGTTCCCATACAGCCAACATAGACCGCTATTCATCACGATCGGCATAAAAATACCACTCATAGCACCGGTGGAACTTCAGAAAAGCCGATTGGGACGCTTTCACACTCGGGCTATATGCTAACGTTAGGTGGGTGAAACCTGAAGTTAATAATTACAATAGATTCACGAGGATTGTAAAGACCACCGCCAAAAAATGTATCCCTCGTGGTTAAAGAAGTGAGTACATCCTCTGCTGGACCGAAGAAAGCCCCAGGCTGTACAACCAATTCAAAGAGAGCGGCGACACAGAAATTGCATATGACCTGCTGCAATCACTGGATAATGCTCGCAGACAACGCTGAATGGATTTTGTCGACAACATGGACTTTAAACGAAATCGAAACCAAAAATGAAGACCAAGACCATAGCCAACAGAATTATGAAAGTGTCCAAGGCGAAGATCGACAAGAAAACAAAGCGAAATGTGAAGCGAACCCTCCGACTGCTTAGAAAAATAGTTTCAGTTCGTACCAAAATTTCCCGTGCTTTTTATTGTGAAGAAGTTGACACCGCAATCGGCAACATAAGAAATGGCAAGGCTGAGGGACTTGATTAAATTTTCCCAGAGTTCGTGACAAATAGTGGGAAAAACGCAAAACTGTGGATGGCACGTTTCTACAGCGACGCGACATCATCAATACCCAAACGATTCCGCTTGAACTGAAACGATGTAAAGTTGTAGCAATCTTAAAGCCCGGTAAAGCGAACTATACAGCAGCGAACTTCAGACCAATTTCTATGCTCAGCACAATGTACAAGTTGCTAGAACGACTCTTATACAATGTAATAAAAGATGTTGTGGGCATTAAACTACCAGACGAAAAGGCCGGATTCCGAAAAAACGCAAGTTGCTGTGACCAGGTGCTAGCCTTAACGGCGCACATTGGTACGGATTCGAATTGTGCCAAAAAACAGCAGTCGTTTTTATCGGCATATGACATGGTATGGAGACACGGACTCCTCCACAAAACTCATGCAGCACACTCATATCTCTGGTCGATGAGATGCTCAGAAGGAGAGAATTCGTTGAGTATATCAACGATTAGAAGTGTAAAAAGTGCGTACTGGACGACGCGTCGGTCTCCAACAGGGTTCGGCTCTCGCATCATGCTTTACCACCGGTATTCATTTCCAAGCTTTTTGTGTTTCTGCTGATCTCAAAGAGCTAACACAGTATATCGGAGCTGAAAGAACCTACAATATTTTAATACTACTTTATTTGTGTCAAAGCGTTGAAAAAATTAGTGGAGTAGCAAAATTTGTCCAATTCCTAGAAGTTCTTGTTCTAAGATTTTTAGATCATCTTCAAAAATGACCTCCATGCCGGGTGACCGTGATGGCGATTAGAGGCAGTTGGTTTTTAGGACCGGCGCGAGGCAGGGCCTATTTTACAGAAAGTATTTTCTTGACTTTTTTCAATTTTCTGCACTTTTTGCAATTTGTAGAAAGTGAAGAAAGTTCGTTCTATTTCAACGGTTTAATGTTTTAACGTACTTTTTCAGGACTTTAGAGTTCTAGAGCTAATAAAGTAGTCGAAAACCTCTAAATCGTGGAAATAGCACCAACTTTCTTCACTTTATACAAATTGCGGAAAGTTCAGAAATAGGTAGAAAGTTGCAGAAAATTGAAGAAAGTGAAGAAAGTACTTTCTGTAAAATAGGCCATGGCAAGAGGCGATAATGACACTATGGTCTTTGAAAAAGTGCGTTTTCCTATGATTTGTGGGTATGTGTCACTAAATTGACGACCAATACAACAAACTGTACGGGTGCAAATGGACTTTTGGCTCAAATGAAACAAGGGACCTATGCGCTTGGGACCTCCAGACCTTTTCCAAAAAGTGGCTTTTTTCAACTTTGAACCACTTTGACTCCCGCCATAGGCTACTTTTTAAGGCATTTGAAATTTTAAAAAATTCGTCTCAAAAACCTAAACAAGTGACACAAATTTCAGCTTTATCTGACAAGTTTTTGGGAAGATATTGCAGAAAAACGTTGTCACCGACTCTGGCGCAGAGGTATTTTTTCAAAAAAAATTCATCTACAAGTTTCTCAGGGCTGTCCAAAGAATCAATTAGCACCGAATTTGGAGAAATCAGGGAGATGTTGTATTCAAGTTTCATAGAACCCGTTCGAAGTTTTCTTAAATTCACTCTTAAGCACTTATTTATTTTAACGTGTAGCCACCCGTAAATTGCGTTTTACAAGGGTTGTTCATCACTATGTAAGAGACTCATTAATGGTGTGCTATAACTTGCCTAGGCAAGTTATGTATTGTCAAATTGAACGCACTTTCAAAAAATGAATAAAATGAAATGTCATGATGTAGGTATTTCTGTGGAAAATTCTCATTGTTCGACTTACATTGATGAATTCGCTAGAAATTATGAAAAAGAACTCACCTAATAGACGACTCAGTGATCGAAATAGGTTAGAAATGAAAACATTAGCATTGTTTTGAAAACATTGACTTACCTTCACGTCTAACCACGCAAAATCGTCCGCTGTTTTAATGAATTGATCGACATCCGCTTCGCTCAATGTTTTTGATTTTGTTGGTCCATAACCTTCAGATTTGCGCTTTAAGAACGCATTTAGCTCATGGTATTCACCGATGTCAATTTTTTCTTTCAATCTGATGACTGATTTTAGCATAGAGATATATGCCCATAAGCTTGAAGGTTTTATTTTTGCCGACAAAACATACGCATACGTCATCAAAACTGTTTCGGATGTGCAGTTCACATTTTTTTCAGTTTTCCATTCTTGAAACGCTTGATACGTTTTCAAATTGCGTTCTTTTGATATTTCAGGCAATAAATCACTCGATGCTGCCGATGCCAAATTTTTAATTTCCTCATTTAACGTGTCGTCAAAATACATTTTTTAAATTTTCGCTTCCTTGAGACGCACAAAAAAAATTGATGTATTCAAACGATCAGCCATTAAGCGAATAACAAAATGGACGAAATGCTCAGTTCATCCAGCAATCACATAGCCTACTGCACGGAAATAAAATTGCACGATGAATAAAACGAGTCCGTTTTAGGATGAACGAACGAGAAAGTGTGCTAGTTCCAATGAAGTATTTGAAAAGCGCACTTTTTGAATGTACTATTTTTGAAGAACCCTTGTAAAACGCAATTTACGGGTGGCTACACGTTAAAGCACGGTACAGAAGAGCCTATGTAAGAAAGTTATTACTTACGTCCGATTACGGCACCTCGCCTTCGGCTCGGATGCCGCAAACCTTCGCACGTAAGTAATAACTTTCTTACACAGGCTCTGCTGTAATGTCCTATATTTACTTAATGGACGTTCATTCGCTGGTAATTTTGCCTTTGATACCTTTTATCAGTTCCAAGCTACTGTTGATAAACAAAATATAAATGTTAGAATCTGGACAAATATCACCAGCTAGATTCAGATTCACCGAGAGAAAGTGGATTTTGAGTTTGTTAGATTGACTTTGCTTGGATTCGATTGCTTGGAATGGATTGTTTGGATTGGATTGTTTGGATTGGATGGTTTATTTGGATTGGTGAGAAAAATACATTTTTTAGGACATGTTGCCCGTATTTATTCTGACTTTGTTCGTGACAAAACATCGTATTTATACCCATTTCTGCGCACACTTGACTATAATTCATTTGATTGGCGTTATCGGGACACTTTGATTGTCGTCATTTCATAGGGTGAAAACACTGTTTGTTCGAGATCTCTCCCACCATTTTTGCGGAGTAAAAACTAATAATCTCGAACCTCTTCCTTGCCATCTTAAGACTTCAACTTTTTCCCATCTTGTGACTTTGATTTGCCAATTTGCCATCGTGTGACTTTAATTTGTCATTCTGCGACTTTAACAATTTGCCACCTTGTGACTTTAATTTGCCATCTACTTACTTACTTACTTAACCGGCCCTACAACCCATTAAGGGTCTTGGCCTTCTCCAACATGCTTCTCCAACCGGACCTATCCTCAGCTAACGTCCTCCAGCTGGTTACTCCCGCAATTCTCAGGTTGGCAAAAGCTGTATCGCACCATCTGGATTTTGCTCTGCCTGCACTTCTTTTGCCTTCCGGTGCGGTGATAAAAAGTTTCTTCGGGATACGATTGTCGTCCATACGCTGTACATGACCAAGCCATCGTAGTCTATTAATTTTTGTTGTTCTAACTATGTCCGGCTCTCCACAAAGCTGCATAAGCTCATGATTAAATCGTCTGCCTTTCGTCGCCTTTCTTTCGAACGTGAGCAGCGATTGTTCGTCTTTCTGAGTCATGCACCACGACTTCGACCCATACGTAACTATTGGTCTTATCACAGATTTGTACAGTGCGCATTTAGAGTTTCTGCTTACTGATTTGGACTTTAAAATTTTTATCAGGCTGTAATAACTCCGGTTGCCAAGAGTTATCCGTCTTTTGATTTCGTCCATGATTACGTTGTCAGAATTAAGCTGAGATCCAAGATATACGAACTTGTTTACCACCTTAAATGTGTGTGTGTCAATTGTTACGCTTTGGTCGTGTTGTCGATTCGATGGGGAGACAATCATGCATTCGGTCTTTGTGTCATTAACCTTCAACCCGAGGTCGGTACCTTTTCTGTCCAAAGCCGTGAACTTTTCCTTAACAGCTTCCATGTTTCGACCCAAGATGTCCAAGTCATCAGCGAAGCCCAGCAATTGACTGGATTTGGTGAAAATGGTGCTGCTGGTGTCGATGTCCATGGTTCTCACTGCTGCTTCAAGGGTCAAATTAAAAAGCAGCGTCGCGAGCGGATCACCTTGACATAGTCCTTCCTCAATGTCGAAAGCGTCTGACAATTTGCTTTTCGGATTCTTACTCGGCTGTTAGCTCCATCCATTGTCAACTTTGTTAGCGAGATTAGTTTTTTGGGAACCCCTAATTCCTCCATCACTCTCCATAACTTCCTCCTGTTGACACTGTCGTATGCTGCTTTGAAGTCTACGAACAATTGGTGTATTTCCACGTTGTACTCCTTACACTTCTCCAAGATCTGTCTAATGCTAAACAGCTGGTCCGTTGTTGAACGACCTACACGAAAACTACCTTGATATTTACCAACAGTAGATTCCATGTATGGAAGAAGGCGTTTTTATAGAATATTCGGAAATATCTTGTAGGCGATATTCAAAAGCGAAATTCCTCGATAGTTGTTACACTCCAGTTTGTCGCCTTTCTTGTACAAAGCAGATGATGCTAGTCTTCCACTCTCCCGGCAACTCCTCGACATTCCAGATGCGCTTCATGAGCTCGTGCATCTCCATACATAATGCGTTACCACCGTGCTTGAAAAGTTCTCCAGGTATGTTGTCGGTTCCTGGGGCTTTGAAATTTTTGAGCTTTAAAATTTCATGCTCCACTTCCTGTAGCGTTGGTTCTGCAATATGTGGCTGCGCGGTCTGAAATGGTAAGTTGTTGTTGGTGTCGTTTCGGTTCGGTGGTCTGTTCGGGTTCAGCAGTTCCTTAAAGTACTCCGCCCATCGTCTGATGCACCTTTCCTCATCTGCTAAGATCAACCCATCCTTGTCCTTGCACAATAAAGGTTGTTGACTGTAACCTTTCCTCGATTACCAAACCTTTCAATTTCGATTAAAACTTCCTTGTCATGTTGTCGCTTTTTTCCTCGGAATAGTTTTTTCTCGAAATTTCTCTTCGAACGGTACTCTGCCATGCCAGCTCGAGTGCATCTATTTAGATTTCTCGCTCGAGCCGCATTTTTGCCATCCAGTGCTTTTCTGCATTCGTCATAGAACCAGTCATTTCTTTTCTTTCCTGTTCTCGTTCCTATCGTCTCTGCTGCGGCTTGCTCTACGTTTCGTCTAATTTGATTCCATGCATCGTCTACGTTTCGTTGTTCGCTTTCCATTCCGTCAATAATTTTCTTCTCCAAACTATCCACGTATTGTCGTTTAATATTTTCGTCCTGCAGTTTCTCGACGTTCCACTTTTCCAATGCCGGCTGTCGATTGTGTGAAATCGAAACTCAAGCCCTAACAACCACCTTTACCAAGTAATGATCTGAATCGATGTTCGGTCCCCTACACCTTTTGACATCCAAAACATTTCAACAGTGACGCCCATCTATGAACACGTGGTCAATCTGGTTTTTGGTTCGTCCATCAGGTGATACCCATGTCGCTTTGTGGATGTCTTTATGTTCGAAATAGGTATTGCAGACAACCATGTTCCTTGACGCTGCGAAATCAATTGCCAACGTTCCATTTTCGCTTGAATTTTCGTGGAGGCTATATTTACCAATAGTGGGACGGTAGTAGACTTCGCGACCTATCTTGGCATTCAAATCCCCAAGTATGATTTTGATGTCTCGATTCGGTGCTCCATCATACACTTTCACCAGTTTCTCGTAAAATAGCTCCTTCGCTTCATTATCTTTTTCCTCCGTTGGAGCGTAGACGTTAATAAGAGTATAATTGAAAAATTTTCCTCTTATCCGTAGAGTGCATATTCGTTCGTTGACAGGAGTGAAACCAATCACCGCGTTTCTGGCTCTACCGAAGACCATGAAGCCTGTTCCGTATCCTCTTGGGATGTCGTTGCTCTTGCCGCTGTAATAAAACTTAAAGTCTCTACTGATCATAGAATCCTTCCCAGGCCATCTAGTTTCCTGTACTGCTGTAATGTCAAGTTTAGTCGTCTTAGCGCACTAGTGAGTGATCTCAATCCTGGCCGTAACAGAGATCTAACATTCCATGTTCCTAATTGCAAATCGTTGTCCTTTTGCCGTTGCCGTTTACCCTGTCCAATCCGAGGCTCTGTTGTTGAATTCATAACCATATCGCTTTTTAGTGTGTGATATGGTGGCTAGCCACACGCACTACCCACTAATCCGTTTCTCCGATGACCCGTGGACAAGTCATCAGGTAGCACTCTTAAGTTTAGCACAAAACTCCGAAGAGAATTGAGGTCCCGGGGACTACGACGTGGACGTAAAAAGAGCACTTGATAATTAGACAGTTGCACGCCTGGCACATGACACGGACTACCACACTCCGCTCATATGCAATCAGGCGCTACCCTATCTAACTATCCAATCCCCAATTTGCCATCGTGTGACTTTAATTTGCCATCCTGCGACTTTAACAATTTGCCATCTTGTGACTTTAATTTGCCATCTTGGACTTTAATTTACCATCCTGCGACTTTAACAATTTGCCATCTTGTGACTTTAATTTTCCAATTTGCCATCGTGTGACTTTAATTTGCCAATGACCAAATTGTTATTGCCAATGACTTTATCTCGAGTTCGTACATACTTCCACTACTATGGCGAAGTGCAAATTATGTTTCTCGAGCCAATGACCAAATTGTAATTCCCAATGTCCAAATTGTTATTGCCAATGACTTTATCTCGAGTTCGTACATACTTCCAATATTTTGGCGAAGTGCAAAGACCGTTTCTCGAGCCAATAACCAAAATTCTTAACGCCAATGACTTAACGTCTACCCAAAGAGTCCACGCGAGGGCGCCAAGTGTTAGAATCTAGACAAATAACACCAGCTAGATTCAGATTCACCGAAAGGTAGATCTTGGGTTTGTTAGATTGACTTGGCTTGGATTGGATTGTTTGGAATGGATTGTTTGGAATGGATAGTGTGGATTGGATTGTTTATTTGGATTGTTTGGATTGGATGGTTTCAGGATTTCTTGGAGAAACTTCGTTGGCCGTCTCTGTGATATGGTGCAGGGTAGAGCATTTTGATTTGGGTCATCAAAATCAATGATCTAAGACATACTTCGGTAGGGCCTTTCACATTACATTGGATAACTTCTCCGGATCTTTGAAATTCTTACAGTTATAAAAGAATGTAAAACATTGGATTATTGTTTGCTCATTTCCATATTTAGATGCGTTTGAGCCTTTTTGCCATATCTATTCTGAGTGCAACATCTATTCTGATACATACGGGTCTTTGCTTATGTTATTATTTTGTTATTACTTTAAATATTAAATATTAGGGCGAAAATAAGCTCAAACTCCGTTATTGATTTCCCCGATAAACTTTATTAAATTACTTTTAATAAATTAATGTTGAATGCATTTCGAAGGTATCTATCCTCCATTATCAGCATCACACAACTAAAGATCAAAATTATAAAACATAATAAATAATTAGTCGAGTAAATTCGTGTATTGATAACATACTCAAGTTCAAGGTTTATTCACTTGTTTATCATTACTATTAAAACTTAAAAACGTAGAATGTAGCAGGGTCTAATATTTGGAAATTAATTCCCAAATAATTCCCTAAAATTCTGTAAAATTCAAAATATTAGGCCCTAGAATGTAGCCTATTTGTGAGTGCTAAAAGAAATTATATTCGGTAATAAGTTTGTACTCAAATCTTTTTAGTGGCTGAAATGGATAAGCTTCGAATTGAAAATATTCCATGAGATGAAACAATCTTCTGAAACAATTTTCAATTTGCTAAAATTATATGAAATTACCATTTTTCTCGGAACATGCCACTGAAGTTTACGAGTTTTTTAAATAGAGTTTCAGCTTCGTACTGCAATTCTCGTTCGTACTTTGGATTTTTCCTTTGGAAAAGGTCCAAATAGCCGTGAAACATGAGCAAAGTCAAATTGCCAAAGAAAAAATATTGGCGATGCTTCACAAATTGGCGATATTTCATACTTAGGCGATTTTTCTTGGAGATAACAAAAGATTATGAAACGCAAAAAAAATCGCCAGAATGTGAAGTATCGCCAAGAAAAATCTACAAAATGTGAAAAAACGCCAAAATGTTTTTTTTTTGTTCTAAATGTTGTGTTGACTGATGTAGTCAATAGAGAAGTATACAAAAGCTCAAACGCACTCTTGCTTGTATAGTAATAAAAGCTTGTTACCTTGTTTTAAAGCGTAGGGGGCGACGACAATTTAATATGCAATGCAGGCGGCCATACCCTTACTTATACCTACATGAGGCTCTGTTCCTTATACCCCAAAAGAAGTTTATACCCACCTTGCCCCCCACTGCGGGGCTGCCGCCCCTCGACACCGCTTTTTCTTTCCGCATTTTCAACAGACTTTTTTTTTCAATTAGACCCACACTATAAAAAATACAAAATTGACGATTTTTTACAATTTTATTTTTCTTGACAATTTATCACGCTAGCAAAACACTGCAAAACGCCAAAATGTGGATTATCGCCAAATCGTTTTTTCTCTTTTTTGGCGATTTTGATTGGCCATTATTTACTTAATTTCTTGTGATTTTATATTCCTTTTTTTTCTATATAAATTAAATACTTTTTTAGTTTTGAATTTAGTTCAACAACATTGTAATTACCTTAATAGTGCTAGGCACAGTGGAATTATAAATATTGATGTAACTCATTTTCTGAGAAATAATAATAAAAAAAAAATTTCTTCGCACTTTGGCGACTTTTTTGTCGATTTTTTTTAATTTTGGCGATTCCACTTTGGTGTTTCTTCCTAGAGAACAAGGTCCAAAGTGATTACCGATCGGTGCTTTTTTGCGTTGAGTTGGATTTGTGCGACAACGGAAAGTTCGGCTTCATATGGAAACGTTTCATGCTTTGTAATAATACCAAATATACATGGGTGGTGATCTGATAAATGAAATTCTGAAGTATAGATATGAAACTCATTCCTTCTACTGAAAAGCACCAGGATAAAATAATTAAATTGTCGAAAATAAATAGCAGAGACTAGTAGTGTCAACAATAGACATTTTTTTTAATATTTATTTGCTTTGTGGATGCAGACGAGCCTGTAATAGTTCATCTGAGCAGTAAATTTTTTTACTCAATTTCAAGGTCCTGGTGAAAATTTCGGAATCGACATCCACAAGCCTCTTGCCCAGTACAAGACTTCCTCTTTCCAACGACACCCATATTGCCTTTGTACATTCTAAGTTGTGGGAGAAAATCGCATAAGGAAAATGCATGTTTTCGACTTTCAAAGGGATTAGATTTCCACAACTGCGACACAAAAAATGTTTTGATCACGGTTTTGACGTTTGTGTGTTTGGCCAGTGTGTGTTTGGCCGCATAAAAATAATTGCATAAAAAAATACGACCGATTTTGGTAGGCTGTTTTTCAAAAGAATCCCTCAAACCACTAGCCTGTAGAGAGGTTAAAACTATTTCAATGGGAAAATTCATTGTCCGTATATCTACTGGAGCAAAAAACACACAAATTAACTCTTTTCAAGAGGTAGTTCTATCAAAAAATATTACAAACCATAAAATGTACTCCAGTTGCCAGATCAGTGAACATTTAATTTATCGAAAAGTTGGAATACTGTATCGATTTTTTTAACAAATCCTCTTCTAAAAAATGAACAATGTTTAGCCGACTCACCCATTAGATTATTCTTGGAAATCTTGGACTGATGCAAAATCTGTTATCAGGTTGCTACATTCCAAAACATTTTATGAATGACCTTACCCAGAATTTTATATCAAACTACGTTTCTTGTCAACATAACAGTAACAGCGCGTCTGCTTGAGTTAAGAATGCGACTTTCCCTTCTCCGTTGAGAAATCTGAAACAAGGTGTAGGAGGCACACATCGTTGTTTGTAACTTCCGCTTTCTTGAATTGTAGGACGTGTTTTGGACAGCATTACTCGAAAAAGCCTATGCCAAATTATATGGAGGTTATGGTTTCTTAAAATACGGTACCGTTGGTAGAGCACTACAAGATTTAACAGGTTCCGTCGTGCAAAGTGTCCCACCAAGCGGTCCATTATTAAGTGGTGCTGTTCCTAGATCAACATTGTTGTTAGCTATTTCTGGAAGTGTAAATATATCAAATTTTCTTTCTTTTTTCGAAACTCTTTGATCACAAATTTCCTCTATAGGAGAAGGGAACGAGAAGAAGACGACAATCTGGTTTGCTATCAGATCACACTTATTGCATAACTGGCTTGGCTAGAGTACGAACGACATCGGCAGAATCTTCACAGAGTAGTTGTCACGCGTCTCAAGATACAAATCTAGTTCGACTGAGGAGTCCATGGGCTGGCGGAGAATGGGGTGGAGTTTGGAGTGGCGCTTGGTCGGAACGTAGTTGGGAATGGAATGCTCTAAGTGAAAGAGATCGTGAGCTACTTGCATCTCGTTCTCAACATGAAGGCGAATTCTGGTGAGTTGAAAGAATTTATTAATTAATTTATTTTACATTAGCATTTTGTAATTCATTTTGCAACCAACTACCACAGTGTGCCCAAATGTGAGTCATAGAAGTATGTGTTACTATTGTCTTCCGAATTGTTTGATGGGTTTTGCAGTGGATGTTGAGGTTGGTTTTTCTGTGGATGTCGAATCTTCAACAAATTCCGTACTGTTCACTTTTTCCAATTCTTTGGTCAAAAGTTGTGGTTTTGCTTTGCCTTTGCCGTAATGATCACCGGCCTTCAATGTGACAACCCTTATCTTGTCTTCACTTTCACTCGGCATTGACTTCATGATTTTATCAACATTTGAATAGTTGTTCTCCTTAATAGCGGGAGTCGTTGAGGGAACGGAAGTCGTTGTTGTTGCAGACGTTGATGATCCGAAAAGAATATTGCCAGCATCTCTCACAGGATGGATGTGATTGAATTTGTTCTTTACATCTCCGAGAAACTTGTGAATGCCATGAGGTTGCTCACTATTTGACTTTGCCGTTGTACTTGTCACCTCATCTTTGCCATCCGATTTTGGAGTTGTTACGTCATGCTTTGAATTTCCATCGTTAGTGGGTTTCAGGAAATCAATCGGTTTAGATTTTACATCACCACATTGAACGATATTTAAGTATAGTATCGTTGCAATCACAATAAATAAACTTCGATGATCCATCGTATGTGTTTGATATACGAATTGAATGAAAGTATAACTTCAGATCTCACATTCATCACTTTTATATGCTGACTGAAAGCAATAATTGCGATTTGATTTGCAATTTAAAGTAATCAAAACAGCTAAATTCATGTCTGATAAATCACACGTTCTGTGTATTTATTTGTTTCGTATGGGCATAAAAATGTATCTTTTGAAGGTTTTGTTGCATTTCAGAGAAATAGACACATTCATTAAACAGAATTATATCCCGTTACAAATATGCTGTCTTGATAACCTTTCAGTTAGATTTTGTTCGAATATCTTTCTCAGTTGTAAAAAAAGCACTATAAACGATTTAATAATTCACACTTCTAAAGATCGAATTTCCGCATTTCTATGTCATGAAAACTTTAATCCAAAAACGAATAATTCTACGATATATTGGGCATAACTTCCCCATAGGGTTCGGACAAAATTTCAAAACAACAGAAACTGTTTTTTTTTTTCGTTTTGTTCAGTTGCGTTTCATTTTTAAAAATGTTTTTAAACGTTCAAACAGGATTTTGCATTTATGTGCGGACAGCATTACAAACAAAAGACAACGTTAGAGCTCGTTGAAGCCCTCGCAACGATACCCTGTTTTCGAAAGACCATACGATTTCAAGTAAATTCAATATACGGAAGCGACTCAGTGTCGTAGTAGCTAGAAAAACGACTTATAGCACTCGCCACAGTCTCGTCATTATATAACATGTGGAGCATCAGCTATTTCCATCTTCGATCCATCTATTTTGAATTGAATGTTATGAATTGAAATACACGTGTGTACCAGGATGTGTCCTTCATTTGACATATGGAAGTGAGATATGTTAAGATAAGATAAGTTAAGAGAATTCTTAACATTCAATTCATAACAGACGGATGGAAGATGGAAATGGATGGATCGAAGATGGAAACAGATGGATCGAAGGTGGAAATAGACGGACCAAAGATCTAAATAGATGGATCGAAGATGGAAATAGATGGATCAAAGATGGAAATAGAGTGATATAAATGGAAAAAGATGTAAAACAGATGGAAATTCGCCCTGAAAAATTTAGCATTTTAAA
>CM055403.1:85945063-85965300 GCA_029228625.1 Pseudolycoriella hygida | reverse complement strand
ATATTTCCGTTAAATGACTGAATATTTTCAAATACGCGTTTGTGAACAGGTAGAGGAAATAATGCGCCTGACTGTCAACATGATAACTCGAACTCAACCGATTTTCAAGAACATTTTTTTCCTGAAAGATAATCGAAATATTTTTTATGGGATTAAATCTGAGCACTGTCGGGCCAAGGGCCGCTGAGCTAGGGCCGTTTAAGTGGTTTTTGATCTTTTGTACATAAGTCGAGTAAATCTTTTCCGATTGTCATAAATTTTTTTTGTTCGAAAGGCCTGGGCATCCTTGACATTCTATGGAAGAAAGTTTTTTTAATTTTGAGCTTTTGGGCTCAGCCAGGGCCCTAAAACGGAATCTATACTTGGACCCAGCGTGTTTTTTCTGCATGAATCGGGTAAATCGGGTATCCTATTTTCAAAAATTTTATTTTCCTGAAAGATAATCAGAAAATTAATTACAAGATTGAATTTGGGCAGAATCGGTCGAAAACTTTCGAAGTTACGATCGAAAAAGTGGTCAAAAACGTGGATTTTTGAAGGTTGGAGGAACTTTTTCACTTATATATCTGCGAAATTAGAGTGGAAATCGCTTTTTAAGGTTTTAAATAAAAGATGTGGACATCAGAAAATCACGAAAATTAAATTAGTCAAAATATTTTGAGTTGCTCGGGCTGTAGAGTCCTCAGTGTGGGCCCAACTCACGCTACGCGATCCTATAGGATATTTGGTGTTTTCTCGTGAATATTTCTGTAACGATGAGATTTTTTGTGCAGTGTTGCAGAGAAAAAAGATGCGAACTTTTTTGTTCATGGAAGTATGGATCAGAGGCCTCTTCTAAGTGCTCTAGGTTGGTTCTAAGAGCTACTTCCGATATCTTAGTGATTTATAAAATGTCAAGCAAGAGGGAATAAAAATACATGGGCCCACCCAAATACCACATGTGAATTAACACTCTGAGATTTGAGATCGGAGAGTACCGTTCGGTAGGCCAACACTCTACAACCCCTTTAATTGAATCTCATACTATGAATATTGTTTGACGGAGCTAGAAAAGACACATAGCATCTAAGCTTTCAGCCAGGATACTGCTGTTCCGATAGCCACTGTTTTAGCTTTTTCTGAAACGAAAGTGGGTCTACGGTTGTGAGGCATGCCGAGAGAGAACAGTACAGAGCGTCATCAGATATGGTTAGAGCACCTTTCCCTGACTTCATTCGTGTTGAAGCACAGTAGAGTTGTTTACGATTTCTCGTTCCATACCTATGAAAGGTTGTTTTGAATTGAATCGTACTGTAAGACAGATCGAGTTATGCATGAAGCTACAGAGCCATTGATGTTCAAGACTCCGGGGCACTGTACTGAGAATGGATCAACAGTGGGGTGAGCTTGCAAACATGTTTTAAACACCTTTTTTGCAATGTCTGCAGGGGTGTGAAGGTTGAAGGATGAAGGTTGTAGAATGGTCTTTAGCTCCGTGCTCGCATAAAGCGCCGCGGGCACATAAAGCGCCGCGGGCACATAAAGCGCCGCGGGCACATAAAGCGCCGCGGGCACATAAAGCGCCGCAGGCACATAAAGCATCGCATGCTAATAATTAGCGGGGGTCCAGGGGGCTGCTAGTATCAAAACATAATTCTGTTAATCGCATCGCAGCTTTATGCACGTTCTCGCTTATTGCTTTCGAGTGCACCCACACTCACCCGCTCCAACGCCTGCGAATGCGTATCCACTAGTGGCTGCTGGGATCTAACTCTGGGGGCTTGCTCGGAGAAAAAAGTCTAGTGATTTTTATGAGCAACATTTTCACAGAAGAAAATGTTTTCATCCTATTTCATCCAGAGGAGTTAGGCAGCGAAAACTATTCAAATTTGGTGGTTTGGTAAATTTTTTGTTAAGAAAGTGCGCTTTTGAATATCAATCGATAGTGCAGGTTCAGTGCAAAAAAATTGCCGAATAATTTGGTTGAAAAATTTCGATACGATTTGTCGCCAACGAACGGGAGCAGTTCTTCGGCTATATCTCGGTCAGCAGTGGTCGGCAGGTGTCAAATGAAAGATGTCGATCCCATAAAGCCTAGATAGGTAGGTACGCCTAGCGTACACAATCATTGAAACAAAGACTGCGCAGTTTCAATCTCAGGATTCGTACTTTGCAAGACAAATTGGTTATTTTTAGAGCGTTTTTGGGGATTATTTAGGATTATTTGAGATTATTTGGGATTATTGGGATAATTTGGGATTATTTGGGATTATTGGGATTATTTGGGATTATTTGGGATTATTTTGGGATTATTATGAAGTAATTTCCCCCTGTGATTTTCTCACATGATTTAGATACAAAAATGGTGAACTTAGTGTCACTTTTGCCGTCATTTATTTCTCTACCTCATAGTTATTTACGTCACAAGAACAAGAGCCTAGGGTAATCACCGATTGCCGTGTAAACATTTAAAATTTAATTAATCTAGCAAACATTTAATTCATTCGAATAATGGTTTTGAACTAAAAACATGAATTTCTTAATACAGTTTCCCATAAGCCGAAGTGCTTTTCCAGTGACATATTAAGTTTTTCATTACTCGAACAACGAAAATTGTAATTTTCGGGCCTCATTTGATTACCGAAACTAAAAAAATTCAACTTATGTGTTGTCAACTTATTTATATAACACGAAAACAAACTTAGATAATGCGAAAGTGAAAATACACAACGCGAAAGTCGACGTAAACGATGTTAAAATCATTTAGTGAACTTTGATCGCACATTGTTGTTTTTATGTTTTGACTTCGGGAAATTACAATTTTCGTTGTTCTCGTAATGAAAAATTATGTGAATTACAAGGGATGACGTATGAAAATTCAACCTGTGCGATTGCAGCCCTTGCCTTCGGCGCGGGCAGCAATTCTCGCACAGGGTTGAATTTTCATACTTTCATCCCTTGTAATCCAAATAACTATTTTATGCCGAAAAAATATCAATTCGGGGGCGAAAGTTTACTTGTTGGTGGAAGTTTGTTGTTCTAATTTATTCGAAATCTGGCTTTTCGTCCGTCTAAAATAGTATTCATCACAAGGAATTAAAATTCCACTTCGCTCCGTCCTCTGTCGCTTTCATCACCTGCGGTTTTTAGGCATTTTCGCATGTACGAATTTTTGATTTCAGACAGACGAAAAGCAGTTTTCCACTCACTATCCTCACAAAAATGAACGAAAATTTAAGATTTTTTTACATGTCTAAATCATCTGTTTCAATTCCTAGTGATGTAATGTTGTATACTCAAGTTTCACATAAAGACTAATTTTATTTTATATTTGTAAAATCAAATTAAAATTCACTTGAAGGCGAAAGCAACGTTTTTTCGTTTAGGGAACTAAATTGTGTTTTGTGGAACTCAAGAAGCAATATTTTTTGTTGCAACGGAACAAAACGAATTTATTGGAACAGAACGAAAGAGTTCCCAAGATAACAATATTTGTCGCAAAAATGTACGAAAAATATCATCACACATGACACTACCTACTTGAACACAGTTATTATTATGAACTAAAAGTAAGGAGGAAGTCAAAATACAGTTATTCCAAATAAGAATGTTACCGAATTATGATAATCGTGAGTTCTTTTTGGGTTTTAAAATCCTCTGTGGAATCCATTTGTTAATTTTTGGTGGAAATGCATTTTAATTTGATTCGTTTAATTTTGTTCTTGGCGCAATTTATTTATCAATTCATTCTCAAATTCATGTTTTACTAATCTTCATCTGACAAATTATAGCAGAAACGTTTTCGATTTCGAGCTGTCGGTCCCTAAAACTGAGTATCTGCTAGGGCCCGACGTGTTTTTTCTACATAAAATGGGTAAATCTTATCCGATTTTCAAAATAATTTTTTTCCTGAAAGATAATTGAATAAGTGAATTTGAATTTGGGCAAAATCGGTTAAGAATTTTATAATTTATGGTCGAAAAACTGATCAAAACAGTGGTTTTTCCAGAAACGCAATCAGAAAATTGATTACGAGATATAACTGAGGCAAAATCAGTCGAAAACTTTCGAAGTTACGGTCGAAAAACGTGGTTTTTTGAAGGTTGGTGGAACTTTTTCACTTATTAGAACGGAAATCGCTCTTTAAGGTTTTGAATGAAAGATATGGACATCAGAAAATCACTAAAATTACATTAGTGAAAATCTGTCGAGTGGTGTGGGCTATAGAGTTCTTAGTGTGGGCGCAACTTACGCTACGCGACACAATACGATATTTTTTTTTCTTGGTGAATATTCCTTTGATACTTTTTTGTCCATGGAGGTATGGATCAGAGGCCTCTGCTAAGTGCTCTAGGTCGGTTCTAAATTCTGGGCTTATTTTAAGGGTTTGGAGAGATTTTTTGCGCCGTTGCTTCGGACGGGTTTTTCAATGTTGCCCTTTCGGGAATGTCCAATCCAATTTAATGTGGACGTGATCGTATATACTTAAGAGTTATGGCAATATTTACTTAGATACGTTCGAGCCTTTGTGTAACATGTATTCTTTTTGCCACATCTATTCTGATACGTACGGATCATTTGAATATGTATTTACATTTTTTTTTAAACTTTGCGCTTTTTTATGGATATGGAGAAGCTTTTCGCCGTTGCTTTGGACGGATTTTTCCATATTGCCCTTTTGGCAATTTCCAATCAAATTAAATTTTATTGTACGTGCACATTGCACATGCACTGCACATACACACACGTACACATACACATCCGTGCATACACTTAAGAGTTAAGGCAATATTTGCTTAGATATCTGTTTTGAAGCGTACGGGTACCTTGCATATGTTTTTTTATTAAACTCAACCTAAGTCTCTCCGTATCTTATCCGGCAAGTTGAGAAATTTTACTAGGGTGCAATAGAGTGGATCGCGACGGCGAAGTCTGTTATAAATATTAACAAATAATAATCGGAAAGCTGTTTTCGGTTAGGAGTTGATATGGCGAATTTGATAAGAATTCGCGAAGTAATGTATTGCAGCCTTAATTTTAGTTAATTTTTTCATACATTGTCAATAATATTTTTTCATACCGTAAAAGTCTGTGAGTTTGACCGATTTTAGACTTTGATATCAAAACTGGTCCATTGAATGTGGTGGTCATGGTTAGAATTCAAAAATGTCTAACTTTGAGGCAGTACCACATTCAGTTATCCCAACACAGAACTAATCTAACACCTTGACAGAAGCTCAAAAAATTTATTTAATAACTTGTGGAATTGCATCATCAAAGCATTAGGAGAAACAGGAGACAATTTAACATTCGAGAGTGAGGTTATGTTCTAGTCTAACGTATAAAAGTGCAATATTTGATATGGTTTGGCGTTTGTCGTATTAGTGGATGGAGCTGCGTTACATGGTAGCGGGAGCAAAGCAAAATTCCTAAACTAAACTTTTTATACGCAGATAATACAATGTCAAACTACCAAAGTGAACAATCAATGAGACTCTGGCTGTTCCTTCGAAGCATGAAAATTCGAGAAAAAACCTCCACGCCTCACCTGATCTACAAGTTACTTTTGAAGAAAGCAACTCAAGAATTTATCTCCATTCATTGCAACATTATCATATCAGGTCATTAATTATCGCTTCTGACCGAACCTCAAGACGCTGTGTAGTTTTATCTACTTTTGACTTTCTGAATTAAATTGAGAATTGTTGAGAATTGTTACAGTATTTACTTCAAAAATACATTCAAAACGTACTCATCATCTGATCATGGCTTAAGTCGTCTTGTGGAATATTTTTCTCGTTTCCTCATTCGATTAGTTAGGATATGATAAAGTGGGTAGGAACACGAATGTAATTCCTTGCACCTAAGCCACCAATGGGCCTGCTGTGGATACCCACAAAATTTAGAGGATATTCCTATTGATATTCGCTTACCTAATAAGATTTGATTCGGTTCAAGTAATTTAGCACGGTTTTGGGGGAGTGATTCTTAATTGATTTCGGATTTAATATGTAAGATCCAAAGCATTTCGCTCTAGCCATGATCTAAGCGGGACAATGACAAAGAAGATGTTCAGCGGATTCGATGTCACCGCAGCGGTTACACAGTGGACTGTTAGCAAAACCGATGGTGCACAGATGCTTGTTAAGGGAGCAGTGACCAGTCAGAATGTCAGTGATTCTTTTTACGTCTTTCTTGGAAAATGACAGAAGTTCCCTAGAATGTTTTTCATTGATACGGATGCAGTTTTTGGCGTGACTCGCGTGGTTTAGAGTTTCCCAATGCTTAGAGAAAATATCAGCTTTCCAGCGAGTGATGATTCCAAACAGTGTAGAGGCTGATACGGGTACACTAAGTTCAGGGCCTATGAAAGGAGAAGACGAAGCTTTTTTTGCCAGATCGTCGGCTTGATCGTTACCAGCGATACAGCTATGACTTGGTACCCAAACCAGTGTTACACGTCGATGAGTGGATAGCAGCTGAATTAAATCTCTGCATTCTAAGACTAATGATGAGGAGAATTTATAGCCATTTACAGATTTGATTGCTGACTGGCTGTCGATGCAAATGAAGGTACATTGGTTTACCGGTAAATTTTCTAGAGCGGATATCAATTGATTGACACATGCAATAATTCCGGTAATTTCCGATTGAAAAACTGTGACGAACTTACCTAAAGACAAACTTTTAGCTAAGTTAAGTTCTGGGGAGTGAAATCCAGCCCCGGCGTTCCCAAAAGAAAAGGAGCCGTCTGTAAAGCAAGATATACGGTCGGCTAGTGGAATAGCTAAGTTATTGGCCCAATCGTCACGTTGAGGGAGGCTAACAGAAAATGAATTTTCGAATCTGTATACAGGAATAATAGAATCGCAGGGCATTTCAAATTGCGGAGCACCATGCTCTTCCAAATTCTCGAATGGTTGTTATGGTTGATTATAAGTGAATTGGTGAGCTTAAGTCTGAGAGCAGTGAACCGAGCTTCACTTTGGATGAAGATGTGCAATGGCTCAATATTAAGAATTACATTCGTAAGAACTCTCATTTAAATCTATTGAATGAAGATAAGGGAGATGTCGATTCCCTTATCCTGACCTTGTTTGATAAGAAGAGAACCATTGACAACAACATCATAAGCTTAGACGATTCGACACATACTGTAGTGGATGACGACGAGTTCTTTGACTGTGAATGAACATACAAATATGACTACAACGGAACACCGCAACATTGACGGTTTCGAGAGCCTTGTAATGAATGGCACATTGTATGACGACACTGAAATGTGGAAAACGTTACACTTGACATGAACCTACCCGATCTCTAAATGAAGTTGTTTTGTAATTGTACTCGTAATTGTAACATTGTTCACCCTGTTGTCACCTGTTAAAAAATTCGTTACCCGCTGTATGATGTACGTAATTGCAGTATCAATTTTGAGATGACTTTATGTATGTATTTTTCAAAATTTCCTTAAGGTTGTGTCAATATACTTTTAGTTTGAACCAAGCCCTGATGATGGGAACATAGTTCCTGAAACCGGTTGGTTAAAGAATAAAAATAAAAGGCATAATTTAAAATTGGAGAGTTTATTTCAAACAAACCCTGTTTTCGTAATATTTACACAATTGTGCCGTATTCTGCGTATCAATTAATTAATAATTTGTTAATTGAATTATCTGCAAGCTTTAGCTACCGCTATAAAAATAACATTGTTGAAAGCACCATCGATGTCAATGAAGCATCCTAGTGTTTCGCAATTTTGTTCAAAAGCTTTGTCGATTTTGCTTACCAGATGGTTGATATGCATATTGTCTGGGGTGAATTGTGAAAGATTTTAGGATTCCATCCCTGAGATAGCGATCTTTAAGTTTTTCAAGCGTTTTTATTATGAAAGAGGTCAAACTGATATCGTAGGTCTGAAAGATTTTACTAGATGGTAAGAAATTTTTTCTAATTTCGGAATGAAGACCACTCTAACGCCTCTCCAGCACATTGGAATATAGATAAGACTCAGACTAGCGACAAAGATATGAAAAAGATGATCCACAATGTGGTTGACGCCGTTTTGAGGCAATGCAGGGAATATGCCGTCTTCTCGATTAGTTAATGGGAACTTTAGAAATAGGTGTACCTGACAGAGGTTTTCATCAAGACAGAGTCGATCCGAAATGGTAGTGAGCCTGCGAATCTATGAAGACTGTCTCCCAAACAGATTTTGCCGCTTGTCTAAAAAATCTGAAAATGCAACACAAATACAAAAAATTCTGAGGAAATTTTTTTTGGGCTCGGCCCCCCCACGGGAAAAGGTGAAGTCGGCGTGTCTGTGAGTATAGTTGTTTAGGCCAGTTGTGAATAGTATCTCAAACGATGCTAGGTGATCTGGACTAGGACCAGAGTAAGCTAGAATAAGCGAAAAGTTAAAATGTTACACCACCGGAAAGCCTTTTGCGGTTCGGAAGTTAAATTTGATTTTTTGTAGGATGTCGGTACCTGAATTTTTGCAAAGATTTTCTGTGATATGGTTAGCTCATATTGGGCCAGATGATTGGGCACTGGAGCCAGCCTTGCATTCACGATCACCGTGGCGAGCAGCACTAGCCTTTCGCCAATGGCGGGTTGGTTTTAATGCTGGAGGTCCTCATAAGTGTACCGGTTTGTAAATAGTAATTTATTTAAATTCTTTGCTTTGCACAAAATATGTTCCAGAAACGACGTCAACTAATCCACAATTTAGAATTCGTGTTCCGAGTGGTCACCCATCTAAAGCTCATGTCGTTGTGGCAGTTTCACAAAAATATGAATGTTTTAGAAGTCGCACTAACGAGGAAGAGTACATTGGCTTTACAATTTACGAAGTACCCCCAGGAATGTCTCGTGTGACGCCGCAATATGTCAGCGATCAGTTGCCATTAGATTTTGCTGATCTTCAAAATTGTCGAGAAGTTTGCACATTTTTCGCATTGCCACCTGGGGATTTTGTTGTTCTCCCTTATAGCGTTCAACATAGGGAAGGAAAATTTTTGTTAAGAATATTGGCTGATCAACATGCTGATGTCTGGGAAGTAAATGAAGACAATCTAGTTGTACATAACATTGCCGCAGAATTTGGTGAAGAAAGATCTGTTGATTGTGTACGTTATAAAGTCTGGCTAAATATGAATTGTACTAATGTTCTCATTGAATTCAGCGACTACTTTACCGACTACGGACGAGATATCCTGCAGAGATTGATGCGACTCAGCTGCAACAAATTTTAGGAAGCTTAAATTGTAGTTTGGCTAAGAGTATACGTGGTTTCCGCAGTATGGGTGGACCATCATTAGATCTATGTCGAGCTTTACTTGCTCTTAGAGATCCGGCTCTTGGTGGACGCCTTGCAATTGAAAGCGTACCCCCACTTATTACGTTGCTACGTTTTTGGAAGGTAGTTTTTTCAAATAATAGACAATGCCAAATAATGTTTTTCTTCGATTTTCCTGGACAAACTGGTTTCGTTTATAGTCTATCACTTAGTTTGACAAAAAGTTGAAATTGAAATGATTTGGCCAATTACATATTCCCGAAATATGTGATTTGCGTCCTTTTTCCTTTGTTTATTTTGTCCTTTTTTTGTAGAATATTAATCTGCAAAATATGTATGCATTTCCGCCGAAGAAAATATATTTTTAGAACGTTCATTTCTCAAGTCTTTTTCTGTGATTTAAGATTGATTTTATTCAAGCGAATTATGTATGAAAAAACTTACACAAAATTTTGTCTTTACTCATACTAAGGTAAGTGTTTTCAACAAGCATGTAACAAAGGCCTCTTTAGTACATATTCTACTATCTTAAAATACTTTGGCATTGTCTGTTGCTATTGACATGTTAATCAACTCATGTTTTTTACTTTCATTCAAAACAGACCGCATTTAGACGATGTGGACCAATTGGTGTTTTATCGCTGAGACGAAACGCGTGGTCTTCGAAAGTGTCCTCATATTGCTTAAGGGGCTTATTATGGGCTGGCGGTGCAACCGCTAGTAATAAAGTTTTAGAAGCGTTGGTTGGACGATTTGGACGAAACAAGCAGATGACTTTAGAAGGATATTTAATGTCTATGGCTAGAATACATTTGGCTCATGGTAAAGAACAATAAAAAATGAATACGAAATGAAGTTCGAGCAAATTTGAAAAAGAAACAGAAAAAAAAGTCAAAATTAATCTTTTCGATAAGTACAAGTATTTTAAATATGTAATCGCAACAGCTAAACATTACCGATTCATTTCGCTCTTTTCAAAAATTAAAAATGAGTGTCTTTTAGATGCACAGCTCTTAACAATAAGAAAGGGACAATTTTCATCAAGATGAACTAGAATTCTTATTTTCCACTATTTCCACATCGGCTGTGAACTTTATGGCGCGTCTTTTACATAAATTCAAATTTTCAAGCCGAATAGCCAGAAGCTGCAGGAAAAGTTACTTATTTCGCAACAAACTTATTTGCAACAAACTCGAATCATGATTGCACCTCAAACATTCTTCCTCGAACATACAGATTATTCCTATCTTCCGTCTACATTTCCTTAACTATGCAATATGGAAATTTACTGTCAAAGTTGTAGAGAATAAAATTTTAGGGTACACGTGTTTCAGGGTTTTAGTTAATAATTACCAAATCCCTTGATAAAGCAACTTCTAGAATTGTGAGGGATGACGCAAATCTCTAGAACTATGGCAGTTGGACTTCTAAAGGTAAAGTTGGTAAGAATGACAATTTAGAGATGATATGTATGGGTCTTTGCCTCTGTTTTCTTATATCTTTAACGGCTAAGCACTTTTTAGTGACACACTTTCCCGGCTGTGGAGACGAAAAAGCTGATGTCAGCTCGCCGAATTGCTTCCTCCAAACGGAGGAGGTCTGGTCGTTGGCAAAGCGGATTGTCACCATGGGTAGGTTAAGGTGGGCCATTGGCAAATTCAAGCCGTACAAGTCAGCTGGGAGCGACGGTATCTTCGCTGCTCTACTAAAGGAGAGTGGAGAGATTCTATTGAGACCGCTGTGCGAAATGTTGCGTAGCTCCCTGACTCTCGGTCACGTTATGGCAAGCTGGGAGAATGTAAGAGTAACATTTATTCCTAAACCGGGGAAGCCGTCTCACCTCACGGCTAAGGACTTCAGACTGATCAGTCTCACTTCTTTTATATTAAAGACGTTAGAACGGCTAATTGATTTTTATATCCGGGACGAAGTCCTGGTTGTCTTTTCGCTTCACATCAACCAGCATGCTAGACAAATCTAAGGATTCTGTTTTGCACAAACTGGTATCGAAGGTGGAGAAGTCATTTTTGGTTGGAGAAGTGGCTCTGGGATGTTTCATGGACATCGAAGGGGCCTCCACGAACTTTGACACCATCCGCCAGGCACTGGTTGAGAGGGGAGTGGGACGTGCGGTAGTGAGATAGAACCGTTGAGGCGAGTGTGTCTGGACATAAAGCGAATCTCTGGGTAGCTAAAGGCTCTCTCTAGCCAATACTATGGTGTATGGTGGTGGATTCTCTCATTTGGAAGCTGAATGATGAAGGCATCTATGCGCGAGGCCACTCGGACGATCTGACGATTCTAGTCAGAGGTAAATTCGAAAGCACGCTCTAGAGGAACGAGTCAGAACTGCACTGAGGGTAGTGGAGAAATGGTGTGATGAGGAGGGCATGAGAGTCAACCCAAACAAAACAGATCTAGTGCTATTCAGCAGAAGGCTATCGGGATCAGATTTGGTGGGTAAGATCAGGCTCTTTAACGAGACCAAGGAACTTGCTTTACAGGTTACCTGGGAGTGACGCTTGACAGCAAGCTCAACTGAATTGGTCATGCCAAGGATAAAGCGCAGCTTTTTGGCTATGCAGAAACACATTCGGGAGGAACTCGGGCCTGAAGTCGAAGGGAATTCTGTGGTTGTACGAGGCTGTAATTAGGCCCATGCTTAGCCACGGTTGTGTTTTTTTTTTTTTTTTCTCAAGGGTGAGGAAACCTTCAAAAGGCACCTGGTCCTCCTGGACCCAGGTAGTGTTGGATTTTTACCAACTAAAACCTCCTTCCTTCATCGCCACGCTCTCGTCTCCCCGGAACCGCCTCACAGCATTACTTCGGGGAGGGGCTGTGCTTTCGCACCTACTCTTCGTTGATCGTCTCTCCATGCACTTTGTAGCTTCACCATTATCTTCGCAATTGCGTTGTCCGCTAGCCACGGTTGTGTGGTATGGTGGCCTAGGCTCGAGGTTGAATGTGCGTGTGCACGTAAATTGCTTAGTGAAATTCAGAGGCTAGTTTGCATTTGCATAACTGGTGCTATGAAGACAACAGCAACCGCTGCCATTGAAGCGCTACTGGCTCTGCCGCCGCTAGAGGTGATAATCAGAGTTAAAGATTTTGCTGCCACAGACAGGCTGGCGCAAAACGGTATATGGGATCTTAATTTTTGCGTAAATTTTGTGATCAGTTCATTCTAACTTATCTCGGGGTCAAGTGTCAAAATCTCTCAGTTTAAACTGAACCTAATTCTCAATTCTCATTTTCATTCATAATTTTTTTACAGCTGATCCCAAGATAAGATAAATATAACTTGTTTTCGCTTTCGTTTAACACTCTATTATCATACCAGCGGACGATAATATTGTCAAGAGGACAATTCAGAGAATTTGTTGTTGAGTAAACCCAACTATGAAAAGTCATTCGACACTTTTCAAATCTCTACGGATTAAAGCCCGCAAACTTGGAATCAATCATAGGATACAACTTATTACGTATTACTTTTACTATGAACGTGTAAGCTATTATTTGAATTAGAGACCGTATCGAAATGTTTTCGAACAAGTTTGCAAGCTTATGATACTCAGGAATAATTCTTAATTCTGTAAGCTAGAGAACTATATTAATCTATGTTTCTCGAGCTTTTAATCCCTCAATAGATTTGCTTCAAAGTATTGTATATTTTAAAATATTACTCGTTTTGTGTTGTTATGTCTGAATTCAGTTTGTACAAAATGGCACTTTTTCGAGGGTGTCAACTAAGAAATGCATAGACAATACTAATTTCACGTAAAACGTATAATCTGAACTTGCTCCTTTGTAGCGTCATTCGTCTATTAAACCGGAGTGAATGAATTATTCACCGATAGTATCAGTAAAGTGAAATGTTCAGCGTCAGTTTTATGCCTTACGCAAGCCTAGAAAAGGGGTGCCCAGACAAATGTTTCGAGTCGGACTGACGCTGACATAAAGATTTCAAAACAGTTTTTCAATGATATTTTGCTTTTCTTATGCTTAAGCACTACTTATGCTTGTGAGTTATACGTTTTGGTGAGTTTCAGAGTAGGTTTCCTTCTTTTCGTAGGCCATGAACAGAAGGTGACGTTTCACACTAAAAAAATGTGAATTTTCTACAAAAACTCGAAAAATAAACGTGTTAGGGTTACATCATGGGCGCTCGGTAGCAATGCGCCCGTGACGCAAGTCTTACACGCCAAAAAATTCACAAGAAATTTTTTCGTATACAGGAACTTTTTGACTTCCCCCCCCCCCCCCCCCCCGGAAAATATTTTTCCCGATTCTACGGAAAATTTTAGGCCGAAGTGCCTTTTCACTCATTAAAATCGGTTCAGTCGTTCCGGATATATGAATTAAACAATTTTGCTATTTTGTATGGAAACGGACTCAAATCGAATATTTTTAACTAGTCAATTTGGTAAACCTTTCTTTCTTTCTTTCTTTGTGGCAATTTTTTTTTTGACGTTGTAAGGTTTTGAAAGTTTCATGAAATGTATTCCGTATCTCTAGAACTATTAGAGTTAGAAAGTTGGTTCCAAAGGCGAAGTTGTAGAGAATTAAATTTAAGCGAACACGTGTTTCAGGGTTTTGGGGAAATATGGCCCAATCCTGGTATATGGCCACTTCCATAATTAGACAGTAAGACACCGATCTCCAGAACTATGAGAGTTAGAAAGTTGGTTCCAAAGGCGAAGTTATAGAGAATTGAATTTAAGCGAAATAAACAGCGGAATAATTTTTCAACACCAAGTTTTTAGACGCAAAAATTTACCCTAAACGATGTGATAAGAAATAAAAGTCAAATTTTCGCGTAAAAACTGAAAGTACAGAAAAATTGTTTCGTCGTTGGGTCTGGCATTTGTGACGCAATTTTTTGAACTCAACATAATTTTGTTTAAAAATGTTTGTTGCGAATCGAAGCTTAATGCGTCACCCCCCTCTGATTTCAGAACTTTTGTAACTGGAAGAAAAAACTTTTACCTTAAATGATTAATGCGTCACACTTTTCTGATTTCACATCTTTTGTAAGCAGACATAAAGACTTGCGTCACACCTCCTCTGTAAGAGGTTTTTTTTGCGGTCCCAAATAACCGAAAGAAACGTTTTTGAACAAAATATCTTAGAAACCGTCGAAAAGAAGCCAACTAAATTAAAACTATTGAATAAAAAGATTATAATGGCAAAAACTGTGAAAATCACTAAAAAAATGACTGTGCAGACTGAATTCGGACATACAATACAAAACGAGATGGTATTTTCAAATATACAATATTTTGGACCGAATCCATTTAAGGTTTAAAATCTAAAGGAACATAGAATAATTTAGTCCTATAGTTTAGGAGGATAAAGAATTATTACTGGCAACTTGGAAACTTGTTCGAAAACATTTCGATACGGTCTTTATTTGAATGTCTGAGCGTCATGTCAATGACAAAATAATTCAAATAAGAGCTTGCACTTTCATGGTAAAAGTAATACATTATGAGTTGTATCCTATGATTGAAGAGGACAATATTATCATCACGGGATAATATTATCACTCCGGTCGAAAAAACAGTGGGCGATTTTTCCCTGACTAACATTCTTTGGGTGATGACGATGTTACAAAATGGGGGTCGATGTCACCAATTTTTATTTTATATATCTAAATCAAATGTCCTCCTTTATGTTTGACTTTTTATAAAAAATTATCTTAGCTAGGCGGCCGAGATTTAGGAGTTTACTCGAGAGCTCGTAATCCGCGAGGACGAAGTTTCCTTGAAAAACTAATGATGCCAAAAAATTTCCTCAATTTATCCTTTTATATTCACACTTTTTAGTGACACTTCCGTAGGATCTACAGCTAAAATATTCATAAATGTCCTATGACAAAACTGTAAAGAATAATTTTCCAAGTTAAAAACTTTTTTAGTCCTGACAACTCGATTTTAAATGAATTTGAAAACCTTCATTTCGTTTCATTTATAAATAATAAATATGTCCTAGATTTTTCCTTTCCAATCAGAAAAATGTATTTGCTTCAGGCAGCTAGAAAATTGACTGTACTAAAAAAATATGAAAGCTCCTTCTAAAGCTCTCAAACGCCAAAATAGGGAATGGAGAAACATATAAACGAAAAGATTATGCCAAAAATATTCACAAGAGAAAAATGATAAAATATAAATTAGTGACATCGACCCCCATTTTATAACGTCACCCATATCCATAGAAATATTAACGAAATATCTCCTCGCATCATGAACGCTCGTGTTGTCTGAGTAAGTTTCTCGTACCAAATCATTACCCACAGAATGCTTTTACCAGACTACATAAGCGTGAATCGCCATTTAAACAGGTGCGAGTCGCCCAGTAATTTCTGTGGTGCGTTCAGAATTGGCATGGAATAAGAATGGTGTAAAAAAATTCTTTCAATCGTATGAAAACGTCTTCACTTTTAAGGTGTCGTAGTCGATCATGATCCGCACTACTTCCTTTAACTTTTTCATTAGCCTTTTCCATCTTCACCTGGCGGAAATCTAAAAACTTGTACTGACATTGTCGATTATATTGAAAAGAAAACAAACAAAACAATTATGGCCAATGTGACGCGTAGAGTTCTCAACATGTGTTCAATTTGTGCATTCTGACTTCTTCTAAGAATTGTGCACAAATTGTCAAATTGTGCACAAATTGTACACACATATATACGTAGTTGTGCAAAAATTGTACACACATATACGCAGTTACACACTTTTTGCGCATTTTATGTGTTCACAAAATTTTTTACTTGTTGTGTACTCTAAGCGTAACGAAGAACATATTAGATTTTTATTGACGAACGGGTAACATTTTTTAAAATCGGCAACTTTATTCAATAAGGTGCCATCCATAAAGTGAGTACGCTTTATACGGGAGAGTGGGGTTTCGTGAAAGCAAACGCTTCAGAATTTTGGAAATTTTTTACATACATTTTTGCGTACGCTCTAGGGGGTCTAGAAAACGTCATTTTTTCCGTACGTATTTTACGGATGACCCCATAATGGATGTTCTCATTTACTTCGAAATGGCACCCTTGTCTTTATAGCTCGGGTGGCAGACTCCGTTCACATTTCAATTTTTCACTAATTCTCATCCATTTAACCCCAATTGTTTCGTTTATAGAACGCTATCACAGTTTAGATGCTAAAATCAAAGCCAGTTGCCCTTTAAGTTTGGAAGAGGTACAGAATGTTAAAAAAATGTTTAAACAATGGTAAGCATAACTTTAAAACAATTTCAGATGATCCTGATGACAATCTACTCCTAACAACAGTTATCGCCACAACTACGGCAAATTCCAAGATGAAGTCGTTCCTGAAATTCCGACAGTTCGCAGTTAGAGTTAACTAAAACAATGAGTGCTGAGTAACTTTTGTTTCCAAATTAAACTAATTATTTGATGAATTGATTAATTGTAACCAAAGACTTATATTTTTTTGTTGATTTGTTATTTTATCGGTTTTACATTGAAATCATTTCCTTAATTTATTAATCTATATGCTCCAAATCGAAAACTCAATTCTTCTTCTAATGAACACAAATAAAAATTATTTAAATATTACAATCATTTTGTGTCATTGAGGAGAGAGTGTGCCCATACAAAGTACTCAGGTCAGTATACCCCATAGCCTCCGACTTTCATTTGGTCCAACAGTATCCATAATCTATCTATGAGGTGTGTGTAGCGAGGTGCAGTGACAGTTTAGATTTTATATTGTAGATGTCACTACACCGCACTACACCTCGCTACACCTCACTGCACCTTGGTGCACCTCACTACACTACACCTCATTGCGCATTACTGCACCTTACTTCACCTCACTGCATCTCACTGCACTACACCTTAGTAAACCTCACTACACCTTACTGCTCCTTACTGCACGTTGATGCACCTTGGAGCACCTTACAACACCTGCAGTAAGATGCACCAAGGTGGAGTCAGGTCCAACAAGATACAGTAAGGTGTAGTGAGGTGTTGAGAAGTGCATCAAGGTGCAGCGAAAGGCAGTGAAGTGTAATGAGATGCAGTGAGGTACACTGAGGTGTAGTGAGGTGTAGTGAGGTGTAGTGAAGTGCACTGAGGTGTTGTGTAGTTAGGTGTACCAAGATGCAGTGAGGTGTATATTCGCGATTCTCTTTGACAATAGATGGCATTTTGCAAATATGTTCGACTGTCACATCCTATTGTTCTTTGACAGATGAAGATGATTTGATTTAGTTCACTTTTTCACAACTATATGTGAATGTGGTGTCGCTATCCTTATTTAGAATCACGAATAGTGAGGTGCACCAAGATGCAGTAGGGTGTAGTGAGGTGCAGATGGATGCATCTTTCATATAGTGCACCTTAATCTTGCTACAAGACGGTGTAAGAATGTGGTTGCTTTATGAAGTATAAGTTATTTCTTTTGTATTGATGAAAATATTAAGGGAAACATCTTGCACACTGTAGTATGGGTGTGATCCACCTCTTTAGTTCCTAGGGTGGTTTAGAGTCATCCGACTTTAACCAAAAAAAGATTATAAAATAAAGTTAAATAATCGAAACTTACGACACTCCAAGAAGTCTATAAAAGGATGCAAGTACACACAATTTGCTACAAAAATAATCTCCACAATTTCAAAAAACGATGCTTTCTGAAGGTTGATAAAACTCTTTCGCTTACATTTCCACGAAATTAGCACAGAAATCTCTCTTCAAGGTTTTTTATGAAATATATGGACTTAAGGAAAATAACAAAAATTGGCGAAAATCGGCTCAGTAGTTCTGGCTGGTAGGGACCATTGTATGGTCGCGCTACGTGACTTGGTGGTTTTTCATGGTTATTTCTTTAGTGGTGAGATTTTTGTGTTGTGTTGAAGAAAAAATAGGTGAAAATTTTGTTGTCCTGGATGTATCGATGCCTGTCCCTAACAAATAGTCTGGCCCAAAGGTCGAAAAGGTGAAAGGTGAAATTTGCTCAAAAACTGATTATGTAGGTAACTGTTTGAAATTTAAAACAATAATGGTATAAGTAACCGAACAATTTTTATACAATTTAATGTAGACGTAATTTCATTCACTTAAGAGTTAAGCCAATATTTACTCAAATACGTTCGAGTCTTTTCGTAACATCAACTCTGTTTGCCACATCTATTCTGATTCGTACGGATCCCTTGCATATGTTTTTATAAGAGATTGCTGTCAAAGGAAGACTAGTTAGATGTGTTGTTTAGGGTATAAAATAAAATGGTGGATATGCCTCATCAGTTGTAAAACTGGTCAATTTTTAATTTTTTAGAAGAATCTGCGAGGTTTGAGGGATAGAGGATCGGTTTCTACGGCAAAGTCTCAGAGTTTTGTGAGTAGAAGTCACCAGTATTGGTAACAAAGTGGTTAATTTTTATGTTTTTCATCATCATCATCATTTATTTAAGGTCAACGTTGACGCGTAAAACAATACATAGTATATCACATTCATGGATAAATTTATTCAAGCGAAAAAGACTGCTCAGGATGACGCAGCCAGTAAAAAACGATATTTTCAACAGGTACATGTCGCTGGTACCCATACCATCTAGTACCATATTATTTTATTACCAATTATTTGGGGCTGGTTTAGGGCTGAATAGGGCACCAATCCATAAGTTTAGGGCTGCCATAGTATTCGAGCCCTAAACGATTGAAGTGGTCGAACATGTCGTTTTAGCGTTTCTTCGCCAAATTGAACCAATTTTAGTTTCTCAATGAATACAACATTTGGGGCTCATTTAGGGCTGGCGAATAAAACCGGTCTTGAGTTTAGGGCTGGTCGAGGGAGGGACAAAGGTATTCAATTTTTCTTGCAAAAAGCATGTCATTTTGCATGTTCCAGTGAAACTAAAAATGTATGTGAGTAAAAAGAGAATATGTAATTTACGACTAGTTTAGGGCTGACGAATGAAACCGGTCCTGAGTTTAGGGCTGGTGTGGGGCAAATATATTCAATTTTTCCTTCAAAAAGCATGTCACCTTAGCTGTTTTAGCGATGGCAAAAGTTTTTTTAGTTCCAAATGTAATCTAAAATTTATGGCTTTTTTAGGGCTGACGATTAAAACCGACCGTGAGTTTAGGGCTTATCAGGGAACCAAGATATTTGACTTGCATTTAAAAAAGCATCGCTGAAACAGCTAAAACGATTAGCTGTTTCAGCGATGGTTGAAGTTTTTTTAGTTCAAAAAGTAATCTGATATTTAGTGCTAGTTTAAGGCTGACTATTAAAATCAGTCTGTAGCCCAAGTAGCCCAAGTCAAGATTTGACCATTCAAGTGATATCGACAGACGAGGAGTGGTTGCTGGAGGGGGGCATAAAACATCGTTTAATTTCTTAGTGTTGTGTTGTTTGAATTTGATCAATTGAAAAACGACAATTTGGTGTTGTGATCGTTTATTTCCCTTGCATTCTGTCGTGTTAATGACCATAATCATGGCTAAATAAACAAACATTATTTAACAATAAATTTTCATTTTTCAGGTACAATTTTTCATTTAAACTTACGGTTAATAATCACAATTGGTTAATTTTCTTTAAAAATAAGAGATTTTCTGATTTCTCGGACGTAAATTGTATGCGGTCCGTGAGTTTGGATTATTAGTGATGACAGATTCGACAGCTGGGTTGTCACCTGTCAGATGCTTTGTTACGTATGAGGTATTGAGTGGTGGGTGTACGTTCGGGGGTTTGGAATTTTTTAAGATTAAGTTATACCAGGCTTACCAGGCCGTCCCACTGTATTCATTATTGGTAAAAACGGTCATAGGCAGCCTCGGACGAGTGTTGGTCACGGGGTACGACCAATGCGGGACTCGAACGGTACCCCATCGTTGACGATCAGGCAATGTAAAAAGGTTGATGGTTTGTTTATTGGAAGTCTACACGTTAATGGGGGTTTTAGGGGTCGCAAGGGTGCGTTG
>CM055403.1:85931295-85944563 GCA_029228625.1 Pseudolycoriella hygida | reverse complement strand
AGGGAATTAGAAAAGTGTGTTTTGAACGTGCGGTATGTAAGTGAAAGGATCATGTGGGTCTCCATTAAGCTGACAGGAGGTATTTATCGGCTGGTTAGTGTTTATAGCCCGTGCGAGGGTAGCAGTGCTGGCGATCTTGACACCTTTTACGAGCAGTTAGGGGATGTTGTCAGCAGAAAAGGTACTGAGTGTGTGATTCTGTTGGGGGATTTCAACGCGAGAATAGGAAACAATAAGACCAGTGGCGGCTATGAAAGGGTAGTGGGCAAATTCGGGGAGGATGTTTTAAACTCAAACGGAAAGCGGTTGTTGGATTTCTGCGATTTCAATGGACTGGCAGTAACCAACTCTTTCTTTAGGCATAGGTGGATCCATCGGTACACTTACGTTAATAAGAGTTTGGGGCACAAGTCAATAATTGATTACATGGTTATAGAGCAGGACAGGAGGCAGGAAGTCAGGAACACACGTGTTTTCAGGGGTTTCACATTTGGCTCAGACCACTACCTTTTGGGTACCCATCTCTGTGTTAGTAAACTCTGTCAGGCTAAAAGGAAAAAAGTGGTGGTTCGGAAATTTCGTGTGGGAAAATTCAGGGACGAGGAAGTTAAGTCTCGCTTTATGTCAAAATTCAGCGAAGCTTTCGAAAGGCTGCCTCCGGACTGCGTAGACATTGAGGTTGAGTGGGCAAACTTTAAGGAATTTGTCTTGGGCGTAGCTGAGGAATGTCTAGGTAGTGTCTCTAGTGGGGGTAGGAACAAAAAGACAGGCTGGTGGAACGCAGATATCAAAAAGGTGATATTAGAGAAAAGGAAGCTGTATTTGGTTTGGTTACAGGATAAGACGGACGAAAAGCATGAGGCTTACAGGGCTTGCAGGCAGACGGTTAAGACTCTAGTCAAGGAAGCGAAGGATCGGTCGTGGAAAAAGTTTGGGGAGGAATTGGAAGAGGCTGGTCAAGGAAGGGGTAAAAAATTTTGGTCGGCAATCAAGGATATTAGGCGTGGTGGTGAAAAGGAGGGCTGCGGTAGCATTTTGGGTAAAGATGGCGAATTAGTTACAGATAAGGTGAGGTCCTGAAAACCTGGCAGGATTACTTTCAGGATCTATTCGCCTCTGTCAATCCCGTAACAAGCCTTGACAGGGAAGAGGGCCGTAGCTTGGAGGGTGAGGAGGAAATTACATTAGAGGAAGTGTCACGAAAGGTCAGCAGGCTGAAGGCAGGAAAATCCGCAGGGATAGACGAAATTAGGACAGAATTTATTAAGAATAGCGGGCCGGGTGGGGTTCAATGGCTTTGTAGGATTTTCAATTTAGCATTGAAGTCCTCAGTAGTACCCGCTGACTGGAGCTTCGGTGTTATTGCTCCGAGCTTCAAGAAGGGTAACCGCAAAGTCCTTACCAACTACAGGGGGATTTCACTCTTGAGCGTGGTCGGAAAGGTTTATACAAGTGTGCTAGTAGACAGGGTTAGGGTTATAGTGGAAGATGTTCTTGACGAGGTTCAGAGTGGTTTCAGACCTCTGAGAGGTTGTCAGGAGCAGATCTTTTGTCTCAGGCAGGCTATAGAAAAGCTCTCTGAGAGAAATATTGATTTATACTTGTGCATCATCGACCTAGTAAAGGCATTCGATCGGGTACCGAGGCAAAAGCTGTTCGAGGTACTTGGCGAATACGGGGTTAATGGAAGTTTATTGGGCGCGATCAAAAGCATCTACTCAGGGAGCAAGGCTGCGGTAAGGATAGATGGTGAAATTAGTGAGGCTTTCGAAGTTAATGAGGGAGTTCGTCAGGGTTGTTGTCTCTCCCCTCTTCTGTTCATAATTTGTATGGACAAGATTATCAGGCAAGCGAATTTGCAAGGGAATGTGAAGGTGGGGGAAGTAATCATGAAAATCCTGGCCTATGCGGATGACTTAACTCTATTAGCAGATAATGCCAAGGATTTGCAGGAGAATTTAGACTGCCTGAATGCTGCATGTGAGGAATATGGCATGAAAATAAGTGTCAGTAAAACTAAAGTTATGCATATTGGCAAATCCCGGAAGGATGTAGTTTGCAGTTTAAATGGGGAGCAGTTGGAACAGGTCTCTGAGTTTAAATATTTAGGAGCCATTTTTTCGGCGAATGGCAAGTTAGTTAGGGAATTTGAAGAAAGGAGAAGAATGGGGAATGCAGTGGCCAGTCAGTTGAGGTCGTATGTGTTCAACAAAAAGGAGTTAAGTAGTGGCACAAAGCTAGCTATTCACAGGTCAATCTTCAGACCAACGAGTTTATACGGTAGTGAAAGTTGGGTGGACTGCGGATACCTTGTGCATGACCTGGAGGTTTCTGATATGAGGGTTCTTAGGAGCATAGCAAGAGTAAATCGGAGGGAACAGTGGGACAATCATATTAGGAACGACGACATCAGGGAAAACTTAGGGGTTACATCAGTGGAAGAGGCGGCAAGGATTAGTCGTCTGCGGTGGTACGGGCACGTTCAGAGGATGGGTAATAGCAGGCTACCAAAGAGGATATTGGATGCTCAAGTCCCGGGTGTGCGTCCCAGGGGTAGGCCAAGGAGAAGGTTTATAGACTCAATTAAATCCGATTTAGAAGTTAGGGGACTTTCTCTAGGCGAACAAACCATCTCCTTGGCACAGGATAGGGGGGTATGGAGAAGGGTGGTCCATGGTCAGTAGTAAAGACCTCACACCGAAAGGTACAAACGGTCTATAAAGTGTGATGATGATGATGATAATGATAAGTTATAAAAAACTGGAGAAATATGTGCTGCGTCGGATTTAAAATTTAACGCAGTATCGCCGTGTAGAATGATTTGGTTGGCCTCCTGTATTTTTAGTAATACTTTTTTCCGTACTTTCTTGATGATTTCCTTTCCGTCAAAATCAAATGTGTGGTGTTGGCGGCCTGTGTCAACAACGTGTTTGACTAGTGCTGTTTTTTTGGGTTGTTTATGTTTGTTTTTCACATCGTTTTTGTGTGTTTTGAACCTATGACACAGACACCACGTGGTCTCACCAATGTAAAATTTACCACAGTTTTGGCATCGGACTCTGTATACCACAAAAGACTGTTGATCAACTGTAAGTTTTTGTTTTAGTTGGCTGAAGTTTCCACCAATCTTTACTGCGGGCCTCGGGGCTATGACGATGTTTGGAGCTTTTCGTTTAACAGTTTTTGAGAGCATTTCAGAGATCCTCGGTACATATGTCATTCCAACATATTGCTTGCGCGGTTCATCAACTACCGTGGAGTTGGCATTCGGTACCAATGCGTTGGTTACATTTAGTGTCGATCTCCCCAGGAGCTCCATGCTACTTTCATTAGTAGTTTGGTTTAAGAAAGGATAGCTGAAATTTCTTGTGTTGTTCCGACTTTTGAAACCAAACACTTTTCTAATGAGTTCGTCAATTTCTTTGGGCGGAAAATTGTACTTATACAGAATCTTTCGTATGGTTGTTTTGTTCTCCTCGTGGAAAGAAAAATGACTGAGACTTAAAACTTATAAACGCCGTCGCTGTGTTAAATATCATATTTCTCGGGTGTTTCGAGTAAAAATTGAGCAAACGGTTGGACGCCATTGGTTTATGAAACCATTTGGTTATTACTCTATTTCCATTTTTAATAATTGTCGTGTCCAAAAATTCTATAGAGCCGTTTTCTTTTTGGATTTCCATAGTGAATTGAACTGAAGGGTCAAACGAGTTCAATTTTTCGAGAACTTTGGGGATCAGTTGTAACTTCAGGGCTGTCAAGTGGTCGTCAGCATATGTAATCCAAAAATCGGGTTTGAGGTCTAAATCTTTGATCGTTGTGTCTACAATGTCCTCAACAACTCTTTCCACTAAAATTGGTGCGAGAAAAGATCCCATGAACATGCCGCGTTTTTGTTTGTAGAATTTCTCCTCGTAAACGAAATAATTGGCATCTCCATGAAATCTTCTTTTGTAGTTCTACCTGATCAAAGTCCCTATCGATCATTTTTAAGGCTAGCTCCACTGGAATGTTTCCAAAGCAGTTTACCACATCAAACGACACCAAAACGTTGCCCTCACCTATGTTTGTGCGTCTCATTTTTTTTGACAAATTCCTTAGAATTTTTAATGCTGTATTTGGATGTAAACGATTTCCGTAAAATTGTGGCAAGAAATCGGGCCATCCTATAACCTGCAGAGGCAGAGTTGATAGTTGAAACAATCAGTCTTAAGAGGTGACCAACTTTGTGGAACTTAATTTGGCCAAAAACCCTCGGGGGTATTGTATTCCACGTCTTAAGACTCTTTTTGATTTTATCTGAGATTATATTGGCTGTTTTAAGTTTGTCAAGAAATCTGTTGACTCTATTTTTTATTGAGGGTGTTGGGTCCTCAGCAATCGGGGTAAACGATTTCAGGTCGGATAAAATCTCTTGCATTTTAAGACGGTAGTCATTCACTTTGGAAACGATAACTACTCCTCCTTTATCACTATTGGACACCATCAATTCGGGGTGGTCCTTAAAGAACCTCTTTGCTGTCTGAGCCGCTTTTTGCAAATATTTATCAATACGGTTGAGTTTTTTTGTTTTTGCGTTGAGAATTTTGTAATGGGATACAATGCCTCACCTCTCACTGTCGTTTAGCGATGAGTATGACTGTGTTGTGGATATGAAAAACAAAAACAAAAACGACTTCAATCGTTTAGGGTTCGAATACTATGGCAGCCCTGAACTTATGGATTGCAGACCTATTCAGCCAGCGACATGTACCTAATTTCAACAACAAATTACAATAAATAAAATTCATCTACTCTACTTTTCCCTAATCGGCTTTCTTAGAAGATTCATTAACATAAGAAGGAGCTAACGTGTCTCGAACATCCCAAAGAAGAGACTTTCCATGACTCTATGGAATTAGAGTCATACCATTAGGTCTTTTACCATCATCCCTAGAAATTCCTGCGTGAGAAATAATTTTATTAATTTCATCGTGCCTAGAAATTATCACTGATTTCTTATTACAAGACAAACCATGCAAGCCGACCTTTTTGACCACAGCACCACAAGTGCATTTATGTTCTTTACATAATTGAGAACGTAACCGAAGACCAACAGCAATTCTCGCGGAATTGTTGTCTAAAAACAAACCAGTATTACTCGATGGGACTGGGACCACCTGCAGCCCCTTTGAAGATTCATTAGTAGATGACGCAAGTAGTCTGGCCCGAGCAACAGGTTCACTAGAATCAAACATCCTAGAAAACTTGCTGTTGATCCTCGGAAGATCCCGATTTAGACTAATTCTAAAATATTATTATCAATTATTTGAACATTAAATCACAACAAAAACCCTTTTTAAAAGGAAAATATGACGCAATTTCTCGTCCCTTCTTGCAAATGAACCTCTAGAACTATGAAAGTTGCTTCCAAAGGCAAAGTTGTAGAGAATAAAATTTTATAGAAAACGTGTTTCAGGGGTTTAGGGAAAAATGGCCAAATCCTGTGTTATGACAACTTCTAGAATTGTGAGGTATGACAGATAGATAAAATTACTGCAGTTTGAAGTTTGCTTCTTAAGGCAAAGTTGGTAGAAATTTTATTTTAGAGAAAATAGTTTCAGGATTTATTGAAGAAACTACGTTGGTTCCCTTTTTGATATGATGCAGGGCCATCAAAATTAATAGTCTCAGACATACTTCGGTTGAGCCTTCGACATTACCTTGGGTAATTTCCATGGATCTTCGAAATTCTTATAGCTATAAAAGAGCACGAAACATTGGGTTGTTTGCTCATTTCTATACGTAGATACGTTGGAGTCGTTTTGCAACATCTTCTGTTTGCTATATCTATTCTGATACGTACGGGTCTTTGGTTGTTTCAGAATTAGTTTTATTTTTCTACTTCTATTCTAATGCGTACGGTTCCCTTCCACTTGTTTTTACTTTGAAATCATAATTTTCAATCAACGTTTTATTTGTTAATGCAGGAGTGGATAAGGTTGATAAAACAATTAATCGAATCTAATTTTTATTTATTTTTAAGAATAGATGAAGACGAAGAGATGAAAAGAGGTTCCAAGTTCAACAAAAGAATTAACTGTTTCAAAAGGTCTGAGATTGTTAATGTTTGCTCAAATCCAATTTAAATCAGACATTTGGATTGCACCCGTGTTTCATCAGAAAAAAAGCAAATGAAAGAAGTCATTCACAAAATTGCACTCGCAGTTTTTTTTTAACGAAACTATTATTTATGTAGCCACATATGACCAAAACACAAAATCAAATAAAGTAATCAAAACCATTACTTAAAAAAACAACATCACTACGCCACTCTACGTATATTATGTGGTGAATATCTAATGTTTATTATGATAAAAATCATAAAATTTAGGAATGGTTGAAATGTAATGTGCCTTAGAAAATTATATGCAACAGATGTCGCTTTTAAATTCGAATAGCAGCGCGGAAAGTACTCGAACACTTTAAACGTCGAAACACGACGAGTTCGCGATTTTGATGAAAATACAATGTCACGATTTCAAGTCCTATTTGATAAAAAGTCGACGCAAAATAACTGAATTTCTCTTAAAATGTTTGTTCTGATTTAAAAACGTGTTTAATGTATTGCAGAAACGCAAATATCTAATATTTTTGTATTTAAATACAGTTTTTCGTAATCGAGAAGAACCCTTTTTCACACGGCTGGGTCATCAAAATTTTTTTTCGGGTCATCACTTGTGGGCTGTAGAAATCCAATTTGTTGGGATATCAAGATAATTGTTTCGGGATATCAATTTTCTTTTTCTGTTGATAGTGGCGTATTATTAAAAACCTTTTTACGGATGATCGGTCTAATTATATGCCAAAAAAGATATTTTTTAGATTGAAGTATATACGCGACATGTACGGATCAAGAGCTTTTAATATAATTTATTTATTTCGTCAAATAATACTGACTACATACATTTTATAAGAGAAACATAACCAAAGACCCATACGTATCAGAATAGATGTGACAAACAGAATAGATGTGGCAAAGTGACTCGAACGTTCCTTAATATACAAATAAGCAAACAATCCAACGTTTTCTGTTCTTTTATAACTGTAAGAATTTCAAAGATCCATAGAAATTACCCAAGGTAATGTCAAAGACCCTACCGAAGTACGTCTCAGACCATTCAAATCTAGAAAAGCTTATATCCAAGGATTAAATCGTTTTTCCCTAAAGCCCAGAAACACGTGTTATCTAAAATTTTATTGTCTCCAACTTTGTCCTTGGAAGCAACTTTCTACCTCTCATAGTTCTGGAGATCTGGGTCATCTTGCCCAATTATGGAAGTGACCATATACCAGGATTGGACCATATCCCCCCAAAACCCTGAAACACGTGTTCTCTTAAATAAAATTCTCTACAACTTCGCCTTTGGAACTAGCTTTCTAACTCTCACAGTTCTGGAGATCTGGGTCATCATTCCCAATTATGGAAGTGACTATATACCAGGATTGGACCATATTACCCCAAAACTCTGAAACACGTGTTCACTTAAATTTAATTCTCTATAATTTCGCCTTTGGAACCAACTTTCTAACTCTCATAGTTCTGGAGATCTGGGTCATCCTGTCCAATTATGGAAGTGGCTATATACCAGGATTGGGTCATATTTTCCCAAAACCCTGAAACACTTGTTCGCTTAAATTTAGTTCTCTACAACTTTGCTTTTGACAGTAAATCTTCATATTGCATAGTTAAGGAAATATAGACGAAAAACTGTTTTCGTATATGGCCAAGATTCTCAATTTCGTCCATTCCATTGGTCCCAGTGCCCAGACCCCTGTACCGATTCCCACTTGGTCGATTTTGCTCATCTTCGAACTTGAATTATGGGAGGCATGTATCTTTCAGGGAAAAAAAAAGTTTAGGCTGATCGGTTGAGCCGTTTGGAAAAAAAAGTGGAGACGGACAGACGGACATTTTTTTTATTGCTGATTCGTCATCTCTAGATGATAATAGGTGCAATCCCCCACCTCCCACCTCGATCTACCCCATGTTACAATAAAATTGTTTGTAGTAAACCTATAGGACCTTTGTACTTCGTACGGGTCCAAAAAAGTAAAGATCTATAAAATTTACAAGAAGAAATTGACATAATTAAATAAACAAACAAACAAACAAAGCCTATCTGGCAACGCACTTTGAGCTTTTTGTAGGAGGTTTCGGCAAGGCGTCGTTACTCGCTAAGAGTGAAGGAAATTATGAATGGATTGTTGATACGTGTTCCATATTAAATGCCACACAAGATAGGCGAAAACAATTTTTTTTTAACTTTGACTTTATTTTTAAAAAATCTCCAAAGTTAAAATTTAAAAATAAAGTTAAAGTTGGTCCTCAAAATATCTTTGAAGTCTCTAGATTCCAAAAATATAATCATGTCAGGGGTTGCGGGTTGAAATGTCGGAATAAAAATTCGTTTTTATGTGAAAAACATGGTCATTTTTAAGTAGTTTATAAAAAAACCTTAGTAAACTAGTTAAAAATGACCATGTTTTTCACATAAATACTACGTGGGTATTTTCCTGGTTCCGCCTAAAAAAAACTTAGTTTGTTTGTGACGTGTCATGGTCGCGTAGACTGCGGCGTGAGCAGATGCCAAAGAGGCTTTGAACAGAGTATAAACCTAACCGACTTGGATTGGTTGAGTGAGAACCAATTTACATTGGAACAATTAAACCAATTAAGATTGGGGAAGTTAATATTCGCTTTCAAGCCATTAAGTCATTACTCCATTAAGTTTTACGTCGAGCTTTTTAACTTTCACATTTTTCCGAAATATCTATCACCCTACAAGTGTTCTATCAGAACTTAGAATTCAATAACCTATGCTCTAAAAACTGTAGATAATCTTACTGCGAAATAGCTGCAACAGTCAACCGAATTTAAAATGTTTCGTTTTAGCTAGTGACATGCAACGTTTCCGTCAACCCCCTCCCCCCTGTCACACTTTGTCACAAAATCGCTGACTCTCCATCCCCCTCAGGCGTTACGTAATTTGTGAACGACCCTAAGTTCAAGTTAATTTATATTATTGCACTAACAACCGTACTCTTTAGTACTCTTTTTCAAATTATAAATGTACTCTATTGTAACTTATAATCTGGGAACCCTATGCTATTGTATAATTCAGAAAACTTGTTGAATTGAATCCAAACGTTCACAGGCTCATTATTGCCATAGCCCGTCTTGTGACTTTGTTGAGACTTACGATTGACGGTCTGCCGTAAAAACCTCGCAGGTTGATTGACTCGTAACTGTGATAGTAGTGCCGGAGCATCCAAACGCCTAATAGGTTTAACGCGAACA
The DNA here is from genome assembly GCA_029228625.1 of Pseudolycoriella hygida. Taxonomy (NCBI): domain Eukaryota; kingdom Metazoa; phylum Arthropoda; class Insecta; order Diptera; family Sciaridae; genus Pseudolycoriella; species Pseudolycoriella hygida. The sequence continues at coordinate 85,935,223 of CM055403.1, read as the reverse complement.
AAGCACAAGCGTTTATCCGGCATCTTGTTAAGAACTCCAAATCAAACGACTTACACCTAATTTAAGAGATCGATTGAAATAACTCAATTAGGACAAGTTTAGTCTGTCCAATAGGTAAATTTAAATCGATTTAACTTATTGAAATTTATCCAAAAAACGAGTCTAATCTGATTATTGGAAAAATCTAAATTAGTTGAGCGACATCCGTTAAAATCTGATTCAATATATTTAATCAAAGTTAATAGGAGATTACACTTTGGTGGGTTCAACTATAACCACATCACTTTTAGATTTTAGCAATATTTACACCTGCTGACGTAAGGCGGGAGTTACGTAGTTTTCGTCCTAAAGCAAAACTTCTTTTGAATCGACTCAGAATACTAAAAAAAGTTAACCTAGGAAGTTTTGTCTATATACATTGTATAGTACACAAGTAGTGTGTACAATCATCTACACCTCAAAATCCAAACCATTCAAAAAATTAAGCTGTATACACGAATGATCATTAACGATACTAGCACTGAATCAAATATCTGACTATATGCCACTTTAAGAGTTTGAGCATATACAACATAATAATATAAATAAATGAAATCAGAAAAAAGCGCGAATTAGGGGAATTCCGCTGCTATAGGAACAATATGAAACATCACGACGACAAGGCGAAATAGAGAAGTAGATAAGTTTTTGTAAATATAATAAGTAGGTGCAATACATTCATAATTTTCACGATGAAAATATGATGGTTTAGTGGAGCTCGTTCACTCACTTCACTTCACTTCACTTCATTCATCTAATTTGGTCTGTGCATCCTTCCCATTTTTCTTTCCCATCCTCATCTTCCTGCACTCATGCACTTCTTACATCTCGACCACGAGACCCAACCTCTGCACTAGGTACCTTAGACTACAACTCGCAAGTCGACAAAATTCGTCAATTACTCAACTATGTAATTCACAATCTAATCACAGTTCCCTCCTCCCACACTCGTACAACTAATTGTGAAAGCAAAGAACCAAAAAGGTTTAAAATAAGCAAAGCAATTAAGCAAGCAAGAGCACTCATGATAGAGCCTATCATGGGACTCCGTTCAGGAGAAGTAAGCAAATTGCTTGAGACAGACGTACTGTTTCGTCGATCAAGGATTTTCTAAGCTTCTACACTTCAGTCAATGGCTAAAGCGAAGAAAATGAGCCCTTGATCGTGCCACCGATACAGTATGAGAAAACACAGGTTGAATGCATCGTTTGCGTTTTCTAGAAAATTTAGGATAATAATCCGAAATGGCCTTGTTTGATAAAGCTCTTTCGATTTGAAAGTTAATCAGAGCAAACGATAAGTAAATAATAATAATCAATCCTTCCTTCTCCCTTCTCTTTTAAAATTCCTTTCCACACACAACGTCGTTTCCACATTCAACCTTCAAAAACCTTCCCTTAAATCCCTTCCCACATCCAAACTCTAAATTTCGCACATCCTTAACGTAAATGACATACATCACACTCGTTCTAAGGCTTCCAGAAAATTCCCAAACACCCACACCAAAAACTTTTAATTCAGATCAAAGTTTTTCAGCACTTTTCAGAAAACATTCACCAAAACAAAGTTTCATAATTTCTTAACTCACTGTTTCCTAGAAAATTTCCAACCACCTGTTTCCTTCCTCCTCGACAATTCAATGCAATGTAAATATCGGCACGCAGTATGCAGTAAGATGAAACCAGCAGATCCTTTCAACTCTCAAATTTGTAAACCCGATCCCGCGCACTGTTCCAACCAATTATCCTCCTAATCAGTCTAAAATAAAGTTTTTCAGCATTTTCACTATAAGAAAAGTATTTTTTACCTTTCTTGTTAAGAAAATTCACTTCTCACTATATTAAGAACTACAAAAGAATTAGCGAACAATGACAACAATAATCACAAACAACAAGCGAACGATTTCTGAAATTTTGAATTTTATATTTTCCAATGCAATTCGATTTAATTCGATTTTATAATAAGGGATTGCAATACACTCATAATTTTCAAAAAATTTTATGCGATAATTTCTGTTCGTGCGATTGTCAGCATTTTCACTACACTCACTCACTCACAAAACTTTCTCCATTAATTGCCGTCCGTGCAATTTTCAGCATTTTCACTGCACTCACTCACTCACTCACAAAATTTTAATGCAATAATTGCCGTCCGTGCAATTTTCAGCATTTTCACTGCACTCACTCACAAAACTTTTTATACAATAATTGCCGTCCGTGCAATTTTCATCATTTTCACTGCACTCACTTACTCACAAAACTTTTCATGCAATAATTGCCGTCCGTGCAATTTTCAGCATTTTCACTACGCTCACTCACTCGCTCACAAGATTTTTCATGCAATAATTGCCGTCCGTGCAACTTATGAAACTTATTTTTTAATATTCCTTGTTTTTTACCTGTCGTCACTTGGTGACTCCACAGGAGCTTAGAGGATTTCAATAGAGATAGTATAAGAGATGATATCTGATTAATTAAAAATTAGTCATTTATAATTCATTAAGTACTCATTTGAGCCTATAAAGATTCCGTAAAAGAATTTATGAGTTATTAACTCGAGCTGAGACACTGTTTCGTCACATGAAGGGTTCTTTACATCGTAACTCTTCAGTCAATGGCTAACAATGTGAAGAAATATCCTTATGTGTGCCATCGAGACAGAATCAATACGTAGGTCGAATAAATGGTTAACGTATTGTTAGAATATTTTGAACCTTAGTTCGAAATGACCTTCATTGGAGTGCAATTCTGCTTGAAAACTTAAGCCTTAATAAATAATGAGAGGTTGTATTGATATTGTGTTCATTTTTGATAATGGAATCTACACTCACTTTTTCGAAGTCCATTTTTCCACGGTCTTATTTCAATGAGCCTGAAGCGGTGATCCAAATGGAAACCTTAGAGGGAATTCTTTTAATATGGAAATCCTAAAAAATCGTAATTTCTTACAGCGGTGATCCAAAGGCAAACCTTAGAGGGAATCCTTTTAATATGGAAATCTTATCTTACTTATCTGTGAGCTTAGTTTTTCTAAAGCATACATTTAAAGTAACCGTTGTTTAACATTTTGTATAAGGTAAATGAGGAAAATAATATTTGATCACAAGGAAAAATAATCAAGAACTGATCTGATCGCCACAAATGAAGAATCGACACACCACGAAACAAGAAAAGTAATCGATAAGTGTTATAGCGATCACTTTTTACGCCCTAGTGATCGATTTTCATCTATAGTTACCTATTTACAGTGGCCAACCCCTATTCTAGAATTATTAAAAACTAATTCCCTCGTCCTTTAATGAGAAATAAGTAGGAGTTTGAATTCAAACAATTTTATTCGGTTTCATTCAACATGCTATCGAATTCAGCGAGATCAACGTCGCCAACCTCATCAATTAAGATGAACTTATTCAAAAACGATGAATCGTCATCTGATGGTGGCATCGTCCTTTGAAAAAGGTATTTCAAATTCCTCTGCGAACAGGAATGCCAGTTCACTGCCATCCAATTCTTCGATCACAGTTTTTGAACCTGAAGCTGATGGAGAACCGTCCATCCCACTGCTTGGGCCAAAAAATTCGTCATTCAAACGTTGCATGTCTGATATGATGCTATTCCAGGAAATGGAGGTTTTTGATGACATCCTATACCAGTGATTGTACAAATCGTTGTTGACTTCGGAGTAATGTGACTTGAATCGACTGGAAATTTGGTGGATATGTCTCGACCATATCGTATAAAACTTTTCGTCCATACTCAATCTGACGCCTTCCTTTATGCAGGTAATATTTCTCTCCAATGTTCTTAACGATATCTTAAGCTTTTCAATCTCCTTCAACATACAGCTTTCTTTCTCCGCACTCATCCTCATCACGATGTCCTTACAGTTG
>CM055403.1:85914454-85930795 GCA_029228625.1 Pseudolycoriella hygida | reverse complement strand
GATTGGGTCATATTTTCCCAAAACCCTGAAACACTTGTTCGCTTAAATTTAGTTCTCTACAACTTTGCTTTTGACAGTAAATCTTCATATTGCATAGTTAAGGAAATATAGACGAAAAACTGTTTTCGTATATGGCCAAGATTCTCAATTTCGTCCATTCCATTGGTCCCAGTGCCCAGACCCCTGTACCGATTCCCACTTGGTCGATTTTGCTCATCTTCGAACTTGAATTATGGGAGGCATGTATCTTTCAGGGAAAAAAAAAGTTTAGGCTGATCGGTTGAGCCGTTTGGAAAAAAAAGTGGAGACGGACAGACGGACATTTTTTTTATTGCTGATTCGTCATCTCTAGATGATAATAGGTGCAATCCCCCACCTCCCACCTCGATCTACCCCATGTTACAATAAAATTGTTTGTAGTAAACCTATAGGACCTTTGTACTTCGTACGGGTCCAAAAAAGTAAAGATCTATAAAATTTACAAGAAGAAATTGACATAATTAAATAAACAAACAAACAAACAAAGCCTATCTGGCAACGCACTTTGAGCTTTTTGTAGGAGGTTTCGGCAAGGCGTCGTTACTCGCTAAGAGTGAAGGAAATTATGAATGGATTGTTGATACGTGTTCCATATTAAATGCCACACAAGATAGGCGAAAACAATTTTTTTTTAACTTTGACTTTATTTTTAAAAAATCTCCAAAGTTAAAATTTAAAAATAAAGTTAAAGTTGGTCCTCAAAATATCTTTGAAGTCTCTAGATTCCAAAAATATAATCATGTCAGGGGTTGCGGGTTGAAATGTCGGAATAAAAATTCGTTTTTATGTGAAAAACATGGTCATTTTTAAGTAGTTTATAAAAAAACCTTAGTAAACTAGTTAAAAATGACCATGTTTTTCACATAAATACTACGTGGGTATTTTCCTGGTTCCGCCTAAAAAAAACTTAGTTTGTTTGTGACGTGTCATGGTCGCGTAGACTGCGGCGTGAGCAGATGCCAAAGAGGCTTTGAACAGAGTATAAACCTAACCGACTTGGATTGGTTGAGTGAGAACCAATTTACATTGGAACAATTAAACCAATTAAGATTGGGGAAGTTAATATTCGCTTTCAAGCCATTAAGTCATTACTCCATTAAGTTTTACGTCGAGCTTTTTAACTTTCACATTTTTCCGAAATATCTATCACCCTACAAGTGTTCTATCAGAACTTAGAATTCAATAACCTATGCTCTAAAAACTGTAGATAATCTTACTGCGAAATAGCTGCAACAGTCAACCGAATTTAAAATGTTTCGTTTTAGCTAGTGACATGCAACGTTTCCGTCAACCCCCTCCCCCCTGTCACACTTTGTCACAAAATCGCTGACTCTCCATCCCCCTCAGGCGTTACGTAATTTGTGAACGACCCTAAGTTCAAGTTAATTTATATTATTGCACTAACAACCGTACTCTTTAGTACTCTTTTTCAAATTATAAATGTACTCTATTGTAACTTATAATCTGGGAACCCTATGCTATTGTATAATTCAGAAAACTTGTTGAATTGAATCCAAACGTTCACAGGCTCATTATTGCCATAGCCCGTCTTGTGACTTTGTTGAGACTTACGATTGACGGTCTGCCGTAAAAACCTCGCAGGTTGATTGACTCGTAACTGTGATAGTAGTGCCGGAGCATCCAAACGCCTAATAGGTTTAACGCGAACAAAGCACAAGCGTTTATCCGGCATCTTGTTAAGAACTCCAAATCAAACGACTTACACCTAATTTAAGAGATCGATTGAAATAACTCAATTAGGACAAGTTTAGTCTGTCCAATAGGTAAATTTAAATCGATTTAACTTATTGAAATTTATCCAAAAAACGAGTCTAATCTGATTATTGGAAAAATCTAAATTAGTTGAGCGACATCCGTTAAAATCTGATTCAATATATTTAATCAAAGTTAATAGGAGATTACACTTTGGTGGGTTCAACTATAACCACATCACTTTTAGATTTTAGCAATATTTACACCTGCTGACGTAAGGCGGGAGTTACGTAGTTTTCGTCCTAAAGCAAAACTTCTTTTGAATCGACTCAGAATACTAAAAAAAGTTAACCTAGGAAGTTTTGTCTATATACATTGTATAGTACACAAGTAGTGTGTACAATCATCTACACCTCAAAATCCAAACCATTCAAAAAATTAAGCTGTATACACGAATGATCATTAACGATACTAGCACTGAATCAAATATCTGACTATATGCCACTTTAAGAGTTTGAGCATATACAACATAATAATATAAATAAATGAAATCAGAAAAAAGCGCGAATTAGGGGAATTCCGCTGCTATAGGAACAATATGAAACATCACGACGACAAGGCGAAATAGAGAAGTAGATAAGTTTTTGTAAATATAATAAGTAGGTGCAATACATTCATAATTTTCACGATGAAAATATGATGGTTTAGTGGAGCTCGTTCACTCACTTCACTTCACTTCACTTCATTCATCTAATTTGGTCTGTGCATCCTTCCCATTTTTCTTTCCCATCCTCATCTTCCTGCACTCATGCACTTCTTACATCTCGACCACGAGACCCAACCTCTGCACTAGGTACCTTAGACTACAACTCGCAAGTCGACAAAATTCGTCAATTACTCAACTATGTAATTCACAATCTAATCACAGTTCCCTCCTCCCACACTCGTACAACTAATTGTGAAAGCAAAGAACCAAAAAGGTTTAAAATAAGCAAAGCAATTAAGCAAGCAAGAGCACTCATGATAGAGCCTATCATGGGACTCCGTTCAGGAGAAGTAAGCAAATTGCTTGAGACAGACGTACTGTTTCGTCGATCAAGGATTTTCTAAGCTTCTACACTTCAGTCAATGGCTAAAGCGAAGAAAATGAGCCCTTGATCGTGCCACCGATACAGTATGAGAAAACACAGGTTGAATGCATCGTTTGCGTTTTCTAGAAAATTTAGGATAATAATCCGAAATGGCCTTGTTTGATAAAGCTCTTTCGATTTGAAAGTTAATCAGAGCAAACGATAAGTAAATAATAATAATCAATCCTTCCTTCTCCCTTCTCTTTTAAAATTCCTTTCCACACACAACGTCGTTTCCACATTCAACCTTCAAAAACCTTCCCTTAAATCCCTTCCCACATCCAAACTCTAAATTTCGCACATCCTTAACGTAAATGACATACATCACACTCGTTCTAAGGCTTCCAGAAAATTCCCAAACACCCACACCAAAAACTTTTAATTCAGATCAAAGTTTTTCAGCACTTTTCAGAAAACATTCACCAAAACAAAGTTTCATAATTTCTTAACTCACTGTTTCCTAGAAAATTTCCAACCACCTGTTTCCTTCCTCCTCGACAATTCAATGCAATGTAAATATCGGCACGCAGTATGCAGTAAGATGAAACCAGCAGATCCTTTCAACTCTCAAATTTGTAAACCCGATCCCGCGCACTGTTCCAACCAATTATCCTCCTAATCAGTCTAAAATAAAGTTTTTCAGCATTTTCACTATAAGAAAAGTATTTTTTACCTTTCTTGTTAAGAAAATTCACTTCTCACTATATTAAGAACTACAAAAGAATTAGCGAACAATGACAACAATAATCACAAACAACAAGCGAACGATTTCTGAAATTTTGAATTTTATATTTTCCAATGCAATTCGATTTAATTCGATTTTATAATAAGGGATTGCAATACACTCATAATTTTCAAAAAATTTTATGCGATAATTTCTGTTCGTGCGATTGTCAGCATTTTCACTACACTCACTCACTCACAAAACTTTCTCCATTAATTGCCGTCCGTGCAATTTTCAGCATTTTCACTGCACTCACTCACTCACTCACAAAATTTTAATGCAATAATTGCCGTCCGTGCAATTTTCAGCATTTTCACTGCACTCACTCACAAAACTTTTTATACAATAATTGCCGTCCGTGCAATTTTCATCATTTTCACTGCACTCACTTACTCACAAAACTTTTCATGCAATAATTGCCGTCCGTGCAATTTTCAGCATTTTCACTACGCTCACTCACTCGCTCACAAGATTTTTCATGCAATAATTGCCGTCCGTGCAACTTATGAAACTTATTTTTTAATATTCCTTGTTTTTTACCTGTCGTCACTTGGTGACTCCACAGGAGCTTAGAGGATTTCAATAGAGATAGTATAAGAGATGATATCTGATTAATTAAAAATTAGTCATTTATAATTCATTAAGTACTCATTTGAGCCTATAAAGATTCCGTAAAAGAATTTATGAGTTATTAACTCGAGCTGAGACACTGTTTCGTCACATGAAGGGTTCTTTACATCGTAACTCTTCAGTCAATGGCTAACAATGTGAAGAAATATCCTTATGTGTGCCATCGAGACAGAATCAATACGTAGGTCGAATAAATGGTTAACGTATTGTTAGAATATTTTGAACCTTAGTTCGAAATGACCTTCATTGGAGTGCAATTCTGCTTGAAAACTTAAGCCTTAATAAATAATGAGAGGTTGTATTGATATTGTGTTCATTTTTGATAATGGAATCTACACTCACTTTTTCGAAGTCCATTTTTCCACGGTCTTATTTCAATGAGCCTGAAGCGGTGATCCAAATGGAAACCTTAGAGGGAATTCTTTTAATATGGAAATCCTAAAAAATCGTAATTTCTTACAGCGGTGATCCAAAGGCAAACCTTAGAGGGAATCCTTTTAATATGGAAATCTTATCTTACTTATCTGTGAGCTTAGTTTTTCTAAAGCATACATTTAAAGTAACCGTTGTTTAACATTTTGTATAAGGTAAATGAGGAAAATAATATTTGATCACAAGGAAAAATAATCAAGAACTGATCTGATCGCCACAAATGAAGAATCGACACACCACGAAACAAGAAAAGTAATCGATAAGTGTTATAGCGATCACTTTTTACGCCCTAGTGATCGATTTTCATCTATAGTTACCTATTTACAGTGGCCAACCCCTATTCTAGAATTATTAAAAACTAATTCCCTCGTCCTTTAATGAGAAATAAGTAGGAGTTTGAATTCAAACAATTTTATTCGGTTTCATTCAACATGCTATCGAATTCAGCGAGATCAACGTCGCCAACCTCATCAATTAAGATGAACTTATTCAAAAACGATGAATCGTCATCTGATGGTGGCATCGTCCTTTGAAAAAGGTATTTCAAATTCCTCTGCGAACAGGAATGCCAGTTCACTGCCATCCAATTCTTCGATCACAGTTTTTGAACCTGAAGCTGATGGAGAACCGTCCATCCCACTGCTTGGGCCAAAAAATTCGTCATTCAAACGTTGCATGTCTGATATGATGCTATTCCAGGAAATGGAGGTTTTTGATGACATCCTATACCAGTGATTGTACAAATCGTTGTTGACTTCGGAGTAATGTGACTTGAATCGACTGGAAATTTGGTGGATATGTCTCGACCATATCGTATAAAACTTTTCGTCCATACTCAATCTGACGCCTTCCTTTATGCAGGTAATATTTCTCTCCAATGTTCTTAACGATATCTTAAGCTTTTCAATCTCCTTCAACATACAGCTTTCTTTCTCCGCACTCATCCTCATCACGATGTCCTTACAGTTGGCTTGCAAGGAAGCCTTCAGGAATTTATTTTCCAAGTTATAGAACTCACCAATGTATACCTTCGATTTCAATCCCCGCTCTTCTGCAGAGCTTGTGGTTGTACGATTTGAAGATTGCCAAGATAAGTCTCGTACGTTTAGCCAAATCCACTCGATCCATCTATACGTAAATAGGGTAAAGCGTTTCAAGAAAATAAATGAATGAATGAATGTATTCCTATAGTATCCCCCATAATTCCCAGATTAATCTCATGAAAAGGCCAGTTAAGTTCTCATGATTCCTCATAAAAAGGTCAGGTAAGTTCTCACGCAGCCCGTGAGTGGTCGTTAAAATAATTTAATTTAATTTAAATCCCTCAATCTCAGATTCAAATATATGGCTTAAAATTTTTTTTAACTATTTCTAGAACTCTTCTCCAAAACGAAACCATACATAGCTTTGATCAATTCAATATATTACTTAAAACGCAATATCACCGTTGGGGATGCGTGTTAAATGCTATTACTAATTCATAGTTTGAAGAAAAATTTTTAATTTTATAAGGCTTTTCCGAAATCTTGTGTCCAAATTCTTCCATGTGCTTGCGTACTGCAGAATGCTTGTTTCTGAAAAGAAATTTTATTGTTCTTTCCAAGTCCAAGTTATTCGTGCGAGCAGTTCGTTTGAATCTACAATTTTTACAACGAAGAGTGAATAATGAGTATTTCATCTCGCCAATTCCTATTTTGTCTTTTAATTTTGCAAAGTTTAATTTTCTATTTGTACTCATAATCCTTGGAGCAAGCTGACATTGAACATTGTTTCTCGATATTATTTTTTTCATTTTGTTATTTATGTAGTCATTAATAAATGGAACTGGTACAAATGTTCCTTGAGAATTTCCTCCCTTAGATTACCATCTTTTGCGGCGTTGTTTTTTGTTGGCAGTAATCCTCTTGCTTTGAATCCTTCTATGATGGAAAATCTGCAGTCTGTATTGCCAACAGAAGACATAACATTCACTTCACATGTAATATCACCAACGGAGGAAGTGATATTTCGTAGGACATTTGAATTAGCGTTCCATATTCCTGCACTCTCGCTATCACCATGTTTGGATAACATCTTATAATAGAAATTTGGTGGATATGAGCTCCTTTTCATCGTTGTTTTTAAATTTCTTAGCGTCAAATACTTAAGGGATGGGGATGTAATATATAGAGCATGCCTTATATACTCACTAACTACATTCTTTTTCATGTTGTATGGGTGATCCGAGTGAAAATTTAATATCTGCCGACAACTGCAATCCTTCTGCCACCACCTCATAGATATATAGGAGTTCTCTGTTCGGGTTAACCAACAATCCAGAAAGGAAACCCCACCGTCGGATGACTCGTATGTTCTTTTTACTGATAGGTTCGGGATCTGGTTGGCTAATATTGATTCGAAATTTTCTAAGGCTTCAGGGTTCATAGCACATAGGAAGTCGTCCACAAACTTGAATATAAACGAAACGTCATAAGAATCGATCAACCTTAAGGCATTGGAAGCAGTGTAATTTGTTGATATGTCCGCTAGTACTTGTGATAGGCTGTTACCCATTGGGAGGCCTTTGGATTGTTTGTAAATTTTTCCTCCGTATAGGAAATACGAACACTCAACAACGATGAAAGAAATTGCTTCGATGAATAAGTCCACAGGAATGGATGTCTCACTGGAAATTAAATCGAAATTCTGGAAAATTATTTCTTTTGTGTGCGAAAAAGGAATGTTCGTAAACATTGAATCGTAGTCGAAAGTTGCTAAACGATGCGTCTTACTTTTTAATGGTTTGTCAGCAATTAGTTGATATAAAATTTCTGAATTTTTTATTTTGATTTCACCATAAAATTCGGCTATTTTTTGAAGTTTTGGTAGAAGCCAATTACACAAAGCGGAACACCAAGTATTGACGTTCGATATAATTGGTCGCGGTGGAAATCCATCCTTGTGGATTTTCATAACTGCAAACATCCTCAGCATAATGTAAGGATTTATCACCCTTAGCATTGCTTACGCTAGGTAAGCATCAGTTGACCGATTGACGCACATTTTAACAGGCTGATATAATCATATAAAGCTGATATAAGTGACGTTTCTCCATACATCTAGTAGGTTGCATCACTTTATATCAGCTTTTTGTCAGTATATCAGCCTGTTAAAATGTGCATTGAATTTTCCTGCTGTTTGAGCTTGTAAGTTTAATATTAAAATTCAACGATTCGGAAGCGTGAAATGGAAATACAAGAAATCATACGACGTTTTGTACAATATTTGTGGATCATTCTGTCTTACTTTTACATTAACGGGCGTAGAAAACCGAAAATAGTGCCAGTCTCAGTTAATTATCATTTCACAAGAAAGTGCAATTACTCGTGCGGATTTTGTTTTCATACAGCGAAAACTTCATATGTGGCTCCAATGGGAGACATTCGACCAGCTTTGCGTATACTAAAGGAAAAGGGAATGAAAAAAATTAATTTGTCTGGCGGAGAGCCGTTTTTGTATCCTGAGCTTCTGGGAGAGATTTGCAAATATTGCAAAAAAGATTTAAAGTTGGAGTCTGTTTCGATTGTTACAAATGGTTCCAAAGTGAAGGAAAGTTTTTTCAGAAAGTATGGGAAATTCGTGGATATAATTGCAGTTTCTGTGGATTCATTTAATGAAGAAACAAATATTAAAATTGGTCGCGGTATGTGTGGCATATAGAATTCGCATGCAACAGTTTAGTATTTTTAACACTCATATAGGTGCAGGAAATCATTTGCGACAACTAAACCTTGTTTCCAAATGGTGCGAATCGTACAACATCAAATTCAAATTGAACACAGTGGTCAACAGATTTAACCATTCGGAAGATATGTCTCAAAATATCGCTGTTCTCAATTCTTTTCGTTGGAAGTGTTTTCAGGTTCTTCCAGTTGACACCGAAAATATTGGTGGAACTGCTATACGAAATTGTTCCGAATTCCTTATATCGAATGAAGAATTCAGACAATTTTGTAAGCGTCATCAGCATCTCTCATGCTTCGTTCCAGAAAGCAATATTTTGATGAAAAGTTCTTACATTATCTTAGATGAGTATCTGCGTTTTCTGAGCAAAGGAAATGTTTACAAAGAGTCCACATCAATTCTACTAGCGAGAGACGTAGACTCTTTGCTTCAGTCTACGGATTTTGAACATAACATGTTTGTTGAAAGAGGTGGCGTCTATGATTGGTCGAAAGACTCCTCTTGTAACACTTTGGCTGAAAATCTTAAGTGGTGAAAGATGCTAAAAATAAGAAATAATAAACTTTTTGTTAATTTTTACCTTGTTTGATTGATATTTTGTTCAACTACAGAATTTTCAGACTCTTCTAATCAATAAATACGGACTAACGCTGTAAGGTTTGTAAGCCACATAAATTTGCTGTCTCAATTTTAAATTTGACATTCGTGCAAAAAAACGTGACAACAAGGCTTTTACAACCTAGCGTAAAAGTCTATGTCAACAACATAGGATCTCGCATCGGTTTGAGCTGATTACGGTTCGATATAAAGAGTGTCACCGACTGACAGTAGCGCCATCAATGAAATTCATTGTTATATTATGTGGTTCAACAAGTAACAGATTCCATCGACTATAGGTGCAATATGTTTCGTATGTATACTACGCATCAACAAATTTTTAGACCCGTACGAAGAACGAAGTTCTTCGAAAAGGGGTCTTATGCGTTTATCACGATGTTTGTAATCACCCCACTTTCGACCTGGGAGTAGGTGGGGACCATCGATCCTGGTGCTTAGATGACGAGTCAACAATAAAAGCATTGTCCGTCCGTCCGTTTGTCATCGCGATAACTTGAGTAAAAATCAACCGATTTTCAAAATCTTTTTTTCCTGAAAATCTTTTATGGGATTGAATCTGGGCACTGTCGGCCCAAGGGCCGCCGAGCTAAAGCCGTTTAAGTGGTTTTTGGTCTTTAGTACATAACTCGAGTAACTCTTTTCCGATTTTCAAAGATTTTTGTCTGTTTGAAAGATCAGGGCATGTCCGACAATTTATGGAAGAAAATTTTTTCAATTTGTGTCCCTGGACTTAGCTAGGGCACTAAAACCGAGTCTATGCAAAGGCCATATGTGTTTGTTGTACATAACTCGAGTTAATCTTTTCCGATTTTCATAATTTTTTTTTTGTTCGAAAGGTCTGGGCATAGCCGACAATTTGTGGAAGCAACGTTTTTGGATTTGAGTGCTTGGACTTAGCTAGGGCACTAAAAACTATTTGTAGAAGAAACTTTTTTGAGATTGGGCCCTACGATATAGCTAGGGCACCAAAAACGAGTCTCTGCTAGCGCTCTACATGTTTTTGTACGTAACTCGAGTAAATCTCTTCCGATTTTCAAATATTGTTTGATCGAAAGGTCTAGGACTGTCTCCCGTTTTATGGCAGAAAATATTTTGATGAGAACCCCTTGGACTCAGTCAGGACCCTAAAACTGAGTTTCTACTAGGGCTCAATGTGTTTGCTTACATAAATTGGCTAAATCCTAACTGATTTCGTTGATTCTTTTTCTATACGAGAGGTAATCGAGTGCCGAATTATATTCAAAAACAAATTTGGACCCGGTACCTGTGCTTACGGCTGAAGTGGGCCTAAGGTCAGCCCTAACCAAAAAAAAATTGTTTTTTCTATGTTGCACAGCACCCACAAAATTAAAATTATTTTCTGATTACACAGTTTACTTTTCGCCGGAGTCTGTAATTGGCTGGCCGTTACTACATTCTGGCTCCATTTCGATGACAACACCACGACGTATTATATATGACGACTGATCTATTTGATACGATTTACGACGATATACGATTTTTGACGATACGCTTTAGTTGAATTTGGTTTTTCACTTTTGACAGATTTTTTTTCTTTAGATTTTTAACTTAGATTTACTCGATCTTAACTATTTGTTGTTTGTTGTTTATTGAATTTAATTTTATCTTATGTATGTCGCTTTTTAACGTTTTTTGATTTTTTACTTTTCAATTTAGACATTTGTACAGATACGCTTAATTTATTGTATTGTAACGTTTTGATGGTTTTTTAACGAGGTCTATGACAGCAGTCATAGACACTCTTTTTCCATGTCATCTAGAAGATAGAAGACAATAAAATGCAATTCATCATCATTGAGGGAAACATTTTTATCTATGGAAGTATGTGTCCGAGGCGTTTCCTTATGGCCCTAGGTCGGTCCTAAGTTCTGCCCTAGACAAAAAAATGGTTTTTTTCCTTTGTTGTAGAAAAAATTGAGATGTACACTTTTGTCTTTTTGGGGGTCTATTTTGTACTTTCGGAAGGCTTTTCTTCGGACGGGTTTTTCAATATTGCTCTCTCGGCAATTTCCAGTACAATTTAATGTGGACGTATTTTCATACACTTAAGAGTTAAGGCAATATTGACTTAAATACGTTCGAACCTTTTCGTAACATCAACTCTGTTTCCTACATCTATTCTGATACGTGCGCGTCCCTTCATATGTATTTACTGTATGTGTGAGAGTGTGTTGGTGTCACGTAATGAACAATATATAAATGAAAACAAATGTTTAGACCCGTTCGTAGAATGAAGAGGGGTCTTATGCGTTTACCACGACGTTTGTAACCACCCCAATTTCGACCCGGTAGTAGGGGGCACATCGATCATGGTCTTTAGATGACGAATCAGCAATATAAAAAATGTCTGTCAGTCAATCACCGCGATAACTTGAGCAAGACTCAATCGATTTTCAAAAACTTTTTATTCCTGAAAAGTAACCTTTTTTGTGATTGAATCTGCCATTTAAGTGGTTTTTGGTCTTTTGTACATAACTCGAAAAAATCTTTTTCCAATTTTCATAATTTTTTTTTTATTTGAAAGGTCTGGGCATGCTGAACGTTTTGTGGAAGAAACTTTTTTGAATTTTGATCTTTTGGTCTCAGCCAGGGCTGAGGCCACGTGTTTTTTCTACATAAATCGGATAAATCTTATCCGATTTTCAAAAACTTTTATTTTCCTGAAAGCTAATCACCAAGTTGATAACGGGATTGAATTTGGGCAAAATCGGTCGAAAACTTTCGAAGAAAACGTGGTTTTTTGAAGGTTCGCGGAGCTTTTTCAGTTATATCTCTGCGAAATTAGAACGGAAATAGCTCTTCAAGGTTTTGAATGAAAGATGTGGACACCAAAAATTACGAAAATTAAATTAGTGAAAATCTGTTGAGTGGTTCGGGCTGAAGAGTCTTCAGTGTGGGCCCAAATCACGCTACCACATATGATATTTGGTGATTTGTCGTGAATATTTCTTTAATTATGAGGTTTTTTGTACGGTTTTGCAGGGAGCGGCGGGAAACGATTGAAATTCTATACAATTTTTAAAATTATTAATAAAAGCAGTGCTCGGACTGTTCCGTTTTGTACCAGTTTTTTCGTTTTGTTTCGTTTAAACAAAAATTTTGTTTTTTTTTCGTTTAAAAACAGAAAATATTGTTCCAAAACAATAAACGTTGTTCCATGATCTTGAGTCGAAAAGCTCAGGAGTGCAGATAACATATCGCTCATTTCGCATGCATACAACATCACAAGTTCAAGCACTCTTTAGAGAGCCTAGCTCGGTATTCCATAGAGAAAATAAATGAGTTCATGCTAAAGTCGAGACGAAGACAACTGTTTCGTCATTTAAGAGCCTTGTGAACCCACATACTCTTCAGTCAATGGCTAGTGGTTCACAGAGGTTATTATCTTAAATGTTCCACCGATACAGTTATGTAAGCACAAGTTTATTTAGGGTTCTGTGTTGCATTTGGAGTGAAATGATATAAATTGTATTCGAGAATGACGAAGAAGTCTTATAGATTTTCGAGTCTTTGTAGCATTTGAGTCTTTGCTCACCTCTTGTTTCTCCATCTTTGCATTCGCTTGACTGCTGTTTATAAGAAAAGTCTTAGAGATTTGGGGTAAGTTTCGACTCTAAAACGGAAATCAATCATTGGTCACGGAAGATGATTTGGAATATATTAGCATTAAAGGGTTAAAGCAACTTACGTCATTTAAGACTTTTGATAGAAAGGCTGCTATATGAAATGAGTAAAACCCGTTGAAGTATATTGAAGACTTTTTCATAGAAAGGCTACTAAGTCAAATGTTAGTATGTTAGAACGAAGTTCGTGTGAATTGGAATTGAAGGGATCAGTTTGTGGTTCCACAGTATAAATTTGTATGATAATGCATGCGATATGAGCGATATATAATCTGTACACCTGAGCTTTTCGACTGAGGTTAAATGATCATTCATTAGAAGAAGAAAGTAAATGCTACTACGTATTCACATGACAAACTTGCGCATCTGTATAATGCACAAACTTGGAGTCCTGTATTTTTGGTTCTAAGCTACCATCTCGGACCAAAATAAATGTGATTGTTAACCAAATTTTAAAAAGACAATCTCCAAATTTAGTTGTCTTTTTACTTAGTTGAAGCGAAGGTACAGAGAAAACAGTGACTATCTGCCATTTTGTCATGGGAATGACGATATGTGACATTTAAGCTATAGATATGCTTACGAAAATTTGCCTATATTTAGAAATTATATAACATGTAGATATTATATAATTTGTTCATTGTTTTGTTTAGCGTTTTTTCGTTTTGTTCCGTTTCGTTTTAAAAAACGAAACAGAATGAAACAAAACGAGAAAAAAACGTTTTTTTCTGTTTTGGAATGGGATTGTCCGAGCCCTAAAAAGCACCTATACTCGGCTCATTTTGATAATTGCAACTTTATTCTTCCAAGTTATAGAATTGGATTATTTGAGTCCATTCGACAATGACAGCTTTTTTATATATTTGCCTTTTTCTTTAAAGTTACAAAAATTTGCTACTTCTCTCCGCGCCCACTTATAACGTTAATATTGTGGTCCAATTTCGCTTTAGAAATTCCTTTAGGAAGGTGACTACACATACTTTCTAGTCTATGTGTTATGAATTATTACTAAGATAAGATTTGTACAGATACAGATTCCCGTAAAACTTCCTGAAACATATAAACATTTTTTTTCAGTGCTAGGTTGGAAACATTCTTCCGAATTTTTTTTTAACTTTATTCATTGTCACTTACACCGCTACTTGCTCAAATATTTATAAGTAGCTTTCAATTTTTGAAAAATCTTTCTCCGACGAGTCACACATATATACTTTGGCTGAACAATTTCAGGATTATGTTCAAATTTTGTACAAATACGTGCAAAAATGTCAATTCATTGAGTTAAAATAATTTTTATATGACAGAAGACAGAAACGTCGGCATTTACCCTTTTTTATTTTTCTAGATTTTTCAAATTTTGTGGAGTTCGAACAAACCGAAAATGCCCAACCATATACTGATTCGGACACTTACAGACGCAGTTTCGAGGAAAAACCATCAAAAAACACCGAAAGGGCTGTTTGCAGCACTATTTTGCCTAAATTTTCACCTAAATTTGCAGTTTCCTCAAGTTTACAATAGGATTTGATATGCGTATACGAGATTTCTAACCCACTTTGGTACCATTTGAACACTTGTTCGATACTATTTGAAGATATTTTCGATATTTCGATATTTGTAGCGTTATTTGTAGCGCTGTATCGCTATAAAATCATTTTAGAGAGCATCCCAGATCTTAGAGCTCCTCTTCCTGTTTCCAACGAACTATAACACGCCTAAATCGGCTAAAGCTAGGCATATAAAAGCATAGTTTAATGAAAAATTTACTTTGTAGCGCTGTTTTGACCAAATTTTCACCCAAGACCTTTCAGTTTCCTCGAATTTCGTAGGATTCCATAGGCTTAAATGAAACCTTTCTAATGAATCCAATTTCGTACAGTTCGGACACTTTCGGAGGGTATTTTAGCCATTTTATTTTCGTTTTTTGTAACGCAATTCTAAGCGCTGTATCGCTTCAAAAACTTTCACAAGGTATCCCACATCGTAGAGTTCGTCTTCCTCTTTCCAGCGAGCTCCCACACGCTAAAATCGGTGAAGGCTAGGATACTTTTCGGAGGATGTAAAAATCATCAAAAAGTATACTTTCAAAATACTTTGAAAGCATGCTTTAAAAGCCTACCTAACGTCCTACACCCGACTTCACATCATAATATATTCCGATCCAGACATCCAAATGTAGCAAGTAAGATCTCGTTTGAAAGGTATTAACTTTGTCAAGATTATAGGATGCTTTGATCTTTAAGTTTGTGAGTTTTTGCATAGCCATACATTCGGGGTATTTTTGGGTTGCTGATTTTCCACTTCTTCAATTCTCTCTGTGGGTTCTCGCACAATAAAGGTCCGAACTTCTTCAGTACTTCGTTTACTTCATTCTTCATAGAGTTCAAGGGATTTGTCGGCAATCGTTCATATCTCCCGTCTTCAATGAGTTGAACCATTCGGTTGTGGTAATCTTATTTGTCCAGGATGACGATGTTATTACTCTTATCCGCTTTTGCTATGACTATGGGTTTATTCTTTAAGTTTTTGGCCAAATTCATCAGCCTCCTTGTATTCTTATCACTGCATGATTTTTGTTTTAATGCGCGAATCGATCTCATAGCCACATCGTTTATCCTATCGCCTATTTCTTCTGGTAGGTTCTCTACTGATGCCATAATGTCCACGATTAGGTCTTCGATGGGAGGTTTGTTGGTGTGAAGGCTGTATTTTAACCCGTGGTTCAGCAATTCATCTTCTTCTTTGCTCAGGACTACTGTTGAGTAGTTTTGGACGAAACCTGGCAGGTAAGTGTCCGTCTCTGGTCTCACGTTGTTCTCCATTCCAGCATTTCGTTCTCCATCCAGTGCCTTGTACTTATCATTCAGCGTTTTCCGCTTACGTAGCTTATTTTGGGCCGTTACGTTACGTATCTGTCGAATTCTATCCATTGGGCATAGCTGTTCGATTCCTTGGCATTTTTTAATAACCTGAGATGTAATTCGAATGCCTTTCTCTCATAATGTCGCAGTGTCGCATAGTGGTGTTGGATCTCTAGTTTCAACCACAGCTTTTCAGCTATCTTCGTCACCTTTCTCGTGCGATTGTTCTTGACACCCGTCCGGATGTGTATGAATTTAGGCACCTTTTCATTTCGTTTGCATTTCCGCAGAAAATTGAGTTTCAATTTCGTAATTTCGATTTTCGACCTCAGTTTAAGAAGCTTATTGTGTTCTGTCGATTTGGAGATCATTTTAACCATCTTAAGCCTATGGAATCCTACGAAATTCGAGGAAACTGAAAGGTCTTGGATGAAAATTTGGTCAAAAAAGCGCTAAAAAGTAAAATTTTCATTAAACTATGCCTTTATAGCCTTGTTATAGTTCGTTGGAAACAAATCGAATCTTATTGTAAACTTGAGGAAACTGCAAATTTAGGTGAAAATTTAGGCAAAATAGTGCTGCAAACAGCCCTTTCGGTGTTTTTTGAAGGTTTTTCCTCGAAACTGCGTCTGTAAGTTATCTATCTAAAGCAATAATCTCGTACTTATTACCCTAGGTCAAGACTGTTTAACTCGATATATTGCTCTCGATAGATAAAACTATATATGCACCGCTGTCTAGGATGGTTTATTTTGACGATTTGGATTATTTCCCACGCCTTCGGCTCGGGAAATAACCTCCAAATCGTCAAAATAGAGCATCCTGGA
>CM055403.1:85888225-85913954 GCA_029228625.1 Pseudolycoriella hygida | reverse complement strand
GGAACGGAAATACTGCCGTAACCGTAGGAAATAGCGAAATCATACGTTCAGCAGAAAATTAGACATTACAGTTGTGAACAATTTTTTCATAGAACACAACATTTGGACTCTTGGGCGACTCAGGAGAAATTTTCGTTCCTTACATTACACACATTTGGAATGGCCCATATAATTTCAATCGTTTCCCGCAGCTCCCAGAGAAAATAGAGCTCTAGGTCGGTTCTAAGATCGGCCCTAGTGCAATTTTTTTTAAATTTGGAGATTTTTTTAAGGATTTAGAGAGGTTTCTGCGCAGTTTCTTCGGATGGGTTTTTCAATATTGCCTTTTCGTGCAATTTCCAATCAAATTTAATGTCGACGTAATTTCATGCACTTAAGAGTTTGTAGGTATGTATGTTTTATTGGCATCATATGTATAAGGCCTTACAGCCTTTTATGTCACATATAAAACGATAAAAACAACATATGCTCATATATTAATGATAGTAGTAGCGAGAAAATCAACGAATTAGCCAGTTTTCGATAAAAAATGTAATAAGAATCACCATCGAACCTCAATCATCAGCATGACGATCGATTTCAAATCAAAGTCCAAATGCCAATGTAGAAGCGGTAGCGATCGATCACTGAAGTCACTGAGTTAAACGATTGAATGGCCAAAGAAAACAGCTGATAGCCGGTAATGCATCCACTGGGGTCATTTCGGTGTTAAACAGGCCGTAAAATTGGCTCCAACGATGAGTAGCGAAGGCGGAGTGTAGCCGTAATAATGCTCGCAGTTCATTCAGTATTCAGAATTTTTCGCATCCTTCCAGGTATAAGCAGTCTACTGATTGTTTACATGCAAACTGGTGCATCTGAGCAACTATCAGCATCAAGACTAGGTATATGTATAGGTTATGTACGAGCAGGCTAAGGTTTCATATTTTCACGGAATACAGCCGACTCAGTACAGCATTTATGAGGAATAAGTTCCGATAGATTCGAATGTTGACGAGCAATGTAAAGGAGCCACATCGTTGAAAGATTTACATTCACGTTCTGTGCGATTTTCCAAATACAATCGCCAGTAATAAGTGATTTTGACAATTGCGCTTCACGTGTACATAATAATAAAGATTAGACACATGCACAAACAATACAGGAACCAAAAATAGGCATCGGCAGTTAATACGAAACCAAATAAACTCCACCAGCAAGCAGTTACTTTGACCATTACATGAGTTCAGTTTAGCAGAAAATTTTGATTGATACGAAATAAAAAAAACTGGACCATTGCCTTCGACGATATGAAACAAGAAACAACAATACAACAGTGAGCGTGAAATGAAAACACGTCCATCTCATGCGAGAGCTAAAACTGAACTGTTAGTTAGGGCAACATTTACTTAGATACGTTCGAGCCTTTTTGTAAAATCTATTCTGTTTGCCACATCTATTCTGATACGTACGGTCCCTGCATATGTTTTTTAAATCAAACTGTTATGAGTAATATTGGTAATATTGTAACAAGCCTTGGCGAGTTACCGTAACACACACTTGTGTGTTTGTACTATGATTTGTACCCACTCGGTAAGTTGAAAGTTACGAAACAAGTAATTCCGACAAAACACATGTAGTTGCTTCTAAATCTAATGCCGACATTTCGTGGAAGAATTTTTTTTTTTGTAATACAAAATGGTGTCAATATTGAGTGGGAAACTGGTCAACTTTGGGACGCCGGGCAGGTTTAAACAACATTCTTCTGGATGCTTAATTCGAATCCATTTTTGGGTGTTATATTACATTATTTCGTATTTCTTATTTGCGGAAAAATTGAAACATGAAATATTAAGCGACTCCTACAAAGTGTACTTGTATCACTTCGACTCATTATCATCAACATACTTTGATCTTTGACCATTTACATATTTTGAGGCCCTATAATCATTTGATATTTAATCTACTAAAGCGATAGTCTAGTGTACAGTATGGACTACTATGATGAAATGTTAAAATTTCCAAGACTAGCACTGAAATGTTTTACTTATCTTCAATATTGCGCGGTAACGACGGATTTCAAACGATTTTTGCAATTATTCTGAAAATTATTTCGGTGAGCTTCATTGCGCTCATAGTACTTAACAAAGGTGTTCCCTGTGTCTTTATGTTTTCCTTGTGGCTTTCTCTTCCCATCCGAATGTAGGATTGCATTGCCCTTTGGGTTATAAAGACCAATGCAAAGTTTTCCCGGAAAGTTCGGTGGTAAAAATTCTTAACGAATTATTACTCGATGGTGAAGGTAAAGTTGTTCTTGTAGAATAAAAACATCAACCGTCGAAGAGTAATCCATTAAGAATTACAACCGAACAACACAAAGTTTCGATGACATATTTTTTTATACTTCGCGAAAAATTAGCACGTGAAACCGATGGTCTATCTCTCATAGCTTCGCAGATACTTTTGAAAACACAAAAATTGACCACTTTTCCACGTGCTAAAGGTTAAATAGCGTCATGTCAATGACAAAGTTATTCGATTCGTACAGTGAATATGTATGAGTTGTATCAAAGTAATTGAAATACCTCAATACGATTCATACAGAAGTATCGCTGAGAGGTGATATTGTTCGTTGTACATATTAAGGGCCGTTCATAAAGTACACAGAATTTAAGCTGGAGACACTTAGGAAAAAACAATAACTTATGCGTATAAAAAAATAGCGTAAAAATCACCAATAATTTCTAGAAATTCGGAAAATCGAGTGTTTTTAAATGTTATACGCATAAGGTATGTGTTTTTTCTATATGTCACCAGCCCCAGAAGGGAGGCTGGCGGGTATGGGGCAAGCGTGACAGTTCCAACAATATTGGGTCAAAATTGACCCTTTATAGGGAATTCATTTCCCGTCGATTTTTTGGGAACCGAGAAACGGGAAGTACGGGAAATGGAAAAAAATTTCCCGGGAAATTAGAATAATTTCTTATGTTATTTTCAAAGAAGATAAAACTTAACTTTTCCTCAGAAACTGTAGAAAAAGGTTTCTTACTACATTTATTTGTATTTTTCACTTCTGTCAAATTCGAAATAGGTGTAAGGAAACGCCAAATTATCAGACATTGTCGTGATTCGACATCGTATCTATGTCTAAAGATGAGGTGCGCGTTCAGTCCCGTATCGCAGTTACTATGTGACAAGGCTTTAAGGGAATGGACGTGGTCAGAGGCAAACAAGCATTGGCACGCTTATGAGGGAAGGGTACACACGAACAAATTCTTCCCAGTGGTCGATCGGATGGACAAAGGAACTGTTGCGCATATGGACGGGAATTGGATAAGGAGTATTGTGGGAGCAATCACCGGACACTGTGGATTGAACAGTCACTTGGCAAAAATGGGTACCGTTAGGTATCCCAAACGCACCTGTGGTTTTGGTTAAAAACAGGCACATTATTTGTGAATGTCCGAATTTAACTCTGTTGAGGCATTTGATTCTAGGTGGTCATGAGATCGCTGGATGTGCCGAAGCTAAGGCTTCTAGCAGGCTAAGTTAATACAACATTGTAGAAAGAAAATGGCCGATGGCTACAAGTGTAATTTTAATCGGTGCGCATTTTTATCATTGTTTTTACTCTATCTTAAACCTTGGCACTGAAAAAGAACTGTAATCGTTTGTGCTTTTAACTAGATCAGTTTATTGAATAAAGTTGAGTGAAAGTTTGGTGTATTAGCCATTAAAATTCAACTTTAAACTGTTCGATGATCAAATGCACATGTCGGCCATTGTTTAAAAATCGATTGTTCAAATTCGTTTCGCAAAAAAAGAAAAAAACATTTCACGCAAAATGCCTGTATCTAACAACGACCTGCTGAAGGAAATACGAACCATGGCAACAAGATTCGAAAACGTTTGTGATCGCTTGGACAATTTCGAGCTAAAACTTGACAATAACGTATCAGACATTAACAATAAAATATCTGATGTTGTTGCGTCATCAACAAATGGAATCGCAAAGTTGAAGGATGAAATGGCTGGAATTATCGATCGTGTTGCTTCCCTTGAAAACAAACGTACGGACGAAGGAAGGGTCATGGATTTACTCATCATTGGAATACCTTATCTTCTTGAAGAAAATCTGCAATTCGTTATCTCTAAAATCGTCTCGGTGATAGATTTTCGTGAAGAAAGTTCAATTGTTAACATCAACCGACTGAAATCCGCAAAAAAAACTGAAGTACAAAATGATGTGGACAGTACGAAGTGGCCTATAATTGTAAAATTTGCAACTAAAGCTAGTCGACGACTTTTCCACACAAAATACTTTGCTTTCAACAAAAACAATTCGCTCAACTTATCCCACATCGGTTTGGATGGTCATGATCGCGTCTATGTCAACGAAAACCTATGTAAGCATGATCTGGACCTGTTAAGGAAAGCAAAAAAGTTGAAGGCGAAAGGTAAAATTGCTGCTGTTTATTCTTATGACGGACGCATTTGTATATATCGCAACAAGACAGACAAGAAATACGAGACTGAACAATTTAGAAGATCTAAAGAAGTACGAATAGTTATTCGTTTTTAAATGATTCGAAACATTTTGTGATTTTTCAATTTCCGAATTAATTTCAACCTACAACTAACCCTGAACCAAAAAAAGAAGATTAAAATATGAATTAAATCCTAAAACAAAATCTAAACTCCACATTTGGCCATAAATTAATCAAAAACTATCCTAAAACGAAAATAAAACAATTAAAAATTTTACCTAACATAAACATCCTTTATACAATTATATTTAAGATTACTTGTAATTGGGCGAGTGCCTGTTAGTGATCAATAAACAAACAAACAAACAAACATATTTATCTGTGTTTTATGATTCAAAACCGTTTCAAGGCTTATAAATCTAAAAAACCCCGATACCGATTTCTTTCAATGATTGAATTGTCACAGTAAATCATGGCTAATCAGTGTTGAACAATAATCAAAAGTATTTGTGGCTTTTGATTCAACAGTTACTTTTAGTTTAAAATTATCATGGATTAAGCGTAATTTAAAGCACAAAAAAATAAAAAGATCCGGGAATCAAAATTCGAAATCCCGGGGAGCGGTCCTAATTGGTACCGGAATTTCCCGTGTACATTCCCTAATCCTTTATGAACGGCCCTTTAACACATTGAAAATGTTCTCTTAAAACTTTTTCTTGTTATCAATTGAAAACGATTGCATATTACAGTAAATATGGCACTCTATTCTGTTGTTATATACCCTATTATTTATAAAAAAACACTCAGGATCCTAGACGAAATATTTTTTAGCGCTTACAAATGCCTATACTCAAGAAATTTTCTTCCACAAATTGTTGGGCTTTGATGGACCTATCCAATAATAAAAAATAAATGAAAATCGGATAAGATTTGCCCGACTTATATAGAGAAAATACGTAGAGCCCTAGACAAGCTGAAAAAGTTTTCTTCAATAAATTGTTGAGGGACGTATCGAATAAAAACATATGAAGGGACTCGTGCGTATCGGAATAGATGCGGTAAACAGAGTTGTTGTTACGAAACGACTCGGACGTATTTAAGTAAATATTGCTTTACGCCCACATTAAATTGTATTGGAAATTGCCGATAGGGCAATATTGAAAAACCCGTCCGAAGAAACAGCGTAAAAAAACCTTTCCGAAAGCACAACGCTGACTCCCAAAATTGAGAAAAATTTTCTCCTCAATTTTCTCTATAACATAGCAAAAAACCATTTTTTGGGCTAGGGCGACAAAAATGTTTCCCTCATAGAAAAAAAATATTTTTTTGGTTAGGGTCGACCGACCTTAGGACAGACCTGAGGCCCACTTGAGCCATAAGCACAGGCTTCGCGCCCAAATTTGTTTTTGAATATAATTCGGTACTCGGTTACCTCTCAAATAGAAAAAGAATCAACAAAGTCAGTTAGGGTTTACCCGATTCATGTAAACTAACACGTTGGGCCCTAGTAGAAGCTCAGTTTTAGTACCAATCCAAGGACTTAAATCCAAAAAGGTTTCTTCCGTAAATTGTCGGCCATGCCCGGATCTTTCAAACAAAAAAAAGTTTTTGAGAATCGGAAAAGATTTACTCGAGTTATGTACAAAATACCAAAAACCACTTAAACGGCCTTAGCTCGGCGGCACTTGGGCATCTAAGGACCATGATCGATTCTTTCCCCCCTATTCCCGGATCGAAATTCGACTGGTTGCAAACGTCGTGCTAAACGCAATAAACCCCTTTTCGAAGCACTACGTTCTTCGTACGTATCTGAAAAGAATTATGAAAATCGGAAAAGATTTACGCCTGATATATACAAAAGACCCAAAGCCACATAGGGGCCTTAGCTTGGCGAAATACCCATATGTAATTCCAAAATCATTTTTTAGATTACCTACTATCCTACCTAACCCTACCCACCATTCGTGGACGAAATTCGACTGGTTGCAAACATCTCGGTAAACACATAGACCCCGTATCTTCGTACGGGTCTAAAAAGTGAACTATGATAATTCATTTTTCCAATGAAAAATTGAACAGCGTCTATTCATCAATATCTCATCTCTGATCTCTCTCTTCACCGTATAATGAGAGAGTGGCATGTGCTTTATTCATTCATTTTATGATAGAAGGGAACAGTCGTCTTCGCATAACGTTCGCGACAACTCAACTGCGTCTATTGTCATACAAAATTGTATTTTAGTTTAGTTTTTATGCATAATCAAAGGGATAAAATCGTGTTAAAAGCGTATCATTTCAATTAGAAAATAATATAACATAAGTGTGAGGTTTTATTAATGAAAATGTTGAATTTATAGTGTGAACGAAACGCCAACAACTTGATCTTCGGCGCCACAAAAACAATAATAACAAAGATGGGTCGCTTGAAGCTGTACCCGTCTGCTGTGGTTGCTAATAATAAATGTTCGATATTATCGAACAAACAAAATTTTCATTTTAATAAATATTTCTGTTTTGTAATGATTGTGACGTGCGTATTTCCTTTGGCTGATACAAGGAAAATGAATTCGGGAAAACTAACGCAGAATACGGAAGCTACAGAAACAACAACATCCATTAGCAGTAATGAGCAAAGTGAGTGTTTTGATTTTGGGTTCAAGTTTAGATTTCTTTATTCATCGATTTGTGTAATACATTCTGTGAAGCAGATGGTGTGTAGTTTTCGCACATTTTTTCTCGTTTTGTTGATTCGGCCACTTATGAGGACATATTTTTAGTATCAGAAATACATTTCTATCGTAATAGTATTAGCACTTTTGTAAACATTATTCTCCCTCTTTCCGGTTATATTTACTACGATACATTTGAAGAAAGACTCTGCGGTATTATCATCCAATTACTGTAGATGGGTAATAATTCTTGTTGTATTTTATTTCTGAAACATTTTTCAATTTAACACAAATATACGAGACGACATACGAATTCATAATAGTCATTTAAACCAATAAAATCGTTCGCTTAAATAAATTTGTTTGTGAAACCGAAAAAGGTCAATGAGTTTTGTTTCTTATAAATATTGAGATATGTAACGACAACATTGATAACGATCCTCGGAAATAATTGCATCTCAGCTCCGCCTAAATGTTACTTGCAATTGTTTTTACTAATGTAATGCATTAACGCGACTTTTTTCTATTTATCGGAGGCAATAAAAATGTGTTTGACATCGAATGGCATTAAACGCCGAAAATTAAACTAGGTTCCATCTCTTGGATGGGTCAGGTCTCTTGACTGAGAATGCGATTTAACTAATTCCTTCAACGTTTCATAACATGCTGGTAGTGTGGTAGGAGTAGGAGTTACCATAGTCGACTGTCAATTTAATAGTCAATTATCACTTTCGTTCGTTGTTCAAGTGTCAAAGACGTAAATAATTAACGCAAATATACGCTTAACTTAGCTCCGTTGTATTTAAGTGAATATTATTTTTGTACTACTGAATATTATATTTTAAATAAATCCATCCAAAAGTAGAGATAAATCTGCGAAAGCTCTTACACATCTGCTAGCGCTTGCTTGTTTATAGAATTTGATAGTCAACTATCACTATAGCCTCTTGTTAAAATGTAACTATTGAGCGCAGCTAAGATATGAATTTTCTAAGTCCGGACGATTTTGCAATCTTCAAAAATGAACACAAAGTTGTCAGATTGTTTAGCGATTTGTTGATTGATTTATATTACCTGTATGCATAAGCTCACGAATTTATCTTTTGATGGTCGCCATTGACTTCTACACAGTGAATCAGCCAACATTCCCAGAACATTGATCCCAGTTCTTTTGCACAGGTTTCACGTCTCTCACTGCCCCACGAGTTTTCTTAGAGAATGTCTTCACATTGCCACAATATTTCTCGTACTTGTACGTGATTCTCTTTCTCCAATATCATTGGTACCATATACAGCACATCTTCGAGCCTCATGAATTGTATTCTGTGTCGAACAAAACAAAGTTTGTTGAAATCTGTTGAGAATTATTGAAATTATCGTGTCATCTAAATAACAAAAATTCTTTTGGGAATATCTCGAAAATCATTGGACTGATACAGCCTATCTACGAACTTAACTTGAGGAATTATCTACATTCTTCATCAAATAAAACCAAAATTTTCACAATCGGTTGAGATTTGCTAAACTTATCGTGTCATCAAAATAAAAGAGGAAAATTCTTTTGGAAATATCTCCAACATTATTGGATCGATACAGCACATCTTCGAACTAAACGTCATGAATTGTATTCTTCGTCGAACAAAATGAACCGTGTAGAAATCCGTTAAGATTTACTCAAGTTATCGTGTCATCAAGTGAAAAACGTTACAGACATTTTCATGTATTTAACGTTTTCGTGAACATTTCAATCAATTGCAATCATAGTGAGCATTTTATTACAGACATCTTTGAGTGATTTTCTGAGGTTAGACCCTGACTTTCAGTCAAGGGAATAAATGACGTGAATGCAACGGATTTTGAGCAGCATTAAGCCTAATTGAAGGGTTCAAAAAACCGGTGAAATAAGAAAAAGACAAAGTTTTCTGGAAATTTTATTTTGATCATCTATAACAATCGTCCTCAATATGTCCTATTATGTTCTATAGAAATTAAGGTGCATGTCGTCAGCCGGGGGGCTCGGCACTCGACTAGCCAAATTTGTGGGACCGGTACCGTTAGCCAGCACAAATTGAGCAGTAATTGAGGGTATTAAGTTGAATTAGACGAAAGAAGAATTTAAGACACTTCCATGCAAAATGAACAAAACATGAAAATTTCAAGTTTCTTTTCACTCGTTCTCGGCTCCCAGATCAGCACAAATTCTGGGACCGGAGGCATTCGAGAGCACAAATTCAGGCCTTAATTATAGACTGTCTCCCCCTTCCAGCACGAATGCGGGGGGGGGGGGGCGGCTGACGACATGCACCTTAGAAATTAGAGTTTGTCGTAGTACTAAATTAGAACAGAGTGTGATTTTTCAAAAACGGTTTTCCTGATGATTTACGGAGGTGCGAGTAGCTCCAAAAAAATGTTCTCAATTTGTAATTTTAGAGGTATGGTTTAACAGTAATTTTACTGCAAAATAAAAATGCAGTTTTTGGGGAACTAATTTACCTAAAAATAAGGTAAGTAAAAAGTGTCCTCAATTTGTCCTTTTGAAATCTACAACCGTTTTTGTGAAAAGTTTTATTATTAATAGAATAGCTTAAGAATGTTGCATTAAAACATCGCAAAAATTGAATTGAGTAAACTTGCCAACTAAATATTTATATCGTGATGTAGAAAAATGTTCTCAATTTATCCTAACAGAAATGCATAATTTTGTATTGGAAATAGTTGATAAAGCAATTGATATTGAAAAATATCGCATTTGTATGCCAAATACTAAGCGATCGAATCTAGTGGCTGATACATGATACACAGGATGTCACGCCAAAATCGGATTTTTTCGTACCCCCCCTCCCCCCGTCACGCCAGCTTCATACCCCCCCCCCTGGTGTGACGTCACTCTAACTTACCAATTAGCATGACACTCCGATTTCAAGAAGTATTAGCACTAAATGTTAATGAGTATGTTACAGTACGTTGCAAGACAGAAGAACAAAAGTTAACAGAATAGAACCATTTTCGAAAATTCGCCGTACCTTACGGTAACAGAGTTTCACAGTTTTGTGGGTCAGTCGTTGTTCTTCCGACTGAGCTACATAGCTGTTTTTTAGACTCGTATGAAGTAAGTGTCTACAGTGTTTGTCACTACGTTCGTAACATTAGGTTCTAAAAAACGAAATCTGCAAAAAATGTCCTTCTCACTGTTTGGCTGTGCCCCTATTTTTCGGCCAAATCTGAACCAACCTTGATATCCGTCGTGTTGAATTTGAGAGATTGGATCTTTCGATCATGATTTTGCAATCACTGTTCTTTTGACACGAATCGTACGGGTCTAGCGTAAACCCTACGCTTGATTGTATGATTAAGTGACTCCTTTCACTGTTGCGCCTCGCCCGATCCGAATTCGGCGTTCGAAGCTTATGACGTACGGGTGCAACTACTTTTATTGTAGTTAGCGTGACGTCACGCAGCTCTCGAACCCCCCCTCCCCTCTGTCACGCTCTGTCACGGATGTCCTAGACCCCTCCCCCTCGGCGTGACATCCTTTATGAACGGTCCCTAAACGTCATTCCAAAGGACAATTTTTTACAACATTTAATTTCATTTGAAAGCGCTTGCTGTTCTTTTTTAAGATGACCTAAATTGATATATAATATTGATATTGGGAACATCGCATTTGTATGCAATTTGCTCTGTGTTCGAATTCAATGGCTGATACACAACTTTTTTTTCGAAACCACTTTGGAAAGGACAAATTTTTTCGGTAACATTTTTCATTTAGGAGCATTTGGAGGAAAATATTTTTACAGTCATAGAATTTGGGTGACTGTAAAAATATTTTTCTCCAAAGGCTCGCAATTTTGATAGTAAACGCGATGCTTTTATGATGTTAATTTATAGTGCTAGATATTTTTCATCGATTTTATTGTAGGGCGCCAAGACCTCTTTGTCCAGTCTTTTCAAAAACTTTTGGTGCCTTTCACGAGCGCATAACTCGAGCAACACTTTTCCGATTTTCATAGTTTTTTTATACCTCTCTACTGTAAAGTCCACTTAACAGTAGAGCAAGCGAACTTTCAACCGCTCGGTACGTAAAACCATTTATGCTACTCGAAATGTAAGATGATATCTCGGTTCTCGGTGTCCTACACTAGGTTCTCGACTTCGTCTCAAACCATTTACTTCACCTCGAACCGAGAGACCATTTCTTCACAGTTCTTGTATCATAAAATACTATTTGGTTTGAAAGAACTGGGCATGGCCGACAATTTATGGAAGAAAAATTTTTGGATACTAGTCCTTGGACTTAGCTAGGGCACTAAAAACGAATCTCTGCTAAGGCCCTGCGTGTTTTTTGAACATAACTCTAGTAACTCGATTTTCAAATTTTTTTTTGATCGAGAGGTCTAGGAGAGGTCTAGGAATGGAATAACATTTTTTGATGGTCCCCAAAACTGAGTTTCTACTAGGGCCCAACGTCTTCGTTTACATAAATTGTGTGAATCCTAACCGATTTTGTTGATTCTTCTTCAATTTGATAGGTAACCGAGTGCCGAATTATATTCAAAAGCAAATTTGGGCCCGGTGCCTGTGCCTAAGGTCGGCCCTAGACGCCCGAGTCTTTTCGTAACATTAACTCTGTTTGCGGCATCTATTCTGATACGTACGAGTCCCTTCATATGCTTTTATTATGCCAATATATTTGCTCTCATTTGCCATCGTTAAGTCTTCTTGACTCGTACGAAGTACAGGATCAAATACGCTTACCACGGCGCTTGCAACAAGTCGAATTCTAACCTCGAATACTGGACCATATTTCGTCAATTTTCGCTAGAATACATTTCGTGTGCGTTCCTCACCCGCATGACAACCAGTGCAGCACTCCACTTGTCGAGCCCTCACCCAGTCCTTCAGCTTTTTTTCGCAAGGTGATTGGGATCCGCGGGTCTGACACACATGCTGGCGTCTAATAGAAATCGGATTTACGCGGTCTACATCGTTCAGGTTGTCTTTAAACTCTCTAACCAATTGGAGGTCAAAACAGGTCATATGAGAGCTTAATTACATAGGGATGTGATCGGCTCTTTATACGCACGACCAAAATCCAGACGAACAAAATCTGGACGAACAAAAATCTAGTTGTATTTGAGGATCCATTTAATATTTTATTGAAGAATTTTGAAAGGAAAAAGACCAACACTGAAGGTGAATAGCTGAGGAATGCTTGACCGACAATGATGGAGAACGTGGAAGGGTAAATAGTGCATTGTCGTATCTATTGAAAGTTAAATGTAAATGTCATGGATTGTTTGTAAAATGATAGTAAAACTAAAGTCCTCCGCAAGGGGGTATCCCTTGGTTTAGGGGGCAGAACTACCTTTACAAAAGCTGAACAACATCAAACAATGAGTTTTATACTGTATGCGAGGTTATTCCATAGATTAAGTATTTCTGTATATTAACACCAAAAAGTAACTTATTTTATGCACAACTGCTGTCTAGGGAGCTAATTTTTGTATTGTTATTGTTAAAATCTTTTACGCTATACTTTTTTTAAGAAGAATTCTGACGCCAACTAGATTCGATCTCGTGAACCCAAGTGTAACTGATAACGTTGCTAACCACTCGGCCACCGAATCTTCGAGTAGAAGCGAATTGCTAATTGTATTACCTTTACAAAAAGTATTTGATATGAGAAGTACATAAAATATACTCAAAGCATGCTTCGTTTGGGAATGCTCTCTTGCTCTCTCTATATTTTGCTGAATGAAATTATATTTAGAGAAATGAATTTAATTTAATGCTGTAAAAAATTTTGCATTTTTTTATATCAAGAGGCTACCATCGCGTCGGTCGGCCGTTTTACCGTTTAATGTTTACAAAATAATTCGATACTGGTATGGGAGATATTTGGATTTCTCAGATTTTCTACAGATTTGTTTTAATTTACATTGAGTTCTGTTTCTGTATTGAAATTCCGCAAAAAATTGATAAATTAGGTAAAACCAAAATGTCATCAGTAACATATTAATTAAACCGCATTTTTTGTATTTAGTTTTTGAAAAAAAAAAAAACGGCAGAAGCGAACTGCGATCATCGCAAAAAAGTAATGCGCTACAACCGATTCAGCTACACAGGCTTCGATAGATCTATTATCTTTCCGTTTATAGCATACAAATATATATATGCATTAGTGTGTACACAAGGCACTCACATTACGCTTGAGTACATAAGACGAAACACTTTGCTAGTAATAGATAATAAGGTAACAAACAATGAGTTGTCCAGGCAAAAACGAATTTTGGGTTGTCCACTTCGGCATGCGATAGGAATATGATTTTTTTTAAATGAAAATGTTAATTTTTCCAAATACATTCTTCCGTATTTGTCATTCTGGGAAAGTTTTTCTACTAAGTTAAGTAAATTAAGGTCACTTTCTTAGCCGAAAAATAATTTTAAAAAATGAACAAACTTTTTGCACTAAAAGTTTTAAATTTGGCCCATTTTTACCCACTCTTTGAAGACTAACAACTATTACTTAAATGCTTCAAATGAGCCTGTAAATCAGTTCAGATTATAGCTTGAATTTTATTTTAGCTGTTTTATGCCGAAATGGTAAAAAAAATCGATAAAAAATAAAGAAAAATTATAAATTTTGTGTAAATGATAAGTTGTCCAATGAAAAATCGCGAGTTGTCCTATTTCGATATTGCAGTTGTCTTGGCCTGATACGTAGGTTGCACTCTAAGTAATGAACCTAAGTAGGAAGACAAAACATTTAATTGTTGAAATCAGTGTCAGTCACCTCAGAAAGATGAATTTTAAAGGCCTTCGTCTGTCGTTGTAAATCGCATTATAAGGAGTTTATTCTTCACGTATTCATGCAGGATTGCTTGTATGCTTTTCATGCCAATGCCCAAGGTTGCCGGAATTTCACGGTAAGTCGTATGACGATTAACCATCATCATTCCACGCACAGCATCGATGGTTAAAAAGCAAAATATGTCTCGCGATTTATCTCTTCCTAACTCACGTGCGTCTAGCTGCTTCATTTGATTAGGGGCTGCACACAAATTACGTACGGTTTTTTCACTGATTTTAGACCCCCACCCCCTATCGTATATTTTGATACAAAAAAGAAGTCATTTTGTATTGACCAAACAAAATCCTTGACACAGTAGCAGAGGAGAAGACTGCATAAAAGAAAAAAGCTGCGACTAGGAAAGCTGGAATCGATAACAGAACCAACAAACAATTTAAGCCAAATAAAGGTTTGAAACCTGTCGCAAAACGTCCGAAAGAAAAATAATTTTTAATTTTTTCGTTCGATGCCTTTATTTCCTAAAAGATTTTCTTTTTTTAACAGTAAAAGCGAAAACCTTCAATTGAAATTAATTTGGGTTTGCTTTTAATTATCTCGGAAGAACTGGAAAAAATTTTGACCATGGACAACTCACGATTAGCATGGGCAACTCTCCATTTACATTAATTGATGAATTTTAATTAGATGAAACACAATAATTCAATTAAATTTGTGTTCAATAGATAGCCAAAAGTCAAATCTTCGAGTGGAAGTAAGTTTCAAAACTTCAGAAAAAATTAAATCCAAAGTTGAAACTTATAAAATCTGTACAATTGATTATTTGTTACCTTAGTTGGATTTTTGTTGTGTTTGCGGATTTTCATTAAAATTTTAAGTTTTTATATCCTATTCGAGTGGACTAAAATGTCAAATTTGTCAATAGAGCGCACACTCAAGAAAACGCTGACCTGTACTCGTAATGATGATGATGAATTGCATTTTATTGTCAATCAAATCAAAAAACATCAAAAAGCAAAAAATCAAAAAACGTCAAAAAGCGACATAGATAAGAAAAAATCAAATTCCATAAACAACAAACAACAAATAGCTAAAATCGAGTAAATCTAAGTCAAAAATATCAACAAAAAAATCTAACAAATAGTTAATCTAAATCTAAGTCAAAAATCTAAAGAAAAAATATCCGTCAAAAGTGAAAAACCAAATTCAACTAAAGCGTATCGTCAAAAATCGTATATCGTCGTAAATCGTATCAAATAAATCAGTCGTCATGTTATCATCGAAGTGGAGCCAGAATGTAGTAACGGTTAGCCAATTACAGAAACTCCGGCGAAAAGTAAACTGTGCAATCAGAAAATAAATTTAATTTTTTGGAAAACATCAGATAAATGAAAAAAGTTACTTCGCCGGGTAAGTGCTTTCGGTTTTAAATGATATTTGTGAAAAGAAAGCACTAAAACAAACACATCATCCAACAAGGCCGAAGGTACCGAACACAAAGTCATCAAGCTTGTGGACTTCTCTTCTGAATTCACGTGACGGAAGGGTCGGATTGATGTAGTTGGCAGCAATATTGAATAGTCGACATGCGAAGTTTAGTGGTGAGAATTGTGAAGAGAATTGTGTGTCGTGGGCAATACCAGTGATTCTAATCAGTGAAGATCTACGTAGAATTCGCGTGCCATCGTTCAATATGAGTTTATCACGGATAAACTGACAGTTTAGTTTCCCTGTGAGAACATCATGAAAGAAAAATATCGCTGCATCGGTCCGACGTCTCAAATGTGAAACGAGCTGAAGTTCTTCACATCTTTCAGCATATGGACGAATACGATACGGATTAGCGTCGCCTTCGACTCGACGATCACGGTTTGCATATAAAACGAACTGTCTTTGGACACTTTCTATGGATTGGATGTGAACCGACCAAATTGTACTGGCAAATTCTAGATGCGAACGGACTATGGCTGAATATAGCATCTTGGGATCTTGGCTGTATCGACGTTGAACCTAGCGTAGCATTGGCGTTTCACAAACGAAAGCATTGCCGTGGCTTTCTTGACTGCCAATTCAAGGTGTCCATTGAAATTATAGTCATCGTCATACGTTACACCGATGTCTTTCGTACAGTCAACACGTTCAATCACATCTCCATTTATATGATAGTTCGCCAGGACTGGAGAACGTTTAAAATTTAACGTTAATAAATTTGTTTTGGCAAAAGTACAAAGTAAGTCAGTCGAGGTATAATGATCAATAATTGAAACATCTGGAGCAATCAATCGGAGATAATTTATGTAAAATTATGTAAAATAAGATATTCGCCAGACCACAACAAAACATTTTATTAATTGAAAGTAATAAATCACGAAAAATAAAATTGAAAAATTGAGTTCACAATATTAGGTCGTTGGTTATTAAATTTATTGTTTGATAGAATAGCTATCGGTGCGGTGGTATGTGATTGAACACCACAAAACAGAAGAGAGGCGCCGCCTTCAACGAGTATCGGTCAATTAAAACTTTTCCAAGTGTAACAAAAAGTTGTCATACATCATGACTTTCTGCAAAGAAGACAGTTTCGAATTATCTTCTTATCGATAAAGTTGAACCAAGCTCTTTCAGACGGAGTAGATTAGGATACGAATACAAAACTTTAAATATTTAGAATTACTTTGATACAAAATACGAGTCTTTGTTTACAATACAAAAGCTTTGCATACATGGTAAAAGTCACTGACACCCCCATTACGAGCTGGTGATGAGAAGCACGGAATAAGTAGTACTATGTACGTGCCCACTGCTCACTGATGTATCAATCCCACTTTTGTGTTCATGAGGCAGCCGAGCACAACATTTTTGAACACTGCCAGTATGTCAAAACGGTTACTTTTGTATGTGGACCACCTAACAGAAACATCTTAGCACTCAGAATCTGACGAACGTGCAAGTTTCAAATATTGTGCTCATCATGAATATTGTATCGTCCTAGAACCGATCTAGGGCCTGAATTTGAGCTATGGTACCTATTTTTTAATGAGGAAAAAGTTTCTCCTCAACGTACTGTATCACTTTACCTTTATGAACAACTCTCTTTATCAGAGTAATCTTTAAGAGATCTGATATTTTATTTTTATAAATGTTTATTGTATTTAATTATTAAATTGTATTCCACACGTTTCAAACAATTTGATGATAAACTAATTATAAAAAATTATAACAATGAAATTCCTAGTTTTCATATGAGGAAAGGTTTCACCAACCCTCGAAAAATCACAGACACTTTTGAAGTCATATATCTCCAAACCAACTTTACCGATTTCGCTCACCTTTGAACTGCAATCATGGGGTGCATGCAACCTTTCAAGGAAAAATATCGTTTTTTTTATGTTTTAATAGTGGATTCAGCGGAAATCATTCATTGCATGATGAGTCATTGTTTGCGATAAGAGCCGAACTCACAAGTGTGTTTTGGGAGCTGTAATTTTGAAGTGTAAAGTATGAATATCCGAACCGAAGGCGAGGTATGCAACTGCATGCTTTAAAATAGTAGCCGTCCATTTTCCATCCCTCCCCCCACCCCTCGTAGGGCTACATTGAATCGTAATCGTAACACTCCTCTAGTCCCTCTCACCGCGTTTAGAATCTGGCACGCAAGTCTCAGAGCCTCTCTCTTCCTCTAGCGTGGCATAATTTGTAAACGATCATTTAATATAATGTCATTGGTTGAACTGAAACTGTCAGAAATAATAGATAAAAAAGTAGTGTTCGCACAGGTCGCATTTCAAATCAATGTTCTACCTCTTTAGCACGGGATCAGAGCCATGCTATTTACTTGTCTACCGTCTGACCGAGACAGACCAACTGGTTCCAGTTTGGCCGGTATGTCAACTGATACTAACACCCCCTTAAGAGTCAATCTGCGAATTCTTCGATCAGTTTGTATGAAACTGAAATACAACACCTCACCGATTTTTGTGATTATTGGCCCATTAATTCCTTGGACCAATCCGAGAAATCCGTAGAATAACATTTTTCTGTTAGCGACCATATATGAGCTGTACAGGTGTAAGAAAAATGGTCTACCAACGGGTGGCGAAAAACAATTTTGTTTAATATTTTCGCAAACATGAATCACTTTGATCTGAAACTTAGATATTACGTAGACCTCATTAATACAAAAAGTGTGAATGCCTATTTGCTTGGAAGGTGAAGGTGTCTGAGGACCTGGAACAGTTTATAGTCGAAAAAATGGAACTTTTGAAAAGCGATTTAAAAAAAACTCCAGCGCCGGTCCAAAGGGTAATAGGTGTGGTTGTTGAGGCCATGGTCCCTTGTATCTAAAACGATGCTAAGTAATCTGGACTGGGACTGGAGTGAGCTAGAATGAGCGAAAAGTTGAAATGTTACACTGCCGGGAAGACTTTTGGAAGTCGGTAGTCTACACGCAATACTTAACTGTTCTCAAACTATTTTTCTGGAAACGTTGACGTCTTTTCCTTTAAAATGTTTCACAGAATTTCGACATTTTTCTTGCAGGGTTTACATGTAGGATTTTAATTCGAGCGTGGAACTAATTCGAATCGGCGGCGAATTTAAAAATAAAATTAATTTGCTTTTGGTATTGTGTTTTTTTCTGTGTGTATTGTTCTATAACTTTTGTTTAGCAAATTTAATGAATTCCTAGCGTGCGTTGTATTTCGAATGTAACAAAAGGAAGCTATTTTAGTGATCATGTCTTTTGCTACAAAGAAGCTAATAAAAGAATAGAAGTGAGCAATTGAAGAACTTATTGAGTACTTAATCATTAAACTAGTAAAATTCAAAGAATGAATTATTTTAAAAGTATTGGGAGAGTCTAATGATGATAATAGAGTTTTTGCTGAAGGTAATTTTAAAACTACTAAAAAAGAATTTGCGTATTTCCCGCAACTCCCTGAGTGATTTAGCGGGTTTTTCCTGATTTTTTCTAATTTGAGGCCTTTCCTGTTTAACAGGTAATTTCTCCCAAAACATAAAACACTAACGCGTGCTCAAGAGTTGTTTGATGACTGTCTCGTGAAGGGGTCAACGGAAGCGACTGATGATGGCTAGACCATGCTAGCCGTTGAGCCCCGAGGTTGAAACAGTTTCTTTGCTTCTTTTTATTCACTTAACGTGAAATGTTTGTTGGATAAGGGAAGAGCAAAAAAATCTCTGTTTGTTTTTAGATTTTTCAGATTTTCAGGCGATCACCTGCATTGAACTCCAGACTATTGGAACCCAACCGGGTTGTTTTATGCTTTAAACATGTTTTCTCCTTGAGTGTTTTTGTAACCCAAGTGCTGACAATCTATAATCGCATCTACATTGCCTCACGGGTAGCAAATAAAAAACTCATAACGAAAATTTTCTACTGTATCAGGAAAGGGGACAGAGGAACCGACTGACGATGGCTAGACCACGCTAGTCTAAGACCACCACTGTACCCCGAGGTTGAAACAGCTTTTTTCGTCTTGATTTTCCTCTTAATGCATTAACTTGAAATGAGTTATACGTAAATCATTTTCTTTTGTTTAAGCCAGACATTCAGACCATAGGAAAGGGAAGAGTATAAGACTCTGGTCGTACAAATATTTAATTTAACTTTAGCATTCATTGATGAATTTACGTTGAGTCTTTAGTTAAGAAACGAGGTAAAGCTCGGCTAAGGTTGTGATGAAAATTTTTTAATGCTGTTTAGGAGGAAGGAGAATTTTATTTATTTGATGTGTGATCAAACCCACAAGAGATGATTTCTTCTGATGGCTCGTAAGTCTTGATGTACACTTCATCAAATTTTGTGTGTCAATAGAATTCAAAAAAAAATGTTTTTAAAGTATATTATCTATTTAGTTTACATAGATAAAGTCTTAATTTCAAGACATATTAGCGTTTTCAGCCCAATTCTCCGGCAGAGCAAGCACTTTAGGTATTTGGAGGTTCGCCAAAAGTACAATTTTTACCCAAAACTATGTTGTGGGGTGTCATTTTAAAGGAAAATACGTCAACTTTTCTAGCAAAATAGTTTGAGAACAGTTAAGTATTGCGCGTAGAGATCACCGACATCCAAAGTCTTCCCGGCAGTGTAACATTTCAACTTTTCGCGTATTCTAGCTCACTCCAGTCCTAGTCCAGATCACTTAGCATCGTTTTAGACACTAGGGACCATGGCCTAAACAACCACACCTATTAGCCTTTGGACCGGCGCTGGATTTTTTTTTAAATCGCTTTTCAAAATTTCCATTTTTTCGACTATAAACTGTCCAGGTCCTCAGACACCTTCACCTTCCAAGCAAATAGGCATCCACCTCCACCCTTTTTGTATCAATGAGGTCTACGTAATATATAAGTTTCAGATCAAAGCGATTCATGTTTGCGAAAATATTAAACAAAATTGTTTTTCGCCACCCGTTGGTAGACCATTTTTCTTACACCTGTACAGCTCATATATGGTCGCTAACAGAAAAATGTTATTCTACGGATTTCTCGGATTGGTCCAAAGAATCAATGGGCCAATAATCACAAAAATCGGTGAGGTGTTGTATTTTTTTTGTTCGAAGAATTCGCAGATTGACTCTTAATGATTTTGTAGAACTCCACAAGCCTTGCATGTCTCCCCGCAACCGTACGAAATTTAAGACTAATGACTATCTTTTCTGTCCGTTATCGCTCCCCACTTGCAAATGTGTCACGTGCAAATATCGATTCCTAACAGCCAGTACTTTATGGACGTCCCCATTGTTATGAACACAAAAGAATATATTTTTGATTGGAATCCTTTTGCAAATAATTAATAATTTTAGTGCATATTCATATGCTTACGCTAAAGTATGTAATTTTATCCGGATAGCGGATAAGCCTCGTTATTGGAACATTTATTGAAAATCTCTTTCAAATGTATGTATTAATTATTATGGCTTTTAATTGTTTTCAAAACCATCTAAAATCTTTCTTTGTTAAATATATTTATTTTTAGAATTATTCAATGCACTGTTTGCACAAAGCCCCACTTAAAGTATAGTGTGACGCAAGTTTTTTTTCGACTTACAAATATTCTGATATCAGTAAAGGTGACGCATTCAGCTTCTATAAATAAAAACATATGCAATGGACCCGTACAAATCAGAATAGATGTGGCAAACAGAATAGATGTTCCAAAAAGACCGAACTTATCTTAAGTATATGAATTTGCGTTCACATTGCACATTAAATTAGATTGGAAATTGCCGAAAGGTCAATATTGAAAAACATTTATAACAGTGTTACAAAACCCAGAAATTTAAAAAAAAAAGTTTCAAACGAATATTCCAAAAAAGAATTTTTTGCACTACGGATATTTTAGAACAGACCTAGAAGCACTAATGAGATTCTTCGGACACATAGTTCTATGGAAAAATAGTTCCCTTGTTTTACTCTACAATACATCAAAAAACATTTTTTTGGGCTGGGGCAGACCATACGACCAATCTAGGGACCTGAGGAAAGGCCTCCGACCCATACTTGTATGCACAAAAATGCTCATCAGCTATTTTTTTTTCTCTACAACACTGCACAAAAAACCTCATCGTTAGAAGAATATTCATGAAAAACCACCAACTATCGTGTACGCAAGCGTAACGTGAGTTGGGCCCACACTAAAGACACTACATCCCGAATCACTCAACAGATGAACAAATTTTCACTATTTTTTTCGTGATTTCTTGAAGTCCGCATCTTTCATTCAAGCCCCTGAAGGGCGATTTCCGTACTAATTTCAAAAATAACTAGATCTAGACCGATGTTGACAACATTCAATTTCGTAATCAGTTTTCTCGGGAAAAACCCCGAAAGGAAAAGACCTTAGACCGACAATGCCCAATCTCAATCAAATAAAAGATTTTTTGATTACCTTTCACGGACAGAGAAAATTTTGAAAATTTCTCAAGTTTTACTCGAGTTATCGTGTTGACAGAAGGACGGACGGACGGACATTTTAATTTTTGCAGATTTCTCTTATTTAAGTCCCAAACCAAAATAAAATACCCACCTACTCTCGGATCCGGCTGGTTACATAAGTCGTGGTAAAAGCAATAGACCCCTTTCTAAGTACTTCGTTCTTCGTACAGGTCTAAAGTTTCTATTCGAAAAATCAGCAAATCAGTTATTTATTTTTACCGAGAGTCTATAAGTAGCTAAGTCCCACGATGTCCAATCGAAGAAATCTAAAAATACGTAAAATAGGAATTTTAAGCAAAATTTCGGATCCGTTTTCAATATCCTAAAAAGTAAACAAGAATTTTCTCACATAAGGCATGAACTATCCTTTTCTCCTCTCAACTTTGTTGAAAAAATGTTGTGAAATGTAGGTTATTTGGATCAACGTGAATACAATTTGGCAAAGAATCTTATATTTACAATCAGCTAAGATATTGCAATTCTATATATTTTTAAATATATATACATTTCATGTATTTTAAGATTTTACTTCTTCGTCCTAAATCTTAAATTAAGAACAAACTCTTGTGCCATGACTTACAGACCAAAAAATATTGTCACACCCTCTATCTGCCAACTGCAAACAAAATTGCTTGGATTTCCATAAACGATTACATTACATAATAGAATAAAGCAATACGGCAATTTTAGCTAATGAATCAAAATATTTAATATTCATGAATAAAACATGACAAATTAATGTAGCATTTGCGTCGTTTCAACCATGGTGGAGACAATATGCCAATTTAAGAAGTTAGAGCTTCTATTTACTCATACACTTATCTAATGAGAATCTAATTAATATAATAGCCGTGTGTATCAATAATATATTGATGAATAGAGCGTGTTAACCTAAAATTTAATTGTGACACAATAATAATAGAGGACTTAAGCATACGGATAAGATCGATTACATCCACTTCCGATTAGTCGTCAGCAAAATTAATGTTTTATCAGTAATAGTATATTACAATTGAGGTCATGTAAACAGCCGGTAACATAAGGGCGAAGTTTGCAAAATCGAGCCGAAGGCGACCTCACTTGCACTATGCTTTAACGTAGTAGCACTCGGTCGTTGAAACAAACAATTAAACATTAAACATTTTGAAAACAAAAAAAAAAAATAACTCCTGAAATACAGCGTACACTATTTGAGTTCTTAGAGTAGGCTAAATATCGAATGAACTATCGTAGAACAATGTGCTGTGTTCATTTTGTTATTTCTTTGTCGATGTGATAATAACGCAAGGCATCAACGGTCTATATAGCTCAGTGAGCAATGCTGCGGCGTTATAGACTAATTTTTTCCAGAATTTTCGGTTCAAATCCTAGTTTTTTTACATTTTTTTTTTGTTGCGTGCATTCCATCAAATACGTCTATTAATTTTTATACAGAAACTCTTATAAAAATGTAGTAAATAGACTTTCAATCGATATCGACCTACAAATTGATCACATGATATTTTCAAAGCCTTATTTCTCGGGATATATTAATCCGATTGAGAAACTAAGTACTTTACAGGAATCCTATGATCGCGCACGACAGACTGGCATTATGTTTCACCAAAATCCTTTTGGGCAAAATTTAATTATTTTGTTTATGTTCTAAACAAAATCAACGATATATGAACTTTTTGAATCGAGTAGCCTTGTTATGCCCTGACAACTAAGTGTTTGATTTCTAATCGTTGTTCGCTACATGAATCCGTGGGATAATTGTTAGCGTACAAGACGCAGCTGTGAATGTGCCAGGTTCAAATCGCGGTATGGAGATAGTTTTTTTTTTCTTTATAAAAATAAGAAGAGTTCATTCTGAATTAACTGGACCATAATGGCTCATTACGTAGGTCGCATCATTACTGCCTAGCATGTTAAATTGCATCTACATAGCAATGAAATTGCAGCGTATACATATTTTATGAAACAGTTTGGGTGCCTTGTTGAAGAACAAGGATCATAAGTCTTACTTAAAGTTAGG
Source organism: Pseudolycoriella hygida (assembly GCA_029228625.1). Lineage (NCBI taxonomy): Eukaryota > Metazoa > Arthropoda > Insecta > Diptera > Sciaridae > Pseudolycoriella > Pseudolycoriella hygida. Next base: position 85,890,038 of record CM055403.1, on the reverse strand, counting down.
AAACTCCCATTAAACGATAATTTCTTTGGGGATAATAGGGGGTGTGGATAGGAAACTAGAAAAGGATTCTAGAAAAATGACATAAAGAAAAGTTTGCCCTTACAGCGGAATGTTTTTTATCTGCTCACTGTAAGAAGCAAGGCCTAATAAGTTGAATTTTCTGATGATTTTCCGAATTTCGTAAATTTACGGCTGTGCACTTATAAATTGTAGTTTTCATCAGCTGGTTTTGTAGGAAATCTGAATGTGTACTGAATGCATTGTGTTCGAAGATTCGAAATTAAAAAATAAGACCAGACCATAAAGAATATAAGGCAAGCATTCATTTCAATAGAAAAGAGGAGATTGAAAGACAAAATGCTTATGAATTCTTATCTTATTTTCGCAGTTGAACAAAGAATTTTGTTTCTTAAGAGAAATTAATTTTTAGTATAAATCATTTGCCTTGGCAGAAACAGTGCCCAATAGAGAACTTTGGTTGGTTGGTTTTATTAGAAATCTTGTACAATAATTGAATTTTACCTAATAATTGTTACAAATACCTCTGGGCAAAAATTGCTACAATTTTGTCATAAAATACATTATTTACAAAACACTGAGGCCTTTCCTCGTTGGACCCATTGTGCTACGACTCCTTTTACTATTTCATGTTCTCCTTTCGGGCTCGGTCAGCCAATCGCTTCCTATAATGAACGAGAGCAATTTAGCCAAATCTATTTTCGATTGCTCTTCGGGAGTTAAGTAAAAATCTCCTAAGTGCTTCGTCCTCAGATTCACCAGAGCTGGACATGCGCACACAAAATGCCTAGCCGTCTTTGGTTCCCACCCGCAGCCTCTACAGCTCGGGCTACCAACTATCCCCATCTTGTTGAGGTGATAGTTCAACTTATTGTGACCCGTGAGAATACCCACCAGCTCGCGCAACTTGACTCTAACAAGACTCAAAAGAAATTTGGTGTTTTTAGCGTTACAGCCCACCGAAAATTCTTTTGATTGCCTACATGTCGTCAGTGCATCCCACCTCTTCTGATGGCATTCTTCCGTCCTCTTTTTCACCATGCCTTATCAAACCCGCGTGTATTTATTGCTACAGCCGGTTCAGGCCCGATGAATTTCGACTCACTCCCTCTCCTGGCTAACTCGTCCGCTCTTTCATTCCCTGGCACTCCAGAATGTCCTGGAACCCAAGCCAATATGACTCTGTTGTGTCTTCATAGACACCCGGTCTTTCTGAACCAAGGTAGTGTTGCATTCCATTCTTCAATGACCTACCAACTAAAACCTCCTTCCTTAGTCTTCGTGCTCTCTTCTCCCCGGAACCACCTCACAGCATTACTTCGGGGAGGAGCTGTGCTTTCGCACCTACTCTCTTAGATCAACTGCCAGTCTTCTTTGATCGTCTCTCCATGCAATTTGCAGCTTCGTCATTATTTTCGCAATTACATTATCCGCCACTATCCACACCTCCTCATCGCGGCACATCTCCGATATTATGTTTTCGGCACTTACATCTGGCCTACTCACAGTCAACAGCTCTCCTCGTTCTTGTTCGAAGCGGGGGCAGACGAATAACACGTGCTCCGCACGGGCTATAACACATACCGCTTCTAAGGATATTGTTCGATATGCGCTTGCTACTCTTATGCTTGCCAGCCTCTGGGCTCTATTAAGCCTTCTCCGATTCCTCTTCGTATCTAGCGCCTGTATCCACGCTGGTGCCCCGTAGCGCAATATCGATAGGGTGACACTTGCAAGGAGACTCCTTTTGCTGCTGCGCGGTCCAAAGCCGTTTGGCCTTATTCTGGCCAATGCT
>CM055403.1:85849281-85883602 GCA_029228625.1 Pseudolycoriella hygida | reverse complement strand
TGGAAATTGCCCGTAGGGCAATTTTGAAAAACCCGTCCGAAGTAACGGTGTAAAAAAATTCTCCGAACGCACAAAATTGACCTCCAAATATAGAAAAATGTTCTCCTCAATTTTGTCTACAACATAGCAAAAAACTATTTTTTGGGCTAGAGCCGACCTAGGGCCTTAAGTAAGGCCTCGGATACATACTTTCATAAACAAAAATGTTTCCCTCAATTTGCTCTGCAACATAGCAAAAAACATTTTTAGACCCGTACGAAGTACGAAGGTCTGATGCGTTTACTACCACGTTTGTTACATTGCGAATTCGAATCCATTGTAAGGGGGAAACTTTTTTTGTTGCCTCCAGATGACAAATCAGCGAAGAAAACAATGTCCGTCTGTCGGCCTGTCTGTCGATATCTGACGATAACTTGAGTAAATCTTGACCGATTTTCAAAACCTTTTTTTTTCCTGAAAGGTAGTCGAAAAATATTTTAAAAATAATTTTGGAAGTACAAACAACGGCATAATTCTCGAGTTCTTTCATTTAAGCATCTTTGGCTACTCTCCCATGTCTAACTATTTCAGATTGTTATAATTTCATGCAGGCGCATTGAAGTCTGATTCATTACCTTTCATTTAAAAAAAAATGTATGCAAATCGGTCAAAAAATAACGTCACAAATGAATTTAGTCCACAACTACTACAAAATTAGCCACTGTGCGCCGTTCAATTTTTTTCTTCTTTGATAGAGCCTCCCCTTCCCTCCATCGCTACACGTCCAACTTCATACTTACATGGAAATTCCACTCTATTTTCTCTACAATACGGCACAAAAAACCTCATCATCAAAGAAAGGCATCAACTATCGTGTGGGGTCGCGTAGCTCGAATTAAGCCCACCTTAAGGACTCTGCAGCCCGAACCAATCAACGGACTTTCACCAAATTTTTGTGCGCATATTAGTGAATGCAGAACCGGACCGGTTCCGAAGGACCGGTACTCGGTTCTCAAATCGAAGAACCGGTTTCAGAACCGATTCCAAGTTTCTACTAAGTCTAAAAAATCTTTCATTTCTTAAATTCTTTCGCCTTGATTAATGTATTTAAGGTGGATTCGCACTTCTCCGTTTAGATGACATTTCTATCGTGATCAATTTATAGAAATGTCATCTAGACGGAGAAAAAGCGAAGAATCTTTCTTCTATTCGAACCTGCTCTAGACATTTTTTATCTTCTAAACTGAACTTATTTAATGTAAAATTTCTATGTGATTGAAGTTCATACAAAAATTCGAATAGAAAAATTTGACTAGAAAAATACGATGGCAAAAAAAATTTTGCTGGTGATCTCGTTTCTTGTGCGGCACAAAAACAGAGATGACCAGCAAAATGTATTTCGGCATCGTATTTTTGTATTGGAATTTTTCTAGTCGAAATTTTGGCTTCGAATATTGGAATCGACGACCTATTGGTATCGTCTGAAAATTGCGGATCTTGTGCTTTGTGCGATCTTATTTCTAACAAACATTAGCTTTACTTAACACAGGAGTCTACTATTTCCATTGTCCTCAAACAGATAAAGCTCTTGTCTGGAAATTTCAATAAATTTTTATCTACTACGTTATTTGAAAATATTGTAGGTGTAGGCTTGGAGGGTGAAGATGTTTTTATGACACTATAATGGACAGTAAGCAATGGGTTTTTAAAAATTTCTATTCAAAATTCTTGAAATACTCTCCACGGCATCGTCTAAATAGCATTATACAAGAACTTATTTTTTGCAATTTCACATGTCTCTAGTAAAAAATTAACTTTTTTAGAACCGAAGAACCGATTCTGAAAAATATTGAGAAGCGGTTCCTGGTTCCTCAAAAACCGTTTCTTGGAACCGGTTCTGCATTCCCTAGTGCTTATCTTTCAATTACAAATTTGACGAGTGGTTTCAGGGCTCTTCCACGTTTAACTTCGAATGTTTTTGGCCGATATTTCCTAAATTCATGGGATCGAATGCACTTTTTCGATTACTTTTCAGGAAAAAAAGATTTTGATAATCGGTAAAAATTTACCCGAATTATCGTATTGACAGACTGACAAAAAGTGAAGATTTTCCTTATTTAGACCCCAAAAAACCAACGGGTTCAAATTTGACTGGTAAAAACAATTTTCTTTGCTGAAACCTACAAGCCGTACCCAAGTGCGTTTTCAAGTGTTCTCGAATTCTTTGTAAAAGTTATTTTTTTTTTTGCTAAAAGAACTGAGTGGTTGGTAGGGGATAGACTCAAATTCCAAGCGGTTTTGTGTGGTTTGCTTGATTGAGCTCAGATGGATAACATCATTTCTTTTAATGAGTAAAACAACCCCACATTAAAGTTTCCGTTGACGGCCATTGATTGTGTAGACACTTTCATTCATTCATTTATTTCCAAATGCATACTACCCACTTGAGACTATTTTCACTTATGGGTTACTTTCATTCAAAACGTAAGCTGAACAAAAATTTTTTTCCATAAACCAACAGACGACATGCTATTTAATAATAATAACAATTAATATTCATAGTCCCATCTAAATTGTATTGAAACGAAAGTGAATAATACATGGCAGACTATGTCTGTCCTATTACGTACATGCCTCTTAGTAATTTAATACAATTGTGACGTCTAGTAATATGACTTCTTGTATGTCATGTCATCGGTTAAACAAGAAATTCATTATAGTTAATTTTATACCTTCCACTCTGGTTTGAATCTGCGTTTCAGTCAATTTAAGAAAGAATCTTTGGTCGTAAAAAAGTTTCGTTGTTAACTTTTGAACTTTGTTAAGTAGTTCACTTCCTATCGTCCAAATTAAATAAATTTATTGAATTGGGGAAGATGTGAAACGTGCTTGTGACGTTTGTGGGCTTAGTTAGAAAATGATTGATTATTCATGCGAAGTGAGACACAGCAACTGAAGAAATCATGTATAAATTTCGCCTTGAGTTTTATAATCATTCCTTTTCTCTATAATTTCCTATTAAACGGTTGATAGAGTGGAAAGGTTTTGTCACTTCAATAACAAAAACATATGAAAGGACCCGTACGGATCAGAATAGTCGTAGAATAGAGTCGAACGTATCTAAGTAAATATTGCCTTAACTCTTATACAATTACTTCCACATTAAATTAGATTAGAAATTCCCGAAAAGGCAATATTGAAAAACCCGTCCGAAGAAACGGTGTCAAAACCTCTCCAAATATCCAAGAATCCCCAAAAAAGAAATCTAAAAAAGTTTAAAAAGAAACTGAACAACTAACCAAGGAGGTGTGACGCCGGTCCTTATGTCTGCTTCCAAAAGTTCTGAAATCAGAAAATTGTGGCGCATTAAGCATCCAAGGTAAAACGATTTTCTTCCAGTTACAAAAGTTCTGAAATCAGAGGAGGGTGACTCGCGCAGCTTCGATACGCAAAAAAAAAAAAAAATGAAAGCGAAATTACGTTGTATTTTTAAAAAATTGCGTCACAAATGCCAGACCCTTCCATGCTCTCAATTTTTACACTTCAAAAATTTGACTTACTTCTTTTCGCGAAGATTGTCACTAATAGTTACCATTTTCTAGTTGAAATTTTTAGTTTTGAAACTGCATCATGTTTGTTTTAAAGCTGTTAGAAATCATTGTACAAATGTCATCTATATATTTCACTTTGTACACCACTAAAAGGATAAGGCTGTAACTATCAACAATTTTAAAAAACTTATTACACGAAAAGTGGGAAAATAAACTTTCACCGCATTTTTAAATTTTCCTCTACACTCACGGAAATATATTTTTGCATTAATAGAATTTTGTACTTCTGCGCAGCTTTTTAACACTGCAAAAACCTGAAAGAAGTACAAAATTCTATGTGATGCAAAAATATATTTCCGTAAGTGTAGTCAACTCCTTCTATTGACGTTCTGTATAATGAAAATTTTCCCCTTAGTCAACTTCTTCTAGTTACATGCTCTATGAATAAAGATATTTATTAAAGTGCCATTTTGTAGCGTTTTTCCAATTACTCAGCTGGGCGTTACTAACGCCCTGAGTGCAGGTGCTATTAACGCCCGGCCGTTATTAGCGCCCGGAGTGCGGGAGTTATTAACGCACCATGCGTTATTAGCGCCTGGAGTGCGGGCGTTAATAACACCCCGGGCGGCGGAGAAATGTCCTGCCACCAATTAAAAGATTGATTAATTGATTTCTGCAAGTGAAGTAAAAAAAAATCGAAAAGAAATCGAAAAAATTGCGTTATGAGCCAATCTAATGACCCCTACCTCCTTGAAAGAAATGTTTACCTGCATTAAAAAATTTTGAAAGACGTTTAAGTAGCCTTAGTTAGGCTCTGTCTATGGATCCTATAGTCCAGACCACTCACACGACCTTCATAAATTTCCATGATTTTTTGCAAAGGTATAAACGGATAAGCAAAGGCATGCTGTTGACCAATTTTTCGACCGTGTCTTAGAAGGCTTGTGACCGATTTCGCTCATCTTCAAACTTCACCGATCATCTTTCAGGGAGGAAAAAGTTTTATAAGATCGAAATTTGACTGGATACAAATGTCTAGACAAATACGTGTGCTCTGTTTACTACGTACAAGCCTAAAAACTCATGTCATGTAGTTGACTGTTTTTGATTTACAGACACATACATAACTGATGAATTGCATTTTATTGTCTTCTATCTTCTAGATGACATGGAAAAAGAGTGTCTATGACTGCTGTCATAGACCTCGTTAAAAAACCATCAAAACGTTACAATACAATAAATTAAGCGTATCTGTACAAATGTCTAAATCGAAAAGTAAAAAATCAAAAAACGTTAAAAAGCGAACATAGATAAGAAAAAGTAAAATTCAATAAACAACAAACAGTTAAGATCGAGTAAATCTAAGTCAAAAATATCAACAAAAAAAACTAACAAATAGTTAAGATCGAGTAAATCTAAGTCAAAAATCTAAAGAAAAAAAAAATTCGTCAAAAGTGAAAAAGCAAATTCAACTAAAGCGTATCGTCAAAAATAGTATATCGTCGTAAATCGTATCAAATAAATCAGTCGTCATAGAATACGTCGTCGTGTTATCATTGAAGTGGAGCCAGAATGTAGTAACGGCCAGCCAATTACAGAAACTCCGGCGAAAAGTAAACTGTGCAATCAGAAAATAAATTTAATTTTTTGGAAAACATCAGATAAATGGAAAGGTTAATCACCGGGTAAGTGCTTTCGGTTTTAAATGATATTTGTGAAAAGAAAGCACCAAAACAAACACATCATCCAACAAGGCCGAAGGTACCGAACACCGAGTCATCAAGCTTGTGGACTTCTCTTCTGAATTCACGTGACGGAAGGGTCGGATCGATGTGGAGGGGTAATTACTACAAGCCAAGTACATTCCTTTATATCGATGTGACTACCCCTCGTGTTTGATGTCTTTAGTACTCGAAATGAAATTAATAATTTAATGAATCAATTAATAAAAATGAATTCATTTTATTAGCACCTGATTGTATTAAACAATTAAAAATATTTACTGATCTATCCCCTCCTTTTCAACCAAAAAAGTCGATCGGGTGGGAGTTTCACCTAATTCGAATAATTCGAATATCTAACATATCTATACAGAATACATACACAACTTGTTGTGTATACATTGAACCCAGCTGGGGCAACAGCTGGTTAGAAAATAAGCTGGTAAAAATATAAGATGATCATTGTACTATGCAAATTGAAATTTTTGCGTGTGAAAAGTGAAAGTGTTGAAAAATTATTAAGCTGATTCTGATTTCAGAACTTTTGTATCTATAAAGAAAATTGTTTTACCTTACATGCTCAGTGCGTCATCCTTTCCTGACTTCAGAACTTTTCTAAGCAGACATAAAGACATGAACTGCGTGGAAGAAGTTCCTTCCGGTCCTTCTATTCCTCGACTAGAGTCGTAGCCTTTTATCTAAAAGCCTTATAAGCCCCTTACTTCTCAACAGTTTTGTCTTGTAACCAGACTAAACACAGCTTCCTTGATATTTGCGTTCCACCAACACGTCTTTTTGTTTCTACCACACTAACCAAACATTCCTCATCTACACCCAAGACAAATTCCCATAAATTCGCCCACCCATCCTCAACGTCCCCGCAGCCAGTGGGAATCCCCTCAAATCCCTCGGTGAATTTTGCCATGAAACGTGACCTAACTTTCTCGTCCTTGAAATTGCCTATGCCTACCCGAAATTTGCGACTTAACACTTTCTTCCTTTTAGCCTGACAGACCAACCAACAGATGGGTGCGATGGGCACCCAAAAAGTGGTGGCCGGAACCGAAAGTGAAACCCCTGTAAGCACGCGTACTGCTTCCTGTCTTGTTCTATAATCTTGTAATTGTGACCCAAACTATCATTGACGTACGTATACCTATGAATCCATTTGTGCCCATAGAAAGAGTTGGTTGTTGCTAGCCCATAACGAAATATCTAATAACCATTTACCATTCGAATTCACAGCTCTACAACATATCAAAAGTTTTTTTTAGCAGCCGCCGCGCCGCCGCTAGGCCGACTTAGTGCCCTAAGGAGAGACTTCCGACCCATACTTCCATGTTCAAAAAAGTTACCCTAAATTTTCTCTAAAACATATCCAAAAAAAAATGTTTGGGCTAGGGCAGACTTAAAACCCTCGATTACCTCTAAGATAGAAAAAGAATCAATATAATCAACAAGAGCTCAAACTAAAAAAAATTCTTCCAAAAAATCTTGAAATTTATCGACTTAAAAAAAGTTTCATGAAAATCTGAAAAGATTTGCTCGAGTTATGTACAAACAATTCGTAGGGCCTTAGTAGAGACTCATTTTAGTCGTAGCGTAACCTCAAAAATTTTCTTGTATAAATTTTTGGGCTTTCATAGACCTATCGATCAAAAAAAGAATTATGAAATCCGGAGAAGATTTACTCGAGATAAGCACAAAAACACAAAGAGACTATGTTATAGAGCCCTGGCTTCCATAAATTGTATCTTTCGATTAAAACAAAAATTTTGAAGGTCGAAAAATATTTACTCAAGTTATGTACAAAAGACCTAAAATCACTTAAGCGGCCCTCGGCTCGACAATGCCCAAATTTAATCCAATTAAAGATTTTTCAATTTTCATGGGAAAAATGATTTTGAAAATTGGTCAAATTTTACTCGAGCTATCGTGTTGGCAGACGGACGGACAGACAGACAAATTTTTCGAAGCCCCCGATGGCGAATAGTCAAAGTATTATTGTAGTAACAAAACAGTAGTAGTAGTAGTAACAAAAGCATGGATTTTTTCCTTTTACGAAATGTCACAAAATAAATTGGCTAACCATAAGGGATTTTGCGCTTTATTGAAACACCACAGGTGGCTAATAAAATTTCGCAAAAAACTAATGGCTAACGAAGCTGAGGAACTTTTCCTTTTATGAAAAATCACGAAATTAGGTTGCTAGCGAAGCTGGGCTTTGTGAATTAATGAAATGTCACAAAAACCTAGGTGGCTAACGAAACAAAAAAGCTCTCCTTTTTACAAAATGTCACAAAAAACTAGGTGGATAGTCACACTTAGGATTTCGCGCTTAAATGAATGCCATAAAAACCTAGGTAACTAACAGATGGCTAAAGACGTAGGTGGCTAACAGAACTAAGCCTTTTTTTTACAAAATGTCACAAAAAGCTAGTGGCTAACAAAGCTGAGGAGCGTTTCCTTTTACGAAATATCACAAAAGTAGGTGGCTAACTACCTAGCAAAGCTGGGGATTTTGCGCTTTAATGAATGCCACAAAAACCTAGGTGGCTATCATAAGAAGCTTTTCTTTTTACGAAATGTCGCAAAAAACTAGGAGGCTAACGAAGCTGAGTAACTTTTCCTTTTACGAAATGTCACAAAAGTAGTAGTAGGTGGCTAACCAAGCTAGTGATTTTGCGCTTTAATGAAATGCAACAAAATCCTAGGTGGCTAACGAAGCTGAGGAACTTTCTTTCACGAAATGTCACAAAACTAGGAGGCTAAACAAGCTAGGGATTTTGAGCTTAAATGAAACGCCAGAAAGACCTAGATATGGCTAACAGAACTACGTAGCTTTTCCTTTTACAAAATGTCTCTAAACAGAGTGGTTGTTTCTTTTACAAAATGTCACGAAACAGAGTGATTGTTCCTCTTACAAAATGTCACGAAACAGAGTGATTGTTGGGGCGAATAGTCTCTATAATAATACATTGGGAGTTCGCTCTCGGGAGCGAATAGTCTCTACAATAATACTTTGGCTATTTGCGTCCGTGGGCGATTAAGTCAGAGGAATAACATTATTTTGGCTGTCAACAAATCAACAGTTTGACATGACTTACAACTACTTGTAAGTTAGAGCAGCGGAGACATTTGGTGAGAAAACACCGCAAGACTTCTCGATTGTTGAAAATAGGGGTACAGGGTCACAATTTTCAAAATCCGAGAACGATTATCTCACTTCGATCTCACGTGAGAATTTATTTCGCGTGAGTTATATTAGCGAAGACAACTGGTGCGAAAACTTCGCATGACTTCCCGCTTGTTGAAAATAGGACCCCAGCGTGTTTGTACAACAGGAATAGTTATTTACGTAACTAGGAAAAATATAGTGTTTTTGACGAGTGTGAGGTCACACTAGTCAAAAACATATATTTTTCCGAGTTTTGTACTATATTTTTCATTCCGAGGGTTCAAAAAACTGCTTTTCTGTTTTAAAATACGGTTAAACGTTTTTATTTTGTTACACAATTGATTCTGTCTGACAAACCTAAATATAGTATAATAAAATTTCGAATTTTAACGCGCGGTTCGAAACTTTTGTATGCAAAATATAACTTGTAGGATATGAAAATTATATTTGTCTGAAGGAATAAAATTGTGTAACAAAATAAAAACGTTTAATTACTGCAAAATTTTTTTTGTATTTTCATTAAAAACGAACTGCCTGAAGATGTTAAAACCCGCGGTTTTTCCACGGGAAACACTATTTACAGAAGGTATTTTTATAATGAAGATAAAATATTTCGTTTGCAACAAATAGTCTAAACGATGCATCAAATCATTATCTTCAAAGTCCAGAAGTTTGATAACATAACTCTTTGTAGTTCCAAAGTTATTAGTTATTGCAACTTTCGTTACGGACTTGTAACACAATTGAATAAAATTTTGCAATAATCTTAACCACATCTGTGTATATACTTCTGTATGCGAAAAAAGGCGCGAAATTAAAGAAATTTGAAAAATTTGATGCGTTTTCAAAAGTGCATCGTAAATGGAGTTAAAAAACTCAAAGTGTCAACCCACCACGCAAAAAGTGCATTTAAATAGGAGTTATGTTACTATTGTGAACTGTCCATGTCCGAGGTTACGTCATTATTGCAAAATTTTATTCAATATTGTGATATTTTTTCTGAAAATATGTCCCCGTTTTCATTCTTATGTTTGTCGTGAATGAATGTAATTTTGATGTGCGGCTATGAAATCTGGTGAATGAGTTTAATGCATTCAACCGATGATTGCCGCGATAATTTAAAGTTCTCAAAAATAACTAAATCATGTAATCATTTCGGCTAACACTTGATCTTTAGGTAAAAGGAATATTACTTTATTAAATTTATTTTGCGTTATAGCAACAACAAAGAAGTGAAACAGTCACTCAACTTTTTAGTTTGTTCGAGGTCGAATCTTTGAAGTTGAGAAATGATAGTTTTAATATTGTTGTTATCTTAGTTAATGATTGGAAAAGCTGTTAGACCAGACATAAAATACATAAATGAGAAATTAGTGACTATTCCCTCAGTCTCCTGATTCCTCTCACTTTATCGGTATGTTCTTATGCATTCAATCGCATGACACTTATTTGTTTTTCCTTACTTTGTTGTTGTTGTTTTTATTGTTCTAGTCTGGGAGAGATGTATACTTCATACACGATTACATCTGCAACATTAATTATCACACTGCATATAAAAAGCGTAACTCTGGTTCAAGGTCGTTCATTTTTCTTTTATTCTTAAATGAAATTCCTCTATGCTTTTAAATAAACATGAATCGTAAATAACTTTCATGTTTGCACTTACAATCAAATACCTCACCTAACCGGTGACTTTTTGTTTATTTGTTTTTATGGCTTTATTGCAATTTCGGCTTGTTTTCTCTGTTTATATTTTATACGATATGTGTAAGCATGGCGTCTACAACTTTAAAATAAATATTCTAGGTACACAAAATAGTATACGGAGTGGGTCAGATTAAACAGGAAGTTAAATCTATCGAGTCAGACAAGGCGAATTACATATTTGACTCGAGCGACTTGCAATTGATTTAATTAGAATTTGTCTCATAAAGTCACCAGCAACAGATCGATTACGTCGAGAAAATTCGTAAATTTCGGATGAAAAGAGCGATTTTCTTAGGTACGATGTTGTTTTCCGTCGTTGCTCCTGTACGCAGGATATCCGAAAATTGTTTGGATTAGTGCGAATTTTTACAGGAACAACTTCTCCTTATCCAAGCTTTCGATTATCGACAAGACGTTATTTTTGCAAATTTAATGTGACAATAGCGTCTCGTCACATATTATTGCTAAATCTTATAGCCTTTTTTTATTGTAACGTCTTGGATAAATCGAACTGCAAGCTGAATAGAATAATAAACAGGTTTTATTGAAGATTTTATTGCTGGAAATGTGCGCGGCGTTCAAGTTCAATATTGGTTATGATAACTACTATACACACATTTACACTTAATTAATGGTAATTTCTACTTATAAAAATACGAAATTAAAGTTAATGTATTATTCATAAATATAATCAAAACTACATAGCAAGAAGTGTGCTTGCAACAAATATAATCAATTAAATATGTTGTTGCATTTCTAGTTATTTTGACGTTATGAATCGGACAAATTTGCAACGCAATAGCCATACAGAGGAAGGAGAAACACTTGACAACAGTATTCTTTTTGTGGGTTCAAAAACAATTGAATAACTTTGTTCACTCGACGAGTGTTGAAACCGCATCAGTGAAGAACGATGCAAATCGTTTAAAGTAAAAATTCAAATATTTATTGAGAGACGATAAATTTGTAATTTGCCTCGTTTCCCGTGTTGATTTTTTAAGAGTCGAAAAGTTTTGGCTTACAGTTGGGATAGATTGTATAAAGCGGTTCATCAGAGTTTAAAATTTTTTGGTTTGATTTCATGTTCATTCGTTGTTTATTCTCCTATTGTTCTAATTAATGAAAACTTTTTTCTGATCTGTCGGTTTCTATGTCCGTTCAATAATTTCTTATCCAGAACTATCCATCCGATCTTCCTGAAACTTTCAGTGAACGTTAGTCTCGCTCTAGGTCGGCTCTAAATTCTGGGCTTATTTTAAGGGCTTGAAGAGATTTTTTGTGCCGTTGCTTCGGACGGGTTTTTCAATATTGCCCTTTCGGCAATTTCCAATCCAATTGAATAAGGACGTAATTGCACATACTTTAGAGTTAAGGCAATATTTACTTAGAAACGTTCGAGCCTTTTTGTAACATCTATTCTGCTTGCCACATCTATTCTTTTTGCCTCATCTATTCTGATACGTACGGGTCCCTTGCATATGTTTTTTTATTGTGGCATGAATAGAAATAACTTTTGTGATTTGTATGTACATTCTTCTTCTAAAACACTGTCAAAGTATTTGTCAAAGAAACTACAGGAAAACTTTTTGGCTAAGTCTGTGTTTCGACAAACAACCTTGAGTATACTCTCAGTTTTAAATTCATGACAGAGATTTGACAAAACCACAAATTTCCAACAGGACGTCACGCTTCTCATAACCCCCCTCCCACACGTCCGAATTCGTCCGATTTTCCTGTGCCCCCCTAACGACCGGACGTCATTTATGAAATTCGTAGATCCGGCCATTCAAAGCTAACGACATACAGCTTGAAAAATCGTATTATTTTTATAAAGCACAATTCACCGCCTAAAATATTCTCTCTCGTAGTTGCAGGTTATATTTTCCAGCTGTGTGCCGTTAGCTTTCAAATGGTCAAATCTACAGTCTAAGAAAAATGAAAACATACATTTAGTAACAATCCAACTCATCCCACAACCTTAACACGTGTGGGATGAATTGGATTGTTACTAAATGTACGTTTTCACTTTTCTTAGACTGTACGAATTTCATTCATAAAATCCAGGAGATTTTATAATCTACAAATAACTAAAAAGTTAATGTTCGACATAAGCTGGATATAATTGGTTATCGAAGTGCGATTATTTGACGTGAATAGCTAAATATTTTAAAAACTAAAGCGATCGACAGAAGAATTCTTTGCAAATGTAAAAGCACCGATTCATTAAACGCATCCTACCGACGTCGACTATTTCAAGAGATTGAAGCATTTTCTTTGCTGAAATAGCAATTTACTAATTAATATTTTTCCCCTAGGCACTCTTTCGCAGTGAGGTGTCTGTATACTTTTTGATAGATTTTAATTTTATTCTATTTCTGCATTCCGTGTAATAAAGGAATGACCCTGTACTTGGATTAGAAAAAATTTATATCTAAGCTTTGTTATTGAAAATGGAAATAACAAAGGAAAAAAGGCTTTTGTGTAGAAATGTCGAAAAATGCTAATTATAAATAGTTTAAAAAAGGTTCTGATTACGGTCTAGAGACTAGAAAAGCAGTTCTCCTGTTCGGTGTGAAGTTTGTATTTATGATAAAGAAAGCAAGAGCATTGAAAGCAATATTTGGGTTATAGAGAAAAATATATTCAACGTACAATTTTTCAATACTTCTTTTTAGCTGAAGATAAGCTTCCCGAAGTTTGTTTGCTGTACAATCTCAGCTAATTTCAAAAAGAAAATGTTAACAAACCTTGTTGCAAAATACGAAAAATATTTACCATAATAAGTGATATGGGGGGCAAATGTCTGAGTTCCTGTCCTGTCACATATATGTTTCATTTACGCTTCAGTTCTTTATTGCACTACGTAACATTAACTTCATCGGGTAATGATTGCCAGTTTAATTTGTAAAATCATTTCATTTAATTGTATTTATAAGTCGTTAAGAGCAATGATTACGAGAGCAATGCAATTGAGCAAAGAATTACAGAAATTAATGGTGAAATCTTTCAACTAAAGTGTAAAGGCGTGTACGATTCGTTCCCTAGTAATCAAATCTGTCAAAACCAATCTTCATATAATATGGCGTCTACAAGCTGCGGTTGTGATTTTTAAGGGGCGAAAATGTGAATACAAATGACATCAAAGCGTAAGTGGTCTTCACGATGTCAATAACGAGACGAAAAATGTCATTCAAAAATCGGTCGCCGAATCAGTTGGCTATGTCATCCCCCCGGCAAATTGCATCGATGCAACATTCATTCATTCATTCATTCATTCATTCATTCATAACGTGTAAAATCAACACACAAGAGCTGACAAAATAGTTATTAGTAGATTATGCATCTTCGAGGGGGAAGTTTGGATCCTGAGCCGAAGGTGAGATAGATAGATAGAAACAAGACTTTCAATCAGGACGAGGTGTAGAAGAGAAGTTGGATATTGATTGACGAATTTTGAGCACAAAACGGAAAGTTGTTATTGTTCTGTCGGAGTGAATTGAATCTGTCGGTTGTTTATTGTTGAAGCATATCAAAGTTTTATTGGATCCTGTATTTCAAGTATTAGAGAAAAAGCATTACAAAGTGTGGCTTTTTCAACCTAAATGTAAACAACAACTCTACGTCATTACGTCAGTCCCGCCACATCTGGTAATGAGCTGTCATTGTGGTCTGGAACGAAGCCGTCTTCATACACCCAGCAAGTTTGAATAAGTTGCATAAGGAACTGTCCTCGGTGCCCAAGTGACATAGCCTCAATCTATATGGATTCCGATTCAGACGAAGAGGGAAGTGTATGTCCTATATGCCTAAGGACATTTGATACAGTGGCTGGAGTCCGTGTCCATTGGAGAGTCCATTCGGCAGCAGAAATACTGGCCGCTATCGACAAAAATATACTAATACAAAATCTGGCATCAAGTACACGAAGCCCTACGTCATCCACATCAGTTACAATACCGACAGCGACGGATGACCTCCGTTGTTTTGAATGTGGTTTCGTTGCTCGAGATGAACGGAATTATGTTCTACATATAAGATCGCACCTTCAGAATCAATCAAACGATGTTATAGCAGCTGACGCATCACAATTATCTGTATCGAACCGAGATTTTATTGAACACATATCGAAGCTAAAACGTTCGCACCGATTGATTAAGAGGATACCTAAGGGTGCCAGAAGTGTAGTAGCCAACGACTTGTCACGTCTGATCGATAAATGCACCTCTACGAACGATGTTAAAGACTGGAGAAGCCTATTTTTGTTCGCTTTCAAAACGCTCCGTTTGCCCAACGATAAGAACGACTTGTCTTTAGTTCAAATTATAAAACAAAATTCGTTAGAGGCTTTTGAATCATCGCCGACGATCGAACGTAGGGAATCAAATAAGCAGTCACCGTTATCGAACCGTGTAGAAGCAAAACTGGCAGACTTTGACGTCCGAGGAGCTGTTAGGCTGATTAGTTCAACCGACTCGTTGGCCATGGAGTCCGATAAGACCTTTGAGGAGCTCGTAAAGAAACATCCACAGCCATCACGAATTTTAAATTTTCCACATGCACCTGACGAATCCATTCAACCGCTACAAGTAGAATCCGACACAGTACAGTCGTCTATTGCATCATTCGCCAACGGGTCCTGTGCCGGTAGTGACGTTCTACGTCCGCAACATCTCAAAGACATAATCTCGCTATCGGCAGGTGAAGCAGGCATCGATCACAAAGCTTTGTAACTTTCTACTAGCAGGAAAGTTAAACGACGACGTATGTGAGCTAATATACGGCGCTTCACTATGCGCGCTGGAGAAAAACAATGGTGACATCCGATCGATAGCGATCGGAACAACGTTACGTAGACTGACATCGAAGATCGCATGTTTTTCTGTTAAAACAGATATGGTCGCTCACTTGTTGCCTCGTCAGATTGGTTTCGGCGTAAAGTTCGGCTGTGAAGGTGCAGTGCATGCTATCCGATCGTACATTCGTAATCCAAAGAACGGTCTGAAGCTCATTCTCAAGGTGGACGTTCGTAACGCGCTCAACAGCGTAGAGAGAGACGTAATGCTAACCGATATCAAGGACAAAATTCCACAGCTGTATCATTATCTCCGTCAATGCTACTTAAAGCCAACTTTCCTTGCATATGGAAACAAAGTAATTTTGTCCAGGGTCGGAGCCCAGCAAGGCGATCCCGCTGGCCCGCTAATCTTCAGCCTGGCCATTCACCCGTTGGTGTCAAGCTTAAAGGCCGAGTTAAACGTGTGGTACCTCAACGACGGCACGCTCGGGGATACAACCGACAAGGTGTTCGCTGATGTGGCACTTATCAAGGAAAAGTCAGAGTCGCTTGGTTTGGAGCTTAACAGCGAAAAAAGCGAGCTTTATTTTTGCAACGGCCAGTGGGACGTCGACATCATCAACCAATTTGAAATGCTAGCCCCAGGAATTCGGGTGGTAGACGATGATGAGCTTGAGGTTTTAGGCGCTCCATTAACGGAAAACGGAATTGAAGCCTTCACAAGAAGAAAGTTTGAAAAGATCAACGTGCTTATCAGTCGTATATCATCTTCACAAACGCATTACGCGTACTATATTCTGAAAAACTGCCTGGCAGTCCCAAAACGGGTGTACCTACTCAGATGCTCTCCGCTCTGGAAGTTCCAGGCCCTTCTGTACGAATTGGACATGCAGTTGAAGTCAACTTTGGAAAAAATAATGAACATCCAATTGAATGCTACCCAATGGACCCAATCGAGTCTGCCGGTCAATTTTGGAGGCCTAGGCATTCGTTCCTTCCAGGAAATTTCTCTCCCAGCGTTTTTGTCTTCGGTAAATGGGGTGAAAGAAATCGTGTCTATAACAACCAATATAAAGGACTACGAATCTAACATCCCTTTCTTCTCGGAAGCCTTAATCAAATGGAATGAAATCAACGGTGAATCTATGCCAGATAACCATACTTCACAATTCGAATGGGACCAAATCAACATCAAACGTGTAATCTCTGAGTTGACATTTCCAAGCGAAATTGAACAGCTCCGATTCAACCTGCTCCAAAACAAAATGTCAGGAGCATGGCTCAACGTGATACCAAGCCCAAACATCGGTACACTCATGAACAACGACGTGATGCGGGTGTGCATCAACCTACGGCTCGGTACAAAAATATGTCATCCATATGATTGCATTTGCGGTACCTCAGTGGATTCTCTCGGGAGGCATGGACTACACTGTAAAAAGAACCCAGGAAAATACTTCCGGCATGCGGAGTTGAACCGAGTCATTCACCAAAGCGTAGCTTCAATTAACATGAATTCCTTGCTTGAGCCCACCGGATTGTTCCGGGATGACGGCAAAAAACGTCCAGACGGAATCACATACACCGCTTGGGAAAGAGGCAGGTCCCTCGTTTGGGATGCGACATGCGCCGATTCCTTGGCCAAATCCAACATGGCCGGCAGATTGAAACGACCCGGCATGGCGTCGGAAATGGCGGTGACGAGAAAACATTCGAAATACTCGAAAATCAAATTAAGTTACCACTTCGTCGCCGTGGCGGTAGAATCTTTTGGACCCTGGGCCAAAGAAGCGGTGAATCTGTTGCATAAGATCGGTTCCAACCTTATTAGATTATCAGGCGAACCAAAAGCGAGAATGTATCTATTCCAAAGAATCTCGCTGGCGATTCAACGAGGTAATGCTCTTTGCGTCAACGCCAGCATCCCGAAGAGCACCACGCTGGAAGAAGTCTACGCCCTCTAGTGCAGTCTATTTCGCCAGCATAATTTTTTTTTTCATTTTTTATTTTTTAATTTTAGTTTACAATGACATATTCAACAATTTATGTAGAGTGAATTGATAAACATTTTTAACATCTCGATAGATAGATAAATAAATTTTCCTGTGATACATGTGGTATTTTATTCACCAAAGCAACAAATCAACGAAGCAAAGGTTGACACCAACAATTAATGTGGTATTTAAGGCCCTAGGGGAGCATTGCAGTGAATAAAAAATATTTAAATAAATTTTAACGTGAAGAAAAATTCGAAAATTCTCTTTTTATAATTTTTGACTAAATATGGCCATGTATATACCATATCATACAGACCGAGACCCATAGCAGAATAGATGTTGCAAAAAGACTCGAACGTATCTAAGTAAATATTGCACAAGAAACCTCATCATTAAAGAAATATTCACGAAAAACTACCAAATATCGTGTAGGGCCGCGTATCGCGAGTTGGGCTCACACTAAGGACTGTACAGCCCGAACCACTTAACAGATTTTCATTAATTTAAATTTAAAATCAAAAAGTATTACCGATCAAATCGAAAATTGTTCCTTCATGGTTAATTCTTAGAACTTTTGAACATGGTTGTGCTCGCTAACGATTTTTTTAGCGACGCTAAAGCTAGCTTCAAAAAACATTATCGTCGCTAGCGTGCTTTGCTAATCTAAAAAAATAAGCGCTAATTACATTCATTATCTTGATGCATTTTGAAAAGTGCATCGGAAATGGAATAAAAAACCCAACCCGGCAAAAAGTTCATTAAAAAGGAGTTGCTGATATTGTGAATTCCCGACTATTATGGATTTTTTAGTCGAGGTAATTGTGAATAACGAAAATAAATGTCCCGTGTCATGAATGAAAGTCACTCAAATGTTTGTTTTGATTATCTCTCATCTAGCACAATAGGCCCAAAAGAGGCCTCCGTGCGCGTTTAGTCACCTGAAAAGGAGACTAAACAACTATCTTTAATAAAAAAAAAAAAATTCTCCTGGTCTCACATATGTAATCGAGTATGATTAATAGTTATTTACGGGAGTAAGCCGAATATGGCCGAGTGACGTATGAAAAAAATGTTGTCCATACATAACAAATGGATGAGAATGGCTTTTTTAAAGTTTTTCTCCATTTTTAATCCACGATTTGTTCAATTTGACAAAAAAATTATTTTCAAACATAATATTCGATAATATTTTGATATTCAGTCCAGAGCATTCGGATCGTCCATTAAAGACGTCCACTTTTTTCCACATTTTTCAGGGTCGGTCCATCCCCTGTCCAAATACGTCCGTTTTTTTAATTTTGCCGTCCCCCTCTGAATTAGGACGTCCAAAAAAAAGAAGTTATAATTGCAAAAAAAATATTTTTTATGTGAATTGACGAAAAAAGTTTCAACTTATTCTTAAATTAAACAAAACATAGTTAAAACTTCAACTCAGAACTTAGAACTTCAACTCCTACCACTGAATGCTCATAGCCTCTTCAATGGAAATTATGTGGACATTTTTGGATATTGTTTTTGATTTAAAAAAAAATAAAAATTTCTGAATCTGTTATCTGATAAATTGGTTCAAGTAAACAATGAACAAATTATATGCGTGTTATCGGCTTTGAATACCCGCTAGTGCTTCTTTATTTTTAACAGAAACTTAAAAGGACGATCTGTCCGTATTTTGAAAAAGTCTTTAATGGACGATCCCACTTATCAATGTGGTGAAAAATGATTCTTGGACCCGTACGAAGTACGAAGGTCCTATACGTTTACTACAAATTCAGGGCTCCCACACATTCAATATTTAGAAAATTGTCCGTCTGCACTTTTTTTCGATCGGATAGTTTCGGAAATATGGTCGTAAAGGTGTCCAAAAACATGGTTTTTTGGGGGTAGGTGAGACTTTTTCTCAGATATCTCTAGAATTAAGGCAGTTAGAAAACTACTTTCTAGGACAAAGCTGTAGAGAACTAAATTTTAGCGAACACGTGTTTCAGGGTTTTCTCCAGAAACGTCCCAATCCTGAGGTTTAGCCATTTCTAGAATTGGAAGGGATGATTCATATATCAAGAACTATGATAGATAGAAAGTTGCTTTCAAAGGTCAAGTTGTAAAGAATTTAATTTTTGCGAATACGTGTTTCAAGGTTTTCCCCAGAAACGTCCCGATCCTGAAATCTAGCCACTTCTAGAGTTGGGAGGGATGAGTCATAGTTGCGCAGAATTACATTTTAGCGAACACGAGTTTCAGGGTTTTCCCCAGAAACGTCCCAATCCCGAGATTTAGCCACTTCTAGATATGGTAGGGATGATTCATGTATCAAGAACTGTGACAGATCGAAAGTTACATCCAATGCCAAAGTTGTAGAGAATTGAATTTTAGCGAACACGCGTTTCAAGGTTTTCCCCAGAAACGTCCCAATCCCGAGTTTTAGCCACTTCTAGAATTGGTAGGGATGAGTCATATCTCAAGAACTATAACAGATGGAAAGCTGCTTCCAATATCAAAGATGTTGAGAATTAAATTTTAGCGAACACGAGTTTCAGGGTTTTCCCCAGAAACGTCCCAATCCCGAGATTTAGCCACTTCTAGAAATGGTAGGGATGATTCATGTATCAAGAACTATTACAGATGGAAAGTTACATCCGATGCCAAAGTTGTAGAGAATTGAATTTTAGCGAACACGCGTTTCAAGGTTTTCCCCAGAAACGTCCAAATCCCGAGATTTAGCCACTTCTAGAATTGGAAGGCATGATTCATATATCAAGAACTATGACAGATAGAAAGTTGCTTCCAAAGACAAAGTTGTAGAGAATTAAATGTTATCGAACACGTGTTTCAGGGTTTTCCCGAAAAATGTCCCAATCCTGAGATTCAGCCACTTCTAGAACTCAGAGGGATAAGAACATTAGACAACGTGTGATTGGTGTCAGAGTTCAGAAAATGTACTTCGTGAGGGCTTTCGACATTACTTTGGGTAATTTCTAAGAGTCGCTTAAAGAACTTGACTATGCATTATGATGCGCATTATATTTATGATAATAGTAAGGGTTTGGTACATCGAGGCTAATCGCACGTAATGGCTTTACGTACAGGTCTTTGCATATGTTTTGAACTGTTTTTACTTTGGTTGTTTTGTTTTTGCATATTGAGTCGAGAGTGTTAAAAAATTATAAATCCATCTTGCACTACTCATGTGAAATATAGAGCTTGGTTGAATAAAATACCACGGGCTGCCGCTCTGGGACTTTCTCCAACCTGGCACTATATTACACATATGTGAAGCGAGTTGCATTAATAACTATTTATTTTGGACTTATACTCCAGCTTTGAAAGAAAGTAAATATAATTTCCCAGAAAGAAAAAACTTTTCATCTTTCTTAAGAAAATGGTTTCTTTTTGGCTCCTTCGCTCCACGCTGGTCAAGTTTAATAGTCAAACAATGTACAATTTAAAAAGTGTCTCAATTTATGCCTACATACACAAGTATCTTCGTGTGTCTGAGCTATGTGATGAGTTACTCTTAAACATGACGTACAAAATTTTCTAGAGGTCATCTTCACATACACACAGAAATAAAAAGATTTTTTGTGGATTCGTAGCTAAGTTTTTTGTCTTCTTCGTAATCTCCTCATGTGAACAAACTGTGTTGACTTTTGATTACATATTGCTATTCCAGTTTTCACGGCAAATATTTGGTTTCTATTGAATTCTATTCATTTCAGCTTTGCTTGCATGCAACTTCATCGCCTTTTTCTGCGTTTCAAATTTATTTCCGCAAACCGGATATTTTTAAGTTCTCGGATAACAAGGCCAGTTTTGCTTCATTCTAGTTTCCTTTTCATTTATAAAATGGTAAACACAGAGACAATTGTATGAGATCTAAGTACGAAGCAACTCAATTAATACACTAGGCCTGCATGATATGTAAATTCGGCCATGTACTTCTCTTTTGGAGACGATCAGAGCACATAAAATAAGTTCCATTTCTTCACAATAAATTAAAATGCTAAGGAGATTATCTTTGATCCGAGACAAATCTGTTTACATAACATATACGCGAATACAAAAGTTGATGAATTTGATGACGACATCCGGTGTAGGAAATAATGTTCTAGAGAAATTATGTAAATTGTATGCTATTTAACTCATTGCAGCAGCGACGATTTTGATTAAAAGTTCTAGTTGAAAATGAAGTTGTTGTAGTGGATTTTTCGAGAGTATAATAAAGTAATTTATCTATCTAGAGCAATAATCTCGTACTTAATTCCCTAGGGCAAAACTGTTTAACTCGATATATTGCTCTCGATAGATAAAACTATATATGTACCGCTGTCCAGGATGGTTTATTTTGACGATTTGGATTATTTCCCACGCCTTCGGCTCGGGAAATAACCTCCAAATCGTCAAAATAGAGCATCCTGGACAGCGGTGCATAATGTACTATAATTATGAAAAAGTTTGTTCGCGTCGTCATACCTGTTCTGTTAATTACAATCAGATTATTTATGAATTGAATCTATGAAGTCGGAGCTTATAACTTTATAACTAACTAAAGTTCAGACAAGCCACACACCTCAAGTGGATGAATCTGTTATCATGGAAGGGTGTGGGGAAGTGAAGGCGTGATGCAAGTCAGCTTACAAAAGTACTGATATCAGATCAGAAGGGGTGACGTATTAAGTTTCGATATGCCAAATTATGGAAGTGAATTACACAAGGTGTGATTCGATACGCAAAAAAAGTTTTTAAAAGTTTTTAAAAGTGGTTAAATACCAGAAATCCCAATCAATTTTTAAAGGGGTAAAATTCGTGTCGACTAAAATTAATGATCTTAAGCTACTATCAAAATCAGACGTCATTATTTTGGGGAGATGGGTCGGAAAATTGTCAAAATAACCGGACGAAATTTATGAATGGCCCCTTAGGGCAGTCACTAGGGAAATGAAACCTGTAATTCTATTACCGATTACCGGTTATGCAGTTTTCATTACCGGCTTTTGCCGAAAGTTAGTAATACATAGAAACCATCGTGAAATCCTACTTTTAATGGAAGTATTTCCATCAATTTCTAGAACTGAAAAGACTCACCACAAGATCAAAGTATAGGCACTGAAAGTAATGTATACGCAGTTTCACGCGGGTCCACACTTTCCGTCATGCTGTTGCAGGAAAACTAATGTCGTGGGCAGAGTTGTATTCGCTAACCAATTTTTTTAGCGGAGCTAACGCTAACGCTAAACTTAAAAAATATTAGCGAAACTAACGCTAAACGCTAACAGAAAAATTATTAGCGCGCTAATCTTCATCTTCTTCATCATCTTAATCTTCGCTAATCAAGGAAACCCAAAGAATATGAAAAAAATCTTTGGTCATGAGATATTTTGACGATTTTTTCATGAAAAATTCGATTTAGTATTTTCGGGGATCGAAACGAGTCAAAGTTGCTCCCAAGGTGACTCTGGCAACTCTGAGAAGGTTTTCTCAGCACAAGCTATTGTCCGTACACTTTGTTTGATATTTTGAGGGAACATGTCTAAACAACTATGGAATTAAGGAGGAAGCGGGGAATGAAAGCTTTTACATATGGGCAATTCCACGGACATCATCGTTCCCACTCACAAAATTCTCAGTAGTTACAAAATAATATTAGTAGGAAAGTAACTTACCTCAAGTTGAAGGATCAATCTTTATGATACATGCTTTTACATAAATATCATTTTGTAACAACTGAGCATTTCGAGCGTTGGAACGAAGTTTTCGTGGAATGGCCCATATTTTAGATTTACTGTATTTTGTATTTTTTAATCAATCAAGCTTGATGGAGTCAGTTGACCTCAATCAACTAGATCTGTTTCGCCTTTCCCATTAGTTGTCGAAAGCTTCAACGTTGTTAATTTGATAAGGATTAATTGAGTTTGATCTCTTTTCTCCATGGATTTGCATTGGATTTAGACTTGAAAATATCAACTCTATCCAACTCATAAGTCATTAAGTGTTTTTAGTACAACCATGTGACCCACAAATTAGCATGCAATGCATTGAAGAATCGTCCTTAAAACGAAGAAAATGAAATAAAATTTAGCGATTAGCGAATAGCGAAAATTGGTCTCGCTAATTGAGGTTTTAGCGAAACGCTAGTCGCTATTAGCGAGGATATTAGATTTTAGCTTCGCTATTAGCGACGCTAATGATTAGCGGCGCTAATACAACTCTGGTCGTGGGGATTGCTTCAGAGCACGGTGTGATTTGTCTTATGTGGGGAACACAGGTCACTTAGTTGGTGTCAGAGGTGGACAACATGACGATGACATTAAAAAATTCAATAAAGACAACATTGTGGATGGCACTACAGCAGTGGTCTACCATTACTACGACGCTACCCATGTACCAGACACCGATAACATCTCGGTGTTAGCCATTGAACATAATAGGGCGAAACGTAGAATTCTTGAGTCCCTTCACATCCTGACAAATGAAACTATGAATTTCAGACGTGATACAGAGAACATCAGCGCCGTTTACAAAAGTTTGTTGAATTAATGATGTTCCATCTTGATTAGCATTCGACCAGCTTTTGGCTTAAGCTTTTCCACTTGACAATCTGTAGTTCTACGATTCTGTCTTCTATAGTATATGTAAACAAGATTAGTTCAATTTTGCGGTATTTTCAAAATTTGTAAGTTTAATTTTTGTATTGATTAAGTGTTTTGTTAATTCATAGATATGCTGATGATGCGATAATAATAATCGCGAAACGTCCATAAAACATATTTTTTACATTGTTTTATTTGCACCGATAAGTCGAGGAATCTCCAACGCTTAGGATTTATTGACACGGTGAAGGAAAACCAAATATTTCAATTTTTTTTAATGCAATGTATTCTATGATTAATCATATTTAAAATTGTGTGGGTAGGATTACGATCCCTTCTCAAAGAATCCGTGTTGGCACTTATGAATGTTAGGTTTAATGTTATCGAAGAGTCTTTTGAACATCAATCTCTCGAAAATTTTAGATATTGCACATAAAATACTAACAGGCCTATAGTTTTCCACCTTAGCTTTATCTCCTTCCTTAAATATAGGCAAGATAAATTTGGTTTTCCAATCAGTAGGAAATTTCATCACTTTTTCACAACCACTTTCACAATTTCAATTTCATCATTGGAAGATAATCCGGACTAGCAATTTTGTTGGAATTGAAACATTTGAGCGCCGACTCAACCTCACCAGGGGTGAATGATAATTCCTCAAGGTCAGGAATTACTTGGTATTGGAAAGGATCAAAGACTGCAACAGGGGAACTCTCGACCACGGGGTTGTATTCCGAGTTGAAGTATTTGGCAAACGGATACCCTATCAGAAGCTTCATCGTTTTTGTAATTCATGCTATTCGGTAAGGAATTAGTCTTCTTCAGAGATTTGGAAAATTCGAAGAAACATTTCGTGTTCGTTTTTATCTTAACTTCACAATCTTTAACATAATCGTCGAAGCATGCAGCAATCCCTGATTTCGCATCTTTACGCAATTTTGAGAATTCGAATCCCAATTCCCTTTTAGTTTCAGCGCACTTCTCATTCTTCAATTTCAACCCAACAGCATCTTTCCTTTTAATCAATGAAATCAACTTGTGAGAGCAATAAATTGTATAATCCCTGGATGTAGCGAAAGTTTTTGGGAATTTCATCTATGAAAGATTCAAGAATAAGGTTGAACTTGCGAACAGCACTATTTATATCCAGGCCAGAAAATTCACGGGACCAATCAATACCCGCTAGACTTTAATTCAATCGATCATTGTCAGCTTTATAAAAGTTTGTTCTAGATGGCCTCTTCTCAGTTAAATATTTGAGCCAGCGAGTTCAACGTGTTAACTATTTTCAACCTATCTGGCGAAAGGTTTGAGATGGTTAAATCCAGAGTCCTATCATAAACATTCTTCACTACATTCAATGGCTGGAGACCACACAAGGACAACGTATCTAACAACTCGTTCGAAGCTAGGCTTTTCACGTTTCTATGCTGCATATCTACCACTTGATGCGTCATATGTCCACGTTATAGTGCCTCCGAGATTAAAATCACCGCTCAATATAAAGCTGTCATTCACATTAGCAGACATAACGTTCTCAGCCATCTTTTCGAACTGTTCCTTGTAAACCCCATAACTAATGTTGAGATTAATATACCTCACATGTACGTTTTACCCTCACCAGCATGGTCGATTGAGATCCAAACGTTATTCTTTAGCTCAAAATCTTCAACTCTTTTCGAGAGAAAATTTTGACCGCAATAAGGCAACCTCCCCCATCTTCCTTATAAATTTCAGAATTATTCTATCCTTTCTGTAAACGACATACCTGTCATCAGACAGTTCCTGGCTAAAGAAATCATCCCTTAACCAAGTTTCACACAAAAGAATCACATCATACATACAATCATTAATTTAGATCTAAATTCTTCAGTTTTAGGACCTCGAATATTATTGATGACATAGTGTCGGTTTCTTACATCTTAGGGAAGAAATTTGGAGGCCACGAAAGACAAAAACAGGAAGATAGCGCTAAAAACGTCAATTTTCGTAATTTCCGACTTTTTATGAATTTTCTCTACTTTCATTTCCTCCAAAAAGTATTGAAAAATTTGGAGTTTTATGGTACAGCGACCCGAGTCCCTGCAACTTTTATTTTTACCTTTTATTTTAAAACCCACTATTTTTACACAGATTCGTTGACGTTAAAAAATCGATAATATTCGATTAAATCGAAATGACAGCTGCAACGTCAAATGATATGAATGAATTTGAGTATACGCGAATGTACGAGAGTGAGAATGAGAGAAATTTATTGTCTTCGGGTTCTGGACACAATAAAATATGCGGTAAAGCGTGTTGAGCCTTTGCCCAGTCCTTAAGCTCTTTTTCGCAAAGCGATTGAGGCATCGGGATTTGCGGATCTGGCATTCACGCTGGCGTCGTCGGCCTTTTTAATCAAAATACATACTTCAAAAAGTTGAAATATCCTTAGCGTTTCCACATTGATCGCTTTAGCTCAGTAGAGCCAGAAACGTTTTTTTTATTTATGAAAAACACCTGACGAATCATTGCGTTGAATAAGAGTAAATGTTCAGAAAACTTCATCTCACCTTATGAAATTAATAATCAGTTGAAGCATGCAGTAAATAAAGCTACAGTTACAGTACAGAAATATCAGAGCGAAAACTCGTAAGAAAAAGCATGTATTTTTAAACTTTTATCTCAAAGTAAAACTTGTAGGTTAACAGAGACTTAATTGTCTAGATATAATACGGTATTATCGAAGTTACATGATAATGATGTAAAAATAGTATCAGAAAAATAAATATATTGGCACCGTGGTCAACACCTCGTCTGGGACGCCTCGTGTTGGGACACACTAGCTGACAGCCATATATTAATCTCTTCAAAGAAAGCCGGCCAAACAGCCGAACAAGCTTCGAATTTCAAACATAGAAAATACAGCGAGTTGAAGGCGAACAATTATATTTTCAACGGGTTCGCTGTCGAAACTATGGGATGTTGGTCAAGGGACTCTCTGCAGTTAATCAACAAAATTGGTCCAATGCTAAATGACGTCAGTGGGGACCCACGGTCCCAAAGCTACTTGGTTCAACGGATTTCGTTGGCTATTCAACGCGCAAATGCACATTCAATGATGGGGACACTTCCTTCAACCACGAAACTTGATCAGGTTTTTTATTTGTAAAATCATTTTTGTTCAAGGTGGGAGGGGGAATTTTTTTTATTTTTCTGTAAAGGTACAAGAACGAAATAATTAAAATATATTGCATACAAAAACCTCTTTAAAGGTAAAGTGTGACGCAGTCCGTAAGTCTGCTTCCAAAATTAATGATACCGCTTCCAAAATTATTGATATCGCTTGAGGTGACGCTATTGCTGATAATACGCAAAAATTTGA
Source organism: Pseudolycoriella hygida (assembly GCA_029228625.1). Lineage (NCBI taxonomy): Eukaryota > Metazoa > Arthropoda > Insecta > Diptera > Sciaridae > Pseudolycoriella > Pseudolycoriella hygida. Next base: position 85,856,726 of record CM055403.1, on the reverse strand, counting down.
TTGAATCGAGATAAAGCAAATTCAAATTTGCCCTAAGCTATAAAATAAAAGTCAAATTTTTGCAGTGCAATAACGGAAAGTGCTGAAAAATGTTTCTCCAAAAAAGTGATTCTTTGAAAAAAAAATTCTTAAAAAAAATTTTCCAAAAAAGTTTCTAAAAAAAATTTTCTCAGAAAAAAATTTCTCCAAGAAAATTTTTCTTAAAAAAAATTTTCCCCACTGAGTTGTCCCCTTTGACTACCTTCGAAAAATTTCGTGTCGCCTTCGGCTACCTTCGCAACACTTCGTGCCATCTTCGGCGACCTTCCAAACACTTCGTGTCGCCTTCGACTGCCTTCGGAACACTTCGTATCACCTTCGGCTACCTTCGGAACACTTCGTGTCACCTTCAACTGCCTTCGGAACACTTCGTGTCACCTTCGGCACCAATTCTTCTCACTGATGTATATAATTTGGCGAAGAAACCAACTGTCTAGATATTCTTATTCAGAATGTAGCAAAAAATCCAAGATGGCGTCACTTTGACAGTTGGCAGCCATTCTCTTAAAATGTTAAAAAATTCTCCTGACCAAATTCTATAACTTTCTAGATGAAACCAACTCTCCAGGTATTGTCATTTCCGAGCTAAAATTCGAAAACCCAAAGAAGCATAATTTATTGCTTACGAAAATCCAAGATGACGTCATTTTGTCAGATTTCTGAAGATACTGCGATACTGCGACCGAACTCAGTTTTGGATCTCATTCGAAATCTTATCGACGTTCAAATAAAGTTGGTTGATTTTGCACCATTGTAGAAACCTGTTCAAATCACGTTCAAGCAGGGCCTATTTTTGTTTCATCAGTTTCATTAGTTTCATTAAGTCTCTTTAAATTTCATTAACTTTTTTTATGGTTAAAATCATAAAATGCTTAATAAATATTGGAAAAAACTAACGTTATCTGGATTTAAAATTTATTTCCATCATCAAGAGTGGTTTAATAGCGGATTTCAAGAAGCAAAGGAAAATAAAACAAAGAAAATGAATCAAACAGTTCGATTTTGATTTTAAAAAAATCAATACCTTTTATGAAGTTCCTTTAATTTTCATTATTTTATTTCAATTTCATTAATTTTCTTTATTTTATTTCGATAATTTGATTTATTTTGATCAAAAAAAATTCTACGACATATCAAAATATATTTTTTTTTATTGTGATATAATGGTTTATTCTTTTCTAGAGAGAAAGCGTCCTAGTCCCGCTCTAAAACTCTCAAAACATTACAAATATTAAAGGTAAAATATCTCTTCCAATGGTTGCGCTGCACTATGGGTAAAATGTTTCGAAAATTTTCCAAAATTACAGGAGGAGAACCATAAGATTGTGCAACGTTTCGTTTTAACTCGTTTCATCGAAAAACCGAGTTTTGCATGCACAAAATAAAAGAAAAAGTGTGAAAATAGAGATAAAAGAGAAATAAAAAAGTTGCACAAGCTTATGATTCTCTCCCTGTAATATCTCGTAAATTGTTGAAAATTTTGGAAAACAATGTTCTACAAAGTTGTGGAGAATATATTACTGCATATAGAGCCCAACTCGAATTTCAAAATGGCGGCTTCCTCAACCGAAAGTAGCAAATATCTTCGGAAGTAAGCCACTTAGAAACATATTTTCTTCACGAAAGTCTCGGAATGTGCTTCCGCTTAATTTTGGGATATTGAAAAATACAAAATGGCCGCCACCTAAACCGGAAGTGGCTTGTAACTTTTGATATATGCGACATACACTCAAACTCTCTTCACCAAAGTCTAGGAATGTGCTTCCGCTTAATTTTGGGATATTGAAAAATACAAAATGGCTGCCACCTAAACCGGAAGTGGCTTGTAACTTTTGATATATGCGACATACACTCAAACTCTCTTCACCAAAGTCTAGGAATGTGCTTCCGCTTAATTTTGGGATATTGAAAAATACAAAATGGCCGCCACCTAAACCGGAAGTGGCATGTAAGTTTAGATTTTTGCGCCAGCTAAGAAACTTTGTCTATGAAAGCTTCTGAAGATATTTAATTGTTAAATGGAAGCAGCTAAATCGAAAATAAATTCTAATTCAACTGTGTAAATTCATACTATTCTTTCTTTCGTCAGTGCGACAACAACGGTGCACTGACGAGACGACGTAAACGTCCTAATCAATCTTTGTTCGTTGGTAAAAAGAATTCTTGTTGATGTGTCAACGAATATTTCCAAGATATACAAAAATGTTAGATTTTTTTTATTTCAAAAATTAACATTAAGTTAAGTTAAGTTAAGTTAATTTCCGATAAAAACATCATTGCATTGTTATTGGTGCATTTAAAATAATTAAGTTTTAAATTTAAAAGAGAGAAATTCATGCTAAAAATCCATTTCTTAAAGAATTGTTCTGAATTTTTAGATTAACAGAATTCTTCATAATACGGGTCATCTTCCAACCAAACATCACTCAAATACTCTGAAACTTCTTCTAAGAGTTCATCCAGCAGTGTTTCTTCAGATTCCTTTTGAGGTTCAGATTCTTCCAGAAATTCAAATTCCTTTAAAAGTTCAACTTCAGGATTTTTAAGCAAATTCCGAACTTCTGGCGGAATAAATTTTCTTTTTCGTGAATTCTTACGTCTTTGCTGTGTTGTACTTGCAACAAATGGATCTGACGAGTCTAAGGCGCGGTGGAATACATCGAACAAGTTTTTTTCACGGCTAGTCTTTCTGGCATGAAATTGTCGGTTATGGCGGTAAAATTTGTTGCACGATTCGGATGCGTCTTCCGCGAGGACTCCGAGTGTAAGGTCACTTGCCAGCATAATTTCACGTGAATGAATTAGGGCCTTATGGATGCTAGGTGGCATCAGAAACCAATGGTATTCTTTGACGTACAAAGCCGCAGTTTCTTCACAAAACTCATGAAACTTGTCTACGTCTAGTGGTAGCTGGCACGACAGAGCTATGAGGATAGTACTAACTCTTTCTACCTAATCAACTTTTAAATCAAGAATTTGACTTAAGAGCAGTTCGAGAAACAGGTCCACTGTTAGAGTTGCTGCTACCAGTACTGCAAGCAAAATCGACTCTCAAACTCATCAGTTCAAAAAATTTCTTCTGAATGTCAGTTTTACGGTTTCTTAAAATAGCTTTAGCAACTTCTCCTCGCACCTGCCATTTTTCCATTCCAATCCTGTACGATAAATAGAGTAACTATTCAAACGAACGAATCCATAAGTGCAGGACACTGAGACCAAATTTCAGGTTACTTTCAATAGCTTTAAATCGTGTCGATATGTTGGTCAAGTTATTGAAGTCCTTTGGTGTCGCTTTGCAAATACAGCAGCGCTGAGTGGATGCTGTGTTAGTAATAAACGATAAAATCTTGCCGTCGATCATTGTAAGATAAAGATCGAAAGAAACGGAAACTTTGATTCCGGAAATTGTGGTGTAAAATGTTTTTAACAGCGCGATCTCTTGGTCAACGGATTCCTTTTCGCGTATAGTTAATTTGGCTGTTTCCTTTTTGAAGTGAAGGCGCAAGGGCCGACACCATCTTGGGGATTGTGATGTTCCATTATTCCAGATGATAGCGTTGGCATCATCCAAAATCGACATTCTAAGTGGAACGACAGTTGTAGCGAAGAGGTTCGCATCGTTACCACTCTCAGCAGATTCAACGCTGCTAGTGTAATTTTGATTGTACTGGGATTCCATCGAATCCCCATTTCAGTTGAAATCTTATATGTAGTTCGTTGACATGCGGTTTTGATGTGTATGATTTAATTACTTCTTCTTGGAGCAACAACAATCGGCCAGTAGTGTGGTCCAGAAGAGATTGAAATGATAAAGAAGCAGAAACATCGTTGATTTTAAGATGTTCAGGAGAAGGTCTACACTGTGATTTGGCTTGCACAATTTTGCAATAGGGTGGAAAAATGTCATTTCCAGCTTCTTTTGCAAGAAGTTTGGTATTGATATATTGCGACTTGGTTAGACGATTATCGAAAAGATATGATAGTCCCTTTAAGGGATCTATTTTTTAGGGATTTTCTAGAATACATCCCTGAGCTATGAATTGTCGAATTTTGAGCAAATAGTTACGACTGTTATGGTGCTTGTATATAAACTTCATTACAAACTTCAAATCCGCATCATTTTTTCTTTTGGCGTTTTTAACTATTGCTGATAGTAATATCTCAACATTACACTCACTCAACTCGACTGACTTTCTGTGCTTCGAAGTTTCCGATGAATGATTTACATTTACTTTGGGTCTACCTCGAGGTTTAGAAGACGTATATGATGCTATAATAGTCGCAGACAGTGGAAGCTAGAAATAGTGTAAATGATTGCAGTTCAGACGACAAAAGTATTATGTTTGAAGTAAAACACCACCTGAGCTGTAGGGAACTTTGAAGCCATTTCACATTTTGTTCTTTAAAGCGATTTATGTTACATTCAGAATTGCGCCATTTTTTCATGAGAGTCAATTCTAACGATACAATTCTCTTTTTCACGGTTTCGGCAGCAGTTTTGGTCGCATAAAAAATGTTTTGAGAGACAAATTTATAGCAATTTTCGACTCGTACCAATTTGGAAGTAACAACTTATTATTACGGTTAAACGTTTTTATTTTGTTACACAGTTCATTCTATCTGACAAACCTAAATTTTAGGTCCCACAGGCTATATTTTGTATAGTCAAATTTCGAATTTTAACACGTGGTTCGGAACTTTTGTATGCAGAATATAACTTGTGGGACCTGAAAATTGGATTTGTCTGAAGGAATGAAATTGTGTAACAAAATAAAAACGTTTAATTGTATCAAAAAACTTTGACATTAAATTTTCAATTGAAAATTCGTCCACCCTGATCACTCAGAGAACTGCAATAATGGTCAAACAAGAGTAAATATCGAGTTGAATATAAATGTTAAAATAATACCATCCACAAATCTCGATTTAAAAAAAATTCCAATTTTTATTAACGTTCCTCCTTCTTTCTTTTGGGTCTTTTAAAACTAAAACAAAACAAGATGGCGACGAAGCGACAGAGGTCTATCCCCGGCAAGCAAGGACAATAGCAACGAGTGATTACACAATAGCATGGCAACATCAGCATCAACTTAAAACATTAGCATCCATATTCGAATCAATTATTATAAAATATTTTTGCTTGTTCTAATCTTAAAATTATGAAATTAGATCTACGGAAGAACAAACAATTATGCAAGTTTTATAGAAGAATGACTCGAAGAAAACTTTTTGTTTTCAATTTTGAGAGCGAGTGCTGAACAAAGACAAAGTTCAATTTTGCGGATTAATTTGTTTAAATGTACATTTGCTCATTTCAGCAGCGTTTTTACATTGACAATTCTGTTCTAATTACGCTATTGTGGCCCATCCATGAGGGCGTTGGCTGTGCATGCATACGCATGTGTATTGTCTTTCCTAGTTAGAACAACACATCCATTGCGTTAATAAAACGGCTCTGATTTGAAATATTTTTGTGTGGTTCCGGCCCGTTCAGTGTGGTGGCTGTCGGTGTAACATGCAATTTTAGTGAGCTCCTTCTTCATATTGCTGTCTGAAATATTCACTATTAGAATTGTTGACATGTATGACATTCTATGCTTAATCGTCCGTTTTGGGTTCAATTGGAGCAATTCCGGATTTTGACGCCTTCGGATTTTGTTAGTACAGACTTACATTCTTTAGAAAAAATCTGAAAATTTTGAGTCTACTGTTATTATTCCTACTGAATCAATTAATTACTTAATCCATATCCATTATCTAACTTAATTTTTGATCTGCCAGTAAAAACTGAATGAAACATCTATAAGATTAGAGTTTAAATTCTTTTTTGAACTCATTCCCACTACTTTACATTTAAGATAAGCTTTTTTTAGTGAAGAAATTTCCGGCCATTTTGAAATGACGAATGTGCAAAAAAAAGTTGTTTACGCCCACAAGCCACTTCCGGTGTAGGTGGCGGTTATTTTGCATTTGTAAATATCATAAAATTAAGCGAAAACACATTTCCAGGATTAAGTAAAGAAAGTTTGATTGTTACAAGCCACTTCCGAGTTCAGTGGAGGTTATTTGGTTTTTCGAAATATCCCAAAATTAAACGGAAGCACATTCCTAGACTTTGGTGAAGAGAGTTTGAGTGTATGTCGCATATATCAAAAGTTACAAGCCACTTCCGGTTTAGGTGGCAGCCATTTTGTATTTTTCAATATCCCAAAATTAAGCGGAAGCACATTCCTAGACTTTGGTGAAGAGAGTTTGAGTGTATGTCGCATATATCAAAAGTTACAAGCCACTTCCGGTTTAGGTGACGGCCATTTTGTAATTTTCAATATCCCAAAATTAAGCGAAAGCGCTTTCCTAGACTTTGGTGAAGAGAGTTTGAGTGTATGTCGCATATATCAAAAGTTACAAGCCACTTCCGGTTTAGGTGGCGGCCATTTTGTATTTTACAATATCCCAAAATTAAGTGGAAGCACATTCCGAGACTTTCGTGAAGAAAATATGTTTCTAAGTGGCTTTCTTCCGAAGATATTTGCTACTTCCGGTTGAGGAAGCCGCCATTTTGAAATTCGAGTTGGGCTCTATATGCAGTAATATATTCTCCACAACTTTGTAGAACATTGTTTTCCAAAATTTTGGAAAATTTTCGAAACATTTTACCCATAGTGCGCTGGTAGAATTGTGCCCATTATGCAAGCGTCATTGTACCGTTGTATTGCCATCCTTTGTTTGGGGTAGAATTTTGATCGTGGATCACCACTTAAATCTTGCAATCTTTTGCCGACTTTTTCAACAAATTTAATTGACTCTATGCTCCATGGTCCCATTGTTTCAACTGCGAAAGCGAGAAGAGTGTAATTATTTGTAGAAAGAAGATTAGAATAATGTTTGTGCTTCTCAAATCCTACTGAATCCGCGAGCTTCTGAGCATTTACTGATGTTTTTGTTTTTTTTAGTGAAAAATTAGTGTCTGTACTGCCGTAATTTGCATCATCATCATCATCATCACACTTTATAGACCGTTTGTACCTTTCGGTGTGAGGTCTTTACTACTGATCATGGACCACCCTTCTCCATACCCCCCTATCCGGTGCCAAGGAGAGGGTTTGTTCGCCTAGAGAAAGTCCCCTAACTTCTAAATCGGATTTAATTGAGTCTATAAACCTTCTCCTTGGCCTACCCCTGGGACGCACACCCGGGACTTGAGCATCCAATATCCTCTTTGGTAGCCTGCTATTACCCATCCTCTGAACTTGCCCGTACCACCGCAGACGACTAATCCTTGCCGCCTCTTCCACTGATGTAACCCCTAAGTTTTCCCTGATGTCGTCGTTCCTAATATGATTGTCCCACTGTTCCCTCCGATTTACTTTTGCTATGCTCCTAAGAACCCTCATAGCAGAAACCTC
>CM055403.1:85829264-85848781 GCA_029228625.1 Pseudolycoriella hygida | reverse complement strand
TGATAGAGAATTAGAATTAATTAATTTATCGATTTCTCATTAGTTGTAAGTTTTTCTTTTGTTCTTTTTCAAATTGGATATTTTTTTTATTTTTATTTTGTTTTTCCTATTATTTTACTATGCTCAGCATAGATAAGTAAATTCACTTAAGTAACTTCGTGTTAATGTGTAATTGGGACTTACGTCCTGTACATTAGCTTTGAGATAAATAAATAGCGCTAGTTGACATTAATGGTCTGTGGCTAAATAATTTATTACCTTTGGGATGGTGATAACAATGGTCCAGATTCAGATTAATGGTCTGGCTAAATATTTTATTACCTACGGGATGATGATAACAATGGCTCTAATTCTGATTATTGTCATCCAGCTGCCACTTTTTGCCGAGTACTGTCTTATCACAACAAAAACCCTTTTAAAAGGGAAATGTGACGCAAGTCCTTCTTCCTCCTTCCAAAACAACTGATATCAATTTGGGGTGACGCTTAAAGCTTTGAAACGCAAAAATTCTTTTGGAATGTTTTCATTTTTGATTAAAAAAATGCGTCACAAATGCCGGACCCACCAATGTAATAGTTTTTCTGTTTTTCAGCTTTCACAACGCAAAAATTTGTCATTATGTATGGCGTATTTTTGAACAGGAAATCAAATTTTTGCGTATGACAGCTGAAAGCGTAGAAAAATTATTACATTGGGGGGTCCGGCATTTGTGACGCATTTTTTTAATCAAAAATGAAAACATTCCAAAAGAATTTTTGCGTTTCAAAGCTTTAAGCGTCACCTCAAATTGATATCAGTTGTTTTGGAAGGAGGAAGAAGGACTTGCGTCACATTTCCCTTTTAAAAGGGTTTTTGTTGTGATACTTTATAACTTTGACTTTATAAGTAATTCTCTGTGTCTCTTGCTTAAGTTAATGGAACTTGGTCGCTAATACTGATTGTGCTGGCAATATATACAATTTACGAAGGACCGTACTTCTCGGTCAAAAACCTTCATCTCGATTTTTTTATAAAATAGTAAAAACAATTTATGGGCTAGGACTGACCTGGACCTGGATACTTGCAAATTGAATCAATAAAATCCCGATAAAAGAAGTCCACCAAATCAAGTCAATCAATGAGATGATTTTTTTTGACCTGGTTCGATATAACGAATAAAAGAAAATATTTTTTGGAATAAAATCCATATGATTTAATGTTTGACATTCTCTTAAAATTTTTGATGTTAAAGCCCTTTGCTAACATTTTATTTCAATCTTCATAACTAATTACAGATACTACCTGTTCTCCAAATCAATTTCAATGTAACAATGGCCAATGTATACCAAGCTATTGGAAATGTGATTCAAAAGCCGACTGTGATGATAAATCCGACGAACCAAAGGAATGTATAAAAATGCAATCCTGCAACGAAGGTCAATTTCAGTGTAAAGTGACGCGAAAATGCATACCAAACGAATGGATATGTGATGGCGACTTCGATTGTGATGCGAGGGACAAGGTAATTTTCTCAAAATAGAAGTAATAATTGTTTTCCTTTGTCGAATGTGCGCGATGAGCTGTTATTTCCGTAAGTGCCAACTTCAGTAGTATATCACAAACGATGCAGCGGAAGCAACAAGCTCTGGAAACTATTATATTGACAAAAAGTTTTTCTGCTCAAGCGGACCAAAAACGTCATATTTCTGAATCGTTATATTACTGAAATTATTTTGAAATAAAAATTTAACTACCCCGACCAAGATTTAAACTAACGACCTGCTGTATATGAGTCCAATGCTTCACCAATTCTCTTTTTGTAACAAGCCGATTGGATTTTGTAGTACACAAAATGACTAAAATTTTGTACATAGCTATAAATCATTTTTTTTAAATTAAAAATGATTTCGTACAAAAAATAATTTTTTTATACAAAATATATCTACAATGAAGAAATTTATAATTTGCACATTCTACATATTGAAGTGTTTCATCACTTTCAGCTTTTTTGTAACAATAGCAAAACATCTAAAAAGGAGAAAAATAGAAAAAGCGTTAAGTGTGTAAATCTTCATTGTATCTTATTTTTGTACATAAATACATTCTGCATTACCAGGCGTATTATTTATTGAAAAGGATAATATAACGTGTTGGAAGGCTCTACTCCCTCACCCCGCGCCTGAGTCGCACACGAGACTCTGCCGCCGCTCGACCCCGCTTTCCTTTTAACTTTTTTTTGATATGCGATGCAAATTGATAAACACTAAGACTAATAATTATACCTAGACTGGTATTTCGTACGAAAAACTATGACTGCATTTGTGTATACGTTATGACTACTTAGTGGGGCATAGCAATATTTCGTAGACCATGTTGCGATCACATTGCTAACGATATATTAGTCGATATTTCCAGTCTATATATAATTTGTCTTAAGATGAAACGAAAAACTGCACAAAATCATTTTTATATTTATACAAAACTCCAGTTTTTGTATAATCGTATATTTTTTGTACTAATATGTCTTTTTTGTGTACAATACCATGGTTGTGCTCGCAAACGATTTTTTTAGCGACGCTAACGCTAACGCTAGTTTCAAAAAATATTAGCGTCGCTAGAGAGATTCGCTAATCTAAAAAAAGGGATCGTCCATTAAAGACGTCTTCAGGGTCGGTCCGTCCCCTGTCCAAATACGTCCGTTTTTTTAATTTTGCCGTCCCCTCTGAATTAGGAAGTCCAAAAAAAGAAGTTAAAATTGCAAAAAAAATATTTTTTAAGGTGTGAATTGACGAAAAAAGTTTCAACTTATTCTTAAATTTAACAAAACATAGTTAAAACTTCAACTCAGAACTCCTACCATTGAATGCTCATAGCCTCTTCAATGGAAATTATGTGGACATTTTTGGACATTGTTTTCGAGTTAAAAAAAAAAATAAAAATGTCTGAATCCAAATTCTGTAAATGTGGGTCCATCCCCTGTCCTAATCTGTCCGTATTTTGAAAAAGTCGGTCCGTCCATAAATTGTGACGTCTTTAATGGACGATCCCAAATTTAGCGCGGTAGTAGCAGCCGCTAATAGCGGTCGCTAGCCCTCGCTAATTACATTATCTTTTAAATTTTTCAATCGACAGACAAACTATGTGGAAATAGCTATTTACAATCTTCTGGAAATAGCATTTAAGTTTTAACTAAAAAAATTTCGAGTTCTCCAGCAACGTTATGGTTGTACGTTGCGATTTTAACTTTGGGAAAATCATATCTGCAGATTTCATGTAGATTGTACTTCATTTTTGTAGTCATTATAATCGAAATAATTGGGACAATCATTGTTTACACTGCTCTGACTTTCATGCTTCCCCCTCCAATGATTGATTGTGACTACAAACGTTTTTCTAATAATGTTAAGAAATACGTTAATATTTCTGAAATTGTGACGTTACGAATAGTAGCAAAAATTGAAAACTAAAGGAGAAAGTAAATTTTGAACCTTTATGATAAAATTATAACGTTACCCAACTAATTCTGAATTTACACGAGTGTACAATTTACAACCATGTACAATACCATCTTTTTTTAGTGGTGAACCATATGTATTTTTTATGTATAGGTGGTATTTTGTGTGTACGGAAGAAAAAGTAAGGCCTTTCCAAAGTGAGTGAGTTGGCGAGTTTACAAGGTTGATTCTGAATTAATGTATGATTCAATGACTGCAGTGCTGTGCTCTAAAAACTAGCGGCGCTACTACTAGTAACGCTGTTTTTTGGGCCGAAACTAGCGATTTACGCTAGTGCGCTAACGGTAGTTATTACTTCAGAAATTCTAACTGACATTGTAGTATCATATCGAGTCGGTTTATTACACAGAAAATGTAAACACTGCAATAAAGGATTTATATATGCCGTTTTTTGCATACCAATTGTGTGCTATGATCGATTTTAGATTGTTTTCTGAAGAACACTTCGATTTAATGTTTTGATTAAAAACAGTTGATGCTCTCAATCATTCAATGAAAGTGTGAAAGTGACGAACATATTAGACTGTCCAATTTCATATGAATAGGTCCTGTATAATGGCATTTTATAGCACACGATGTGTTGTCGATCTCACATCTAGTGCGACAAAATACCTTAATATGATTCTTGGTGCATAAATAACTATAATGCAAGCGAGTGCAAAGTACTTTGTATGAGTAGGATGAGTCATTATGAGTTGCATACAATATTTTATGCAACAAAGGCATCGACGACTTTGCTTTTTATGATACTGAGTTGTATAAATAAGACTGTATGAGACAAAATTGAGAAAATTGAGAATAGAATAATTTCAATAACGAAATGTATGTGATTAGATTATAGTTCAATTGTAAATTTGGTAAAATTTGGTACAATTTCGTTAGACATTTTCAAATGTGTGATCAATTTTACTAACGCTAATAGTTTTTGCAAACTAGCGGCGCTAGTAGGGCTGCTAGAAATAGGGCCGCTGGGTACAGCTCTGGAATGACTGTACCATCTGGAAGTTGAGCATGACATGTATGTTTAAATGTTTATCTTTCAAGGAAGTATTTTCCCGTGAATTGGCATTAGTACTTTTGCTTTACTTACATTTTATTCATATGTTCTTGGTATTTGGCTACAATTACAAGAATTTGCTCATTTGCATGATATTCTCGAAATTCGCTTGTTGGCAAACACCATTTAACTCGCGGTTACATCGGTATACGTATACGTGTGATAAATGATTTCCGCGGAGGGTAAAACATTTTTTTGAAACTAAACAGTCTGGAAATTTCGAATTACATGCATGTTTATCCGCCGCGGAACTCGTTCGTTACACCGCGGGTATGTGGTGTGAGGCAACAAGCGAATCTCGAGAATATTGAGCAAATTCTTGTAATTGTGGCCAAGTACCGAAAACATATGAATAAAATGTAAGTAAAACAAAAGTTCTAGTGTTAATTCACGGGAAAATGTCTAATAAAATCTTAGTCAAATCGAATCCGAATACAGCCATGCTACTACCTTGGGGATAAACATTCATGTCATGCTCAACTTCCGGAGGGTAAAGCCAAAAAAATCATTCATGAATTTGAAATCAACTTTGTAAACTCGCCAACCCACTCGTGTTTTTTTGCCGCAGTTGTATACCTCGCCTTCTGCTCGGATGTGCAATCTCTTCCAGGGCCTTATATTTGGGTATTTATTCATTCCCAAAAATTTCCAAATTTTTTGGGAATCAATTCCCAAATATTAGGCTCTCATCTCTATACTTGTCAAAATAATAGTTTCCATAGCTTGATGCTCACGTAATCCACTGTAATATACTATTTTATTTTCTGTAAAAAGGTTCATTGCGAGAAATTCAATTTTATGACATTTCAGGTTCCACACGACACAAAACTGTCTACGGGTCTACAAAAGTATTCATCCAAAGCGCCAGTGGTTAGCTTTGAGATAATACCAGATATTTGTCTAGAAAAATTACCATTTTTGAGACTTAGAATGAAGTTTGAATACATTTTCATAAATTTTTCAATTTTCGTACGCTTTTCAATCTTTTTGCCACCTAACGTTTTCTCAGTCTAAAACTCACTAAAATCGTAGTTTTCACTTTTCACTTTCTCGAGGGGGCTAATTTCACAAAAGTTAAAAAAGAGAATAGAAAAATGCCTCCAAACATAGTTTCAAGTGGAAGCAGAAACGATTCCGTGAAACATTCTTTAAAAACGACCTGATGTATAAGTAATACACTTTTTTTAATGACAAGTTTGTTAGGCATTTCACAAAAAAAAATTACATACCTATTAAAGTAAACAGGAAATCTCAAATCTTAAATGGCGTTGGTGCGTCCACATGGTGAGCTTGAAATTCCCGTAACTTAAAAGTCTATGTCCGTGAGATGAGATACAAAAACCTACATATTAGAGGATTGTCCCTCGATTAATTTTTATTCCGGCATTTAGACGACTTTTCGAGAAAAAGTTGACAAAATGTTAATTTTTTTATTTTTTTTATCGCTTTTGTCAGCGATATTTTGAGCGCTTATTTTGAGTTAGTTCGTAATATTGGAATACATAATGAAACAGGTACTTTTTTCTATTGTGTCAATTTCATTTTCCGTCCCTTTCGAGCTCAACGTGTCCACTTATTTTCTGTATTACGCTTTTTCATTTTTACTTCAGCTTATTGATCAGTGAACCCAGTCTATCTATTTTGTCGAAGGTCATTCATGACAAAAAATATATCGTGTAATAAAAAAGTTCTCACGACACAAAATATGACAAGTTATTTATTTAAGATTTTCATACTAGCCGTAAAACTGTCACTTCTATCACAAAATATCCAGATATTACAAAAAAGATTTACTTTTATTGACTAGTCGGACGAAGATCCAACCAAATGCCATACTGCAAAAATGTGTTTGCCAAATCAAAGCGAATGTGAAGGCGGTCTGTGCATTGATACCGAAAAATTCTGTGACGGTAAAATTGACTGCATCAATGACGAAAATTTCAAAGTTTGTCGTAAGTTATCTAGGATACTATAGAAGTAAATGGTAGACTAATTTCTTTGTTGTTTAGATGATCCAAATGCGAGTGTTAAATGCACTGAGCTAAAATGTTCATATAACTGTAAGATAACACCAACTGGTCCAAAATGTTATTGTCCAATTGGACAGGAGCCAAATGGAACTCAATGTCAAGGTTTGTAAAATTTTCTCGCATACAATTACGTTTGCATGTTTATGTATTAAATACACGCGTCCGCGACTAAGGTAACTCGACTCAGAGGCGCCGACTACTCTGGGGACTGGGGCGAGGGAGCAATTCAACCGAAGCAACGCCCCGGTTGTGATTGCGTATGAAAAAAACTATTTCGAAAATTAAAGCTGTAGGTCTATTTAAGAGCTAGTTCATATGGACAACTGAGAACGAATAGTTTTCTCCTACCGAATCATCATCAAGAAATTACAAACGAAATAGAGGCGACACAGCCCACCTGATCCGTTACAAAGCCCCCCAAGACACTCAACAAATTTATATTTTTGTTTTCACTTTTCACTTTTCAATTTCAACCCCAAAAAAACTAAAAACCCAAAAAATTAACCCTCTGATAAATAATTTACAAAACTTTCGTAAATCGCCTTCTGTCTTCAGTTGTTGATGTGTACGAATGTGTTGAATTACAATAAACAAACTACCAACTTTATTGTTTTCTATTCTGCTCTACGAAAACTGTAGCGTCAAGGTAGTGAACATTTGTGAACAATAACACATCTACAATAAAAATTTCCCTGGTGTGTAACTCAAAGTAACACACTTGCCTACAGAAGTGAAACGTAGTCGAAATTTCCTTTAAATAAAACAGTATTGTCAAATTACATTTTTTAATTCTAACTGTTCCGCCCCTGTTGAGTCAAATGAAAGTTGGCGCCTCTGACTCGACTAAAACGCTTCAACTAAAATATTTCATAATTCTATCTGAAAGCGGCCGGTATGGTGTAATTATCGGCCGCAAAATAGGCCGATAAATGCATCGTTATTTGAAGAAATAAATTACTTGAATTTAATCAAAATTATAGTTACTGAAGCCAATAACAACAAATTAATTGAATTTCATGTGACATTATACTCACTATATACCGACAACAACGTGCTTTGTACGAATGACGTATTCCTGAATCAAAATAAAGTTCTATCAAAATGCTCCGACCGACGCGACGCGACGAGCTGATTAAAGAAATGAAGAGACGTACTCTCAAGAACTTAAATTAGGTTTTAGAAATGAAAAGAGCGATCCACAATGAGTTCAAACCAGAAATCAGATGACTGTGGTTAGATCCTTCAATAGAACTGTATTTTGATTAAGGCACAAAGTGAAAAAATATAGCAAAACGACTCTATGCAGTGGTGTATGACTGAATGGTGTGAAAAGGAATGAATTTTGCAAAGCTGTATTTTTAAACAAGTCATTGTCTATATTCGTGAAAACATTTTCACAAATTTCGTGATTTGCATGAATTCTCACGAATTTTCGAGATTTTCATAAAAAGAATTCACGAATGTAGACACTGAAATGAATCGTAAATACCGTTGCACACAATCATGCATATCATACCAATTTGCGCAACATGAAAAGTACTGTGAATCTGAAATTGTGGTTGTTTCACCGATACCGACCGCTTTTTCAGATAAACTAGCATGTTGAACAGGCCATTGTTAGAATCTTAATAAATAATTTTTCACCTTCGGCTCGGAATCTAAACTCTACTCTCGTCCAAAAACAGTTTTCAAAGCTTTTTGCTTGAAAACATTCATCGATGCGTAATTATTTGTTTGTATATTTTTTCTGTATATTCAAAAATACAATTATTTATCGCGTCACTTACTGGCCTTACTGGTCACTTACTAATAAAGACCCAATGTCAGTCTTCTTGTTTATTTGTTCATTTATCAGTTTGTTTGCTTATCGGTTTACTTATTTATTTATTTATCTGTCTATCTGTTTGCCAAAAATCACCAGCGTGAGCAAAGTACGTCCTACCTGCATGGAGAGCTCCGAGGAACTAAATCAAAACGATGTTCCTCATCTTTTATTACCAGAAAAGTAATGCCGATCTTAATTCAAGTGAAAAGTGAATATCAAAGGGAAAGCTAGACACAGAGCGTAATGAAACGTATCTCTCATCAAAATTATAGTGTTCTTATGGTATTCCGATAAGGGCAGCATCACCATTTTGTGATATTTCATCAAGGAATATTATCATTGCCATACATTAGGTGAAGCAATTTACACGAATCATAGAGATGTAGATCAATTTACAAAAATTCGGATGATCAAAACAAAACAAAAAACCAGATTGGATTTACAAAATCCAAGGTGAACAAAAGTCAATATGATCGATGAAAAAAACCTCAGTGATTGATGTTATATTATGTATTTTTATTGTAGGGAGCTCTGCCCCCTAAACCCATGCGCCGGCAGTAAGCAATATTAGCAAAACAACGACCAGAAGTAGCAGCAATATTACGCCCTGCAGGTGGCCTTTCGTGCATGTGGCTTTGTCCCAAACCCCACTAGAGGCTCTGCCCCTTAGACCCTGCAAGTTGGGATACCCCCTTGCGGGGGCTGCCGCCCCTCGACCCAGCTTTATTTATTTCAGGCCTGCGGCGCAGTTCTGTATCTTTACTTTTCATAAAATTTTACCAGCCCTTCTAGACTACTTACCTTCAGAACAATTACATTTGCCTTTCAATAGAAACAATTCAATAAATATGACAGAGCATTAGTTACCGTTCTACGTTCTAAATGATTATCGCAGAATCGTTCCAGAACTGTCCACCATCAGTGTTCTTCTTGGTAATGTCAAAATTTATTTAACAAAATTTTGGTTGTCCGAAAAAAGTTCGGGCACCAACGATAAAGTTTCATGAGGAGGACGTATCTGAAGTGTATTAATCACAAAAGAGCCCGTCAAGAGGCTTGATTGCTCTAAAACGCGGTGAGTTTGACAAATTTGAAAAAAACAGTGTTTGAGCCTGAAATGATGGTCAAAAATTTTGCATTATTAGCATGTTATTTGTGAAAACGTAGCCAAAACTGTTTTTTTCCTGATTTTCGTGAACTTTTATGAACTAAAGATCAGATTAAATGGTCCTTCAACTGTTTCAACTCTAATTAATCTATGGAGGAAAAACGAACTTATGTTTGTCGCGTACAAACGTGTCATTAGCGATCTTTCATAAAGGAAATCACGCCAAAACCGACCTTTTTCGCAACCCCTCCCCCTCTCATGACAGTCTCTCTCCCCACATTTCACATTTTTCACATCTATTCTGATGAGTACGGGTCTCTTACATATGTTTGTACTGAAAATGACCATTTGCTATAGGTAGTATCTTCGGATCCACTGAACCGTGTTTAATGAGTAAAAGAATGATTTCAAACAAAACTTTACGTCGAATCCGAAATACTAGGGCTCAGGGAGGAACAACGCAAGATGAAAAAGGCAAAAAGTAGCTGTATACATGGTTTCGTAGTCTACAAAAAAAAATTTTCGTAATTTTTTGTTCGCATGTGGACTTGTGTCACGGGCGCATCGCTACCGCGCGCCCAAGACTATCAACCTTCATAATTCGAAAAGAAAATCGCAACAAAGTTATTGCATATGAAGTAAAAGCGCCTCCGACTTTTGGTTGAATAAAAAGGCCCGTCTTTGAATAAAGCTGTAGCTGCTCAAGGCTGCTATTTTCGTATGTTCGAGTAAGATTTCCTAAATATTCGAGCTTTGGTGACGATGACTAAGAATAGAATATATTGAGTAAAGGCCATAATGGTGTCATCTATTTGGGGTCTTGATATGAATTGTATGAATTATAGTATAAAATTAAAATTAAAGTAATGGTTTATTATTGGTAGATTTCAACGAATGCAAAATCGAGTCAACTTGCGACCAAATTTGCAAAAATACACCAAACTCATTCGAATGTTCGTGTGTCAGTGGATACACGAAAAAAAGCAATCGGTGCTTCGGAATCAACGGTAAGGCCTTGTAACATTAAATGATTTTCAAACTTAAAGACACTCTAATTATTGCAGAGCCGCCTAATGAACTGCCATCTTTATTTTTTCTAACTCAAACAGACATTCAAAGAACATCAATTACTGGTGATCCATGGAACTCAACATCC
The DNA here is from genome assembly GCA_029228625.1 of Pseudolycoriella hygida. Classification (NCBI taxonomy): domain Eukaryota; kingdom Metazoa; phylum Arthropoda; class Insecta; order Diptera; family Sciaridae; genus Pseudolycoriella; species Pseudolycoriella hygida. The sequence goes on along the minus strand of CM055403.1, from coordinate 85,838,111 downwards.
ACGTATAAAGTAAGAATACATAAAGGTTGTTGTGAAAGTTTAATCAACATTGTGTTCTGCCAGGTCTTATTGAAATTTTTCTAGCTTTCAACGTTTAGTAGTTTTGTTATAAGTCATTTTTTTGTAATTAATTTCTACATTCCGAAATAACATGTGAGAACGCGACTAGACTCCCAAATCTGTGAAAATGAAGCTGCATTCCTACTGACACACAATACAACGTAAACAAAACGTTTTATTCCCTACAGGACATTAATCGCACGCTCCGATTTTTTATTTCGATTTTATGTTCTCTTTTAGATAAACAATCCGATTACATTGGAAATGTGGCATAGAAATCGCACGGTATGTGTGATAAATGGTAGCAGTGCGGTAGAAACCGTTGATTTCAGATGCCATAATGCTGATGATTTATCAATATCGTGGAAAATGCCTCAACCGGACATGTTTTTAGCATTAACATGTAAGTGTATGTTGAATTTTATTTAGTTTTGTTGGTCCACATAAGTAAGGGATTATTCTTCTTTCGGGGATTAATGTTTCTTCTGCTGACTGCATGATTTGAGGTAATCTAATAAAGTAAGTGGATGCGATAGGGAATTTATTTAATTAAACATGTTTTGTTGGAAATGTTATTCCTTGTTCTAGATGTTTTGCTGACTTGGAATTATGTTATTTGCACACTAAAGACTGTGTGAATGAACAAATCGATTTTTTCTCGATAAAACGTTGATTTATGTTATTTCGACGGAATGGGTGAAACGTTTTTTTGGTTTGCTAGAGACCATAATGATGTATTGCATAAAAAAATTAACCAACACGAATGGATCAAAAATAGACTTTCCTGATAAACTGTACTCGGCAAATAAAATCTTACACACTGACTTTGCCTCTATTACATACATTGAATATGCATTGCGTAATTCACGTTACTTTCCACAGGGTGCGTTGAAATTTATTAGTTGCATAATCGTGCACCAAATATGCAGTTCAGGTAATATAAAATGCTACGTTTCAGATATTATACACAACATATCTGAAACGTTGCATTTTATCGTTATCTTTTGGGGACAATTATCCCCTACCCCGACGATCATTTTCCGCCTCGTGAAATTTCACAAATCGGACAAAATAAAGCCGTTAACAGATGCAAAGGAAAGAGTCGTAGCCAGAGCCAAAGTTCAGGATGGAGGGCACCCCGAACTCTTTTATGATTAAAAGTTAAAAAAAGCTTTTGGCTGCGGTCATGGATACATGGGCACAAGTGTTCCCTTTAATTTCCTCTATAACATTGCAAAAAACCATTTTTTTTACCGACGACCTAGGGCCGTAAGTAGAGATCTCGGACACATACCATTGGTAAAAATATTTTCCACACATTTTTTTACAACAAAGCAAAAAACTCAACTAGGGCAGACTTTACGACCAGCCTAGGGCCCTAAGGAGAGACCTTATGTGATATGTATCACTATTGATACCAAGCAATAGTAGTTATAATGTTCTTCGCATCAGTGAATCACATAAAATCTGGTTATGACAAGAATATAACTAGTTCAAAGACAAAAAAAGTCCTGGTGGCGATGACTCCATCTATAGTATCCTCTTCAAGCGTTTATCGGTTTATCCAGTAATGGCTGCGAACTCTATGTTGACGAACCCATTTCCCATCTTTCTATCATCGAAAAACCTTTAGAAAGTGATCATTTTCAATACAAAAGCGCATTTTCATAGATTCCAAAGTTGATGAAAACCTCCTATCTTAGTTAGTTACTTAGTTATTTACTGGTTTCCATTGGCATTTGTATGAAAAACGACCTTTTTGGTTCCCGCTCGAAAACGACTCGATAACTTTTCTTGAAATTTTGCAGCGACCTTCGGCTGGGAATTCTGCGCCATTTGAGATTTTAAAAAAAAGGGGGGGGGGATACCGGCCTCGTTTGGGCACCAGGGCTCTTAGGAGGTGCCATATAAAACCCAAGTGTATGTGTATCTGTGTGTAATGTGTATTGTAGCACATTTTGTATGAGACAACGTTGGGTGTTAGAGATGGAGGTTTGGTTGTTGGTTTGTGTGTGTAGTGTCAGCTCAACAAAAAACAACTTTTGATATGTTGTAGAGGAAGTTAAGGGGAATATTTTCTTCCTTGTGAGCGGTAGCCGGTTTGGCGGCGGCGGCGCCACAAAAAAATCTTTTGATATGCTGTAGAGGAAGTTCAAGGGATCATTTTCAACCATGGGAGCAGTAGTCGCCGCGTTTCGCTCTGGCGGTGGTGGCGGCTCAAAAAAAACTTTTGATATGTTGTAAAGTAAGTTGTGAAGATCATTTTCGCCCATTGGAGTAGTAGCCGCTGCGCTTTGGTTTAACGGAGGCGGGCGGAGGCTCAAAAAATACTTTTGATGTGTTGTAGAAGAAGTTGTGGGGATCATGTTCGGCCATGGAAGTAGTAGCCTCCGGCGCGGCGCCGGCTTGAATAAAATTGTATATAAAATTTGTCAAAAACAATTTTTCTACTTCCAAAAGATCTGAAATGACAACAAAGACCCCTTTTTAAAGGGAAATGTGACGCAAATCGTAGTCTCTTCTTAAAAAAGAGCTGATATCAATTTATGTGGCGCTTGCATCTTTGGAACGCAAAAAATTCTTTTCAAATATTTTCGATTTAAAAAATACGTCACAAATGCCGGACCCTCCCAACTTATTATTTTTCTCGGCTTTCAGATTTCACAACCCCAAAAATTTAGCTTTGCGCGATGTATGAAGTACGAGTAGCCAAATTTGTGCGCGTGAAATATAAAAGCGCATAAAAATTATTACGTTGCGAGGATCCGGCATTTGTGACGCACTTTTTTAATCGAAAATATTTGAAAAGAATTTTTTACGTTCCGAAGCTGTAAGCGTCATCCAAATTGATATTAGTTGTTTTGGAAGAAGGGATGAGGACCTGCGTCGCATTTCCCTTTTAAAAGGGGCTTCAGGAATTTTACTGAGTGAGTTGAGGAGACTAGGTTGTAGTTGGCTTAAGTTTCAGGATGGGCACTCCAAATTTCAGGAAAATAAGATATTTTCAAATATGCTCGAAATATGAGCCTTAGGAAGATTCCTCTTTTTTATGGTAAACGCTTCAAGAGGATATTATTGATGGAGTTATCGCCGGGAATTTTTTTGCTTTTGAACTAGTTACATTTTATGTTGTTCACTGACGCGAACAACATTTGAAGTACTTTTTCAACCGAATAGTGAATAGTGATATACTTTTGTTTCAACGTTCGGTTAGATACCCGCGAACCCGGCAATGGAATTCATTGGATTAGATAGATTTCAAAGAGTTGGAGATCAAGGTAAATGAGGGTAATAGGGCTATTGCTAGAGATACGGTTGTACAATGAGGAACATACGACATTCATAAGTTATTCATATGAGTCGTGTGCGTATAAGATATACACTTTCGTCTTCATCTAAGAAGGTATTGAGAACTCAATTTTATTTCACGCTATTTATGGCGCTCACTCATCGTACAATCTATGTGGTCATAAGATCAGTACGTTCATAGGGGAATAAACATAAATACTCAAAATTTCGTTAAAAGATTATATTCCGTTTAGTACTCATTCTTGAGCCTACAGGGGATTCCGTGAAGGAAATTTTGAGAATAAAACTTGACAGAGACACTGTTTCGTCGCATAGGGGCTCCTTCACCGCAACTCGTCAGTCAATGGCAAGCAAGCGGTGAAAAGAGTTGTCCCTATGCGTGCCATCGATACAGTAGTGAAAACACAGGTCGAATCAACAGTTTGTGTTTCATAAGCATTTTTGGACCCGAAATGACATACATAAGAAATCGAAATAGAAGTTTTTCAAAATGAGAAATATGTACAAATTCGAAAGAGAAAATTTTGAAAACATTAATTTCATACTGATACACTCACAAAAGTGTGAGTGAATTAAATCACCATAAAACATTTATAAAATTAAGAAAACTCACCAAAAGGCCGATAAGATCGATGTTTCGGTTAGAGTATTCAATCGGAAGTCTTCGAAGTAGTATTATTTTGTAGAATTACGGGTTTTCTGTCAGGACATTCAGCCTTCGTAAATGGCAAGAGTTCTTCATTAAGTCATTAAAAAAGTGACTTTAGTCTTTAGTGAAAAGCCGTGGAGCCGCAAAGAAAAAACTGATTTTAAAAAACTCACCAACTACAAAAACACAAAAATATTTGAATTTCAGACTTGGGCATGTCTTGTTTCGAAAAATTTTAAATCATTTAAATTAAAGGAATTTATTGAAGTAAAGAAATCACAGGTTTACTTGTTTTTCATTCGCCCAAATTGACGAAATTCACTTTGATTTAAACGTTTGGAGATGGTAATGGAATGGATTAAGGATTGTACTGATGTAGAATGAATAAATGAGGTGCTTTATTCTAGGATTTCAATATAAAGCCCACGACGGTCAGTGCATTCATTCCTAATCTAAATATTGCCTTTACGGAAGGCTATTCAAATTTTTATCAATTCAGCCCAAGCACTCAACGTAAGACCCGCGACGGTCAGTGCATTTATTTCTAATCCAAATGTTGCCTTTACGGAAGGCTATGCAAATTTTCATCAATAATTGAACGGTGTTTTGCAGTAACTGAGTGTTTTCATTGTGGTAACAGCAGAATGACAAAGATGGTGCAGAACACCGTTCAATTCAGCCCAAGCACTCAACATTATACCCGTGACGATCAGTACATTCATTCCTAATCTAAATGTTGCCTTTACGGAAGGCTATTCAAATTTTCATCAATTCAGCCCAAGAACTCAATATAAGACCCGCGACGATCAGCGCTTTCATTCCTAATCTAAATATTGCCTTTACGGAAGGCTTTACAATTTTTCATCAATTTAGCACAAGCACTCAATATAAGACCAGCGACGGTCAGTACATTCATTCCTAATCTAAATATTGCTATTACGATTTTTTGTAGACTCGGTAGACCAGTAGACTCGGCAATGAAGCTTTCACATTTTGTACTAAAAATTAACTATCCCTTAGGGAGCGTCCATAAATGACGTCTGCACTTTTTCGGCTTTTTCTGACACCCCCCTACACCACTGTCTGTTTTCGTCTGTTTTCCATACACCCCCACCCCCCCCCCGAAAAACAGAACGTCATTTTTCTCTTATATTTGCAACTAGTAAATCCCCGCCCTTAGGGCTACACGAAATTTAAGCATTCTTGTCCGCTAGGTCGGAATTTGGGACATTAATACTAAAAGTTAGGTCAGATGTGAAGTTTCTCCGTCGAACCGTTTTTCCACGTCAAACGTTACAACCGTGCTACTTTTTCTCCGTACAACCGTGTTCTTCCCTCCCGTCCGACAATTTCCCGTACTGTCATTTCCCCGTACTAACATTTCCCCCGTACGATAACAGTTCCCCTTTCCCCCGTACTAAACCATGTCCCCGTACAACGTTATCATCTGGCTACTATTTCCCCGTACAACCGTTTCTCCCGTCCTACAATTTCCTTCTCACTACTGTTTTACCCGTACTACCATTTCCCCCGCACAACCGTTTCCCCGTAGCACGATTTTCTCCGTACTACCGTTTCCCCGTACAAACGTTATCACCGTGCTACTTTTTCTCCGTACAACCGTTTCTCGTGTCCTACAATTTCCTCCTTACTATTGTTTTCCCCGCACAACCATTTCCCCCGCACTACTGTTTTCCCCATACAACTGTTTCCCCCGCACTACTGTTTTCCCCGTACAACCGTTTCCACCGTACTACTGCTTCGCGTACAACCGTTTCCCCCGCACTACTGTTTTCCCCGTACAACCGTTTCCACCGTACTACCATTTCCCCCGTACAACCGTTTCCACCGTACTACCATTTCCCCCGCACAACCGTGCCCCCCGCACTACTGTTTTCCCCGTACAACCGTTCCCACCGTACTACTGCTTCGCGTACAACCGTTTTCCCCGCACTACCATTTCCCCCGCACTACTGTTTTCCCCGCACAACCGTTTCCACTGTACTACTGCTTCGCGTACAACCGTTTCTCCCGTAATACCATTTTCTCCTTACTATTGTTTTCCCTGTACTACCATTTCCCCGTACCACGATTTTCTCCGTACTACCATTTCCCGGTACAAACGTTATCATCGTGCTACTATTTCCCCGTACAACCGTTTCTCCCGTCCTACAATTTCCTCCTGTTTTCCCCGTACAACCGTTTCGACCGTACTACTGTTTTCCCCGTACAACCGTTTTCCCCGCACTACTGTTTTCCTCGTACAACCGTTTCCACCGTACTACTGTTTCGCGTACAACCGTTTCTCCCGTAATACCATTTTCTCCTCACTACTGTTTTCCCCGTACTACCATTTCTCCATACAACCGGTTACCCCCTTACTCCTTCTTCCCCCGAGCTCCCCAGCATTTTCACCAATACTGGTGACTTCTACTCACAAAACTCTGAGACTTTGCCAAAGAAACCAATGGTCTGTCTCTCATACCTTTCCAGATACTTTCAAAAGCATAAAAATTGACCCAATGTTCAACTGGCCGACATTTTCACCAATATTGGTGACTTTTACTAACAAAACTCTAAGACTTTGCAAAAGATACCAATGCTCTGGCTCTCATACCTTTCCAGATACTTTCAAAAGCATAAAAATTGACCCAATGCCCAAATGCCTACCTTTTTCACCAATACTGGTGACTTTTACTAACAAAACTCTGAGACTTTGCCGAAGAAACCAATGATCTGCCTCCCATACCTTCCCAAATACTTTTAAAAGCAAAAGCACTTTCACAGGTGTCAGCCATTTTTTTAGGATTCATTAAGATTCTACTCATCAATATCAACAACTTTCCCGAAGAAACCAAACGCGTAACTATTCTAATTCAGAAGATAGCAAAAATCCAAGATAGCGTCACTTTCACTGGTGGCAGCCATTTTCTTAGGATCCATAAAGATTCTACTCATCAACATCAACAACTTTCCCGAAGAAACCAAACGCGTAACTATTCTAATTCAGAAAATAGCAAAAATCCAAGATGGCGTCACTTTCACAGGTGGCAGCCATTTTCTTAGGATTCAATTCGCTTGAATGTATCGCCGGTTGGTGATGTCCAGCGCTAAGCGTCGTTGCAAGACGATGCTAGGTGCGGATGGCGATACTGTTCTTATTATGGGAGACTGTACCCATAATAAGAGCGCTTTATTTTTATGGGACTGCTTCATTGCGGTCAAAAGGAACATATTTCGTTCTCTGTCTCTAGGTTTGGGTTAAAAAAAGCAATGCAAAAGGGTTTAGTTCCTCGGAACTCTTCAAGCAGGTCGGACGTAGATAGATTCGCATGGGAATCTTCTTTTGCATTGCCTTTTTTTGAATCATATAAGGAAGTGCGAAAGAATCTACTATTTCATTGCCTTTTCTTTGGCTTTCGGTTTATAAAAGGCAATGCAAAACGACTTTTTGCTTCAGTTCCTCGGAACTCTTCAAGCAGGTCGGACCTATGTTGGTTCACGCTGGAAATTTGTGACCGACAAACAGACAGACAGACAGACAGGCAAACAGACAGACAGGCAAACAGACAGACAGACAAACAGACAAACTTTTGAATTTTATAATCATGCTCGAAGCGGTAGCGGAGAGCGTGACGCAGTCCCCACACCCCAAAAAAAACGTCCACAAACCCAAAAACCTCCATACAAAAACCTTTGGGACAAGACACCATGTATAGGCGAAGTTTTGAGTTTTTTCCCCTCGCCCCCTCCCCTCCAAATTATTTTAAAAAAAAACTACGTCGCATCAGCTTTCCAACAAGCCCTCACTCATCAAAATCGGTTGAAAATTGGCTGAGATATCGAGGTTTGAAAATGGTACTTTCCCATACATCTTACCAGAATTCCATTGTTCTCATTATTACGTAAACTTTTTTTCTGATCTGTCGGTTTCTATATATCTATCTATGTTCTATCTGTCTATCTATGTTCTATAAATAATTTTCGATCTCGAGAACTAGACAGCCGATTTTGATGAAATTTTCAGGGAACGTCAGAATCGGTCCAAAATGAAAAAGTTCATATGCCGCTTTTCCGGGAAAACTCTGGAAAAGCCGTGGCATGTGGAAAAGCGGTCAATTTTGAGGGTTTTTCAGGTAATGCTCGGAGTTTTCGAATTTTAGCTCCGGAGTGACAATACCTAGAGAGTTGGTGTCTTCTAGAAAGTTTTAGAGTATGGTCGGGAGAATTTTTTGGGATATTAAGAAAATGTATGTGAACTATCAGAGCGACGCCATCTTGAATTTTCCCAAGCGAAAAATTGTGAATTTTTTGGTTTTTGAATTTTAGCTCCGGAATGACAATACTTAGAGAGTAGCTTTCTTCGGGAAAGTTATAGAGATTGGTGAGGAGAATTTTTTGGGATACTAAGAAAATGGCTGCCAGCTGCCAAAGCGGCGCCATCTTCGATTTTCGTAAGAGAAAAATTGTGTTTTTATGGTTTTCGAATTTTAGCTCCGGAGTGACAATACCTAAAGAGTTGGTTTGTTCCGAGCGATTATAGAGTTTGATCAGGAGAATTTTTTGGGATTTTCAGAAATCTGCCAAAGTGACGCCATCTTGGATTTTTGTAAGGTATAAATTATGCTTCTTTGGGTTTTCGATTTTTAGCTCCGAAATGATAACACTTAGAGAGTTGGTTTCTTCTAGAAAGTTATAGAGTTTCATCAGGATAATTTTTTGGTTTCATTAGAAAATGGCTGCCAGCTGTCATAGCGGCGCCATCTTGGATTTTCGTTTATGCTTTTTCGGTTTTCGAATTTTATCTCCGGAATGACAATACTTAGAGA
>CM055403.1:85782765-85828764 GCA_029228625.1 Pseudolycoriella hygida | reverse complement strand
AGAGAAATTAGACTTTGTAACGAATTTGTACCAGGTCATTTCTATTTGTGTACTACCCGAGTAAAAAAGTCTGAATCAAAACCTCAGTGAAGTGTTCGGACGAGTGGTGAATGGTGCTGGAATATTATGTCTCACTTGTATGGGGAATGCCGTCATATTCCAGGGACATTGATCTCTCGTACATTGAAGATAGGCCCAGCGAGGTAGTTGTTTATATGAAAATCTCATTGAGAATACTCTTTTCGAAGTGCGGAGAGTATCGAATTAGGTGCAGATATTCTGAAAAAAATAAAGTCGCATCGAACGAACAACAAAATAAACACTTTTAAAAAAATTAAAATAAAAAATTTAAAAAATAAAACATTTTGAAAACAAAGAAAGAAATAAAAGGAAAATGCATTTGAGATTGCCCAAAAGGCAATATTAAATCAGTCGAACCCATACTCGAAGCCTAGGACCCATACATTCATGGACAAAAATGTTTCACCTAATTTTCTCAACAAAATAGCAAAAAATATTTTTTTGGACTAGAGGGCTGACCTTATGGACAATTTTTGGACCAACATGTGGCCCTAAATAGAAGCATCTGTCCCAATTTTTTTAATGCTGTTAGGCCTTCGATTACCTCTCAAATAGATAAAGAATTAAGAAAATCCAAGGGTCCAAACTGAAAAATTTTCTTTCATAAATTGTTGGGTATTCATAGACCTATCGACTAAAAATAGATTTATCAAAATCGGAAAAGATTTACTCAGCCTCAGCTCGGCGGCACTTGGTCGAAAAATGCCAATATCAGAATACCTTTCAGGGGAAAAAATTTGAAAATGGAATTATCGCGTTGACGGACAGACAGACAATTTTTTTGGATTTGTCTTATTTAAACCACAACTCTCGAATCCAAATTCGACTGGCTACGGCTACAAACGTCGTGGTAAACCCAAAAACCCCTTTTTGAAAAGCGTCGTTCTTCGTAAAAGTCTAAATATTTAAAAAACAACTGAAAAAAAATCGATCGAAAATCCAGATTAACTGCTCCTCGCTTTTGAAAGTTCTAAATTTCAATTTTCATTTCAACTAATGTCTAAATGCCTAAATCTGTCGAAGTAAGAAAGTACAGTTTTGTATGAAAAGTCTCATTGAAATTTTTTTCGATAGATTCAGATATTATGAAATGACTTATTTGAAAATTTTTCAATCAGGAACGCACACACGTCACTGCTACTGCCAATTCTGAACTAATTGAAATTTCTATAACTGTAAATACGATTTTCCCTTTAGAACCCTTTGTACATTGGTAATCCGTCAAAATAAAGAAACTTTTAAAAGCGTATGAATTTAATCCAAGTTTTTAAATGCTTAAGGAAAAATGTCCTGAATATTTTCAAAAAAAGGTAAAGTTTGAGACTTCAAGCTCAGTAGAATGTCAAAAATTCATATAAAAATCATTCGAAAAAATGTATTTTTCACTTTACACGCGCCGACGAAACATGGTCGGCGGCGGCGGGCGGCGGCGTGAACAAATTTTTGTCGGCGGCGGCGAGGCATCGGCGTGACCTTATTTTCAGCGTTGCGCCGACGGCGGCGCACACCTCCACGCAAAATTGCATGTAAAATAGTTAGTTCAGTCAGAAGCGTAATTTATGTCTGAAAATTAAATTCAAATTTTATGATAAAAATGATCACAGGATCTTTCAAAAAAATGATTTTTCGAAAAAAAAGTTGAAAGTTTGTCCAACAGCTTCATACTAGCTTAATGTTACCGTCATATTTTCAAACAAGTTATCTGGCCGGGGGGAAAGTTGGACTTTGTTTCAAATGCAGAATTAGGATTTCAAAGCCAACCCCTGATGAAGGTCCAAACAAAAGGAACCGAAATATAGGCAACATAAAGTTATAATTTTCATGTTTTATTGACGCTCCATCCACGAAAACCATTCCAACATTGATTTCAACCGACAAAGATACAAAACCAAATTATTTGTCCGTATTTTAACATTTATCTGGATTTTATAATTGCGGATTCTGTCGCATCACACATTGTGACCGTATGGATCGGAAGAGTGGTACATGACATAAGAGACGAAGAAACGCTACGGGTGTTTGACAGAAGAATACTTCGATCGACATTTAGGACAATAAGGAGCGATGTGCTTTACGGATATCCGAATATCGTGAAATTTATAAAAATCGGTTGTCTTCAATTGTTTGGACATGTGCAACGAATAGGAAAAGAACGAAGACACCTCAAAATGCTGAAATGACAACCCGATGGAACGAGAAGAACAGGAAGGCAGAAGGGGGGGAAAGATGTCGTGAGAAATTTGAAAGTAGAAAAATGGCGAACGTTAACGCAGAATAAGTCCATCTAAGTAAATATTAAAATGAAGGGTTTTTTGGACTTTTCCGTGAACTCGAAATTAAATTAATTAACTAAATATTCAAGTAAGTATTGCATAACGCTTAAGTGTATGAAATTACGTCCACATTACATCGGATTGGAAATTGCCGAAAGGGCAATATTGAAAAACCCGTGTGTAAACAATTCTCCCGAAAACACAAAATTGATCCCCAAATAGACGAAAATATTCGCCTCAATTTTCTCTACAATATAGCAAAAAACCATTTCTTTTACTAGGGCCGACCTTAGTTCCACCTTGGGCCCTCAGGAGAGGCCTCGGACGAATACTTCCATAGACAAAAATATTTCCCTCAGTTTTCTCTAAAACATAGCAAAAAACTATTTTTTGTCTAGGGCCGACCTTAGGACCGACGCGACGTAGAGCCATAAGGAAATGCCTCGGACACATACTTTTACAGAAAAATATGTTTCCCTTAACTTTCTTAACAACACAGCAAAAAATAAACTTTGAGACCGAACCGAAACCTTAGGACCGACCCAGGGCCCTTAGTTGAGGCCTCGGACACATATTTGTTATGGATGTCCTTAGGACCGACATGAGGCCCACTTGAGCCCTAAGCACAGGCACCGGGCCGAAATTTCTTTTCGAATATAATTCGGTACTCTGTTACCTCTCAAATAGAAAAAGAACCAACAAAATTGGTAACGAAAGAAATTTTTTGGGCTGGGATGGACCAACCTTAGGACCAACCTTTTGTCTCTACAACATTGCACAGAAAGCCTCATCATTAGAAGAATATTCATGAAAAACCACCAAATGTCGTGTCGTGTCCTGTAGTAACATAAGTTGGGCCAACACTAAGGACCCTACATCCCGGATCACTCAACCAATTTTCACTATTTTTTTGTGATTTCTGGAAGTCCGTATCTTTCATTCAAAAGTGCTAATTTTGCAGAGATATAAGTCCTATAACTTGACCTATTTTGTCAAAATTAAATTCTGTAATAAATTTTTCGATTATTTTTCAGGAAAAAAAAAGATTTTGAAAATAGGATAAGATTTATCCGAGTTATGTAGAAAAGACACGTTGGGCCCTAGTAGAGACTCAGCCTTAGAACCCTTAGAATTTCGTTCTTCGTACGGATCTAAACAGGTTGTAACACCCGGATAAGTATGTGAACATCAATGAATTCGTGCACTAAACCGATAATTTCTCTAACAATGGTATCCCATTTCGAGTTTTCAGTCTCTTCAAAGAATTTTAACATTCTATGGTCTACATTGCATGGGATACTGTTGCTATTGTAACATAGCTATAAAAAAATAGAAAACTCACCACACCCAGACCTTAGGTACACATCTTCCATTGTCACAACGGAATTTTTGTGGAGGGCACGTTCTTTGTGAGCATTCAATTTCATCGTCACCATTCGGACATTCGGCTTTGCCATTACATCTCTTCCAATCGTCAATGCAGTGGGCGCTTTGGTTGGCTGAGGCATTACATTTAAACTGCGACTCATGACAGACAAACTTTTCACAATCAATCTCGTCACTACGATCACCACAGTTATCTGTTCCATCGCAAATCAAATTCGGGCTACAAAATGTATTTGTTTCAGAATGATGTCATCATCTTTGAAGAAATTATTTACCTAACGCATTTGTTGTTTGTGCATTGATACTGGCCAGGATTACAAACAAATGGCCGGCACGAGCTTGGCTCATCTGATCCGTCACCGCAGTCTTCTGTACCATCACATCGCCAGTAAAATGGTATGCATTTAAAAGTTGTTTCGCAGATAAATTGAGCAGCTGTGCAGTTTGCAATGCATGACTTGTTGTCTGTGTGTAAGTAGAAATCGTCTGGACATGCGCATTTGTAATACGGAGCTATAGGCGAAAGAAGACACAACGTCGAGCAAGGAGAATTATGACATGGATTCGTAGTTGGTTGAATTTGGCGGTACGGATGAAATACTCTCAGATCCATTGGTCTATGAATTGTCGTCAATAACGTTGTGCAATTACCTCCGTGATTTTTATGACAAGATTCAATCGACCTTGTTTCCCAGTCCGTCCAATAAACTCGATCTTCCCAAACAGCAATAGCGAAAATGTGATGCAAATTAAGTGCAGGATTCTTTGTTCGACTAATAATAATCCTTCTATTTTTCCCATTGAAATCACTGACCGCGATATAATCTTCCCTGGCATCACCCCAATACAATTCCTTCGTTTCGAAACTGATGGTCAAAGCGTTTGGCCAACCGAGATCGTCCTCAACTATTATCGTCTGATTGGATCCATCCATACCAGCTTTGCCGATGTGGGGACGATCGCCCCAGTCCGTCCAATAAATGTACTTGTCAAACGGATTCAGGGCGATTGCTCGCGGTTCTTGAAGATTTTCTTTGATCAAAATTTTACGGAATTTACCATCCAATCGGGACACTTCGATTGTGTCTAGACCCTTATCGCACCAGTACAAATTTTTAGCTACCCAGTCAACGCTGAGACCATCAGGATTTTTAAGCATAGTGTTGTGTATGTCGACCGTAGCATTTTGGTTTGGGCACCAACTTTGAATTTTGCTTTTGACAGACGTCACATCTGACCAATAATAACATTTTGTATCGTAGTCGTAGTCCAAAGCAACAGCATTCGATAAATTATGCACCAAGAGACTGTTACTTCCATCTTCATTAACTTCTCTAATGTAATAGCGATTCGTAAAAATAAATTTGACATCGTCGTTCGCTATCGATTTACAAACGTGACGATCTTTTAGCTCGTAACCGTCTACACAAGAACAGTGATATGATCCACGTGTATTATAACAAAGTTGACTGCAAGGACGATTGAGACATTCATCAATATCTTCACATAAATTACGAGATTTGTGACTAACGCGAAAGCCTTTATAGCAAGTGCATTCATAGCCGATCGGTTTGTCCGTACAAATATGAGCACAAGGATTTTTATCGCATTCGTTGAGGTTACAGTATTCTTCATCGCTATAATCGCCACAATCATCTGCACCATCGCACAATTTTTCCAGGAAAATACACACACCGTTCTTGCATTTATAAAACCTTCGTGGCGAACACACCAAAGTCGAATTAATGCACCGATCCTCGTCTTCGTCCGATTGATCTCCACAATCGTCTTTTAGATTGCATACATCTTCTTTCGGGATACATCTGCGATTGTCGCATTCAAATTCCGTTTTGTGATCACATTTTGGCAGCGCCATTATAGACGGATCACAGCCGTCGTATTCATCGGTTCCGTCATCACATTCAACATTTCCATCGCAAAAGAACACAACGTCTATGCACTGACGATTCAAGCAAGCAAACTGATGGTCCAGGCAAATGTTTGACGAAATTGGACAGCCGTCTTCATCTTCGCCACCTTGACAGTCCTTATCTAAATGAAAGGCATAAATACTTCAAAATAGAATTATACATCATTATTTTTGTACTGCAGCATACCTCCATCGCATTTCCATCTATCCGGAATGCAACGTCCATTAGAACAACGGAATCTGTCACCACAATCCATACTACCACAATGTTCGCCTTCATCAGATCCATCTAGAAATCGAGTGAAGTAAATCATTATTTATGTGATACAACTGTCACGACGGTTCCGTTTTACCTATACAGTCCGGCGTGTCATCGCATTGGAATGTATCCGGAATGCATGCCGATCCGTCTTTACATTCAAACTGATGTTCTTTGCATTTACTTACAATAGTTTCATTGAGGAAGCAGTTAATTTCATCAGTGCCACCATCACAGTCCCGTTCGTTGTCTACAATTTTCAAACGTTATAAATTAGACTTTCATTTTTTAGGAACTTTTGTTGGAATTGATGGAGAATTTATTTCAACGTTTTGGTTTCTATGTTGAAAGACTATGTGCCTGGGAGCTGCGGGAAACGATTGAAATTCTTTACAATTTTTAAAATTATTAATTAAAGCACTTATACTCGGCTCATTTTGATAATTGCAACTTTATTCTTCCAAGTTATAGAATTGGATTATTTGAGTCCATTCGACAATGACAGCTCTTTTATAAATTTGCCTTTTTCTTTAAACTTACAAAAATTTGCTACTTCTCTCCGCGCCCACAAATAACGTTAATATTGTGATCCAATTTCGCTTTAGAAAATACTTTAGAAAGTTGACTAAACATACTTTCTAGTCATTTCAATCGTTTCCCGCAGCTCCCTGAGAGAAATGTGGCGACTATTAAAAATTTATCTGAAATATTTGAATTGACAGAATAATTTCTTCGGTGGACAATTCCTTTTTAGACCTGAGTGCCTATAAAAACACCAGTTATCTAAAAATGCAGTGTTGGCGGCGCGGCGGCTAAACGGCAAAAAAAATTGTATACACATAAGCTAAGACCGTTTGTTCCCGCTGCAGATGGCCAGAGAGGTGCTTAGCGTCTTTCCTCATAGTCAGCACAGACCGGTTCTAATAACGGTAGGAATAAAAATTCCCTTAATTGAATAAATTCAAAGACCTCGGTGGAATTTCAAAATAGCTGTCTGTGAAGCTTTTTCGTGCAACCTAGGCGAAACATTAGGTAGATAAAAGCAGAAGTGAACACTTACAATAAATTTACGAAAATCGGAATAGTTCTGCTAAAAATGCATCCCTGGCGGACTTAGAAAAGAGTTTATCACGTGCTGGAAAGAGGAAAGTACCCGACTCTACAACGAATTTGAATCAAGCGGTGACACGAAAATGTTGTGCCGATCTTTCAGTCGGCCTTCAGGCCAAATAAAGGCTGCTGCGACCAGGTCTGCCCTTTACCACGCATATCGGAAAAGGCGTGCAAACGGCGGTAATATTCATCGATCTGAAATCTCCGTATTACACCGTTTGCACCTTGCAATTCGTTCATCACTCTTATTAATGACACGCTAAGCGCTAGAGAATTTGTCGTGTACATAAACAACGATAAAAGCACCAAGTGTATTTTTTTTTAGACCCGTACGAAGTACGTAGGTCTGATGCGTTTACTACCACGTTTGTTACATTGCGAATTCGAACCCGGGAGTAAGGTGGAAACTTTTTTGTTGCCTCCAGATGACATATCAGCAAAAAAAAACAATGTCCGTCTGTCGGTCTGTCTGTAGTAAGGCGGAAACTTTTTTGTTGCCTCCAGATGACATATCAGCAATAAAAAACAATGTCCGTCTGTCGGTCTGTCTGTCTGTCGGTCTGTCTGTCTGTCTGCCTGTCGGTATGTCTGTCTGTCCGTCAACACGATAACTTGAGTAAATCTTGACCGATTTTCAAAAACTTTTTTTTCCTGAAAGGTATTCGAAAAATATTTTATGATATTGAATCTGGGCACTGTCGGCCCAAGGGCCGCCGAGCTAGGGCCGTTTAAGTGGTTTTTGGTCTTTTGCACATAGCTCGAGTAAATCTTTTCTGATTTTCATAAATTTTTTTTGTTTGAAAGATCTGGGCATGGCCGACAATTAATGGAAGAAACTTTTTTTAATTTGAGTCCTTGGACTTAGCTAGGGCACTAAAAATGAGTCTCTGCTAGGGCTCTATGTGTTTTTTGTACATAACTCGAGTAAATCTTTAACGATTTTCAAATTTTTTTTTGTTTGAAAGATCTGGGCATGACCGAAAATTTGTGGAAGAAACATTTTTCGATTTGGGTCTTTGGACTTAGCTAGGGCACTAAAAAAGATTCTTTGTTAGGGCCCTACGTGTTTTTTGTACATAACTCGAGTAAATCTCTTCCGATTTTCAAAAACTTTTTTTGTTTGAAAGATCTCGGAACGGCCGACAATTTATAGAAGAATTTTTGCCTGTGCTTAGGGCTCAAGTGGGCCTCATGTCGGTCCTAAGATCGGCCCTAACATAAAAAAATGTTTTTTGCTATGTTGCAGAGCAAATTGAGGGAAACATTTTTGTCTATGGAAGTATGTATCCGAGGCCTCTACTTAATAGTTTTTTGCTATGTTGTAGACAAAATTGAGGAGAACATTTTTCTCTATTTGGAAGTCAATTTTGTGCGTTCGAAGAATTTTTTTACACCGTTACTTCGTACGGGTTTTTCAAAATTGCCCTACGGGCAATTTCCAATACAGTCTAATGTGAACGCAATATTTACTTAAATACGTTCCAGTCTTTTCGTAACATCAACTCTGTTTGCCGCATCTATTCTGATACGTACGGGTCCCTTCTATGTTTTTATTAGCTGTGTGGTTAACCCATTGCTGTTACTTCAAATCTTTTCGTACTAGCGATGAAGTTGAGGATGTGCTTTGGTTCCAAGTATTTGATCATGTCGTATTTGAAGGTATATCCTCCCAGATGTATTCTTCTGTTTGAGATGAAGGCCGGGCAATAGGATAGGTAATGTTCGGCTGTATCTGTGTGGTGTCCACACAGATCGCAGCCTGGATCCGTTCGTTTTCCGATTGTGGTACAGTGCCTGTTAAATCCATAATGTCCAGTAGTCACCCCGGTGAAAATTTTTAATCTTGTGCGGCTGATATTTCGAAGAAATTTTGTATTCTTACTGCTTATCCTTAGACAGTTCTTTGCCTGCCGGCATTTGGGGATTTTGAGCCAGTAGTTACCAACATTCTTAGTTTTTATTGTGTTAGCAATACTTCTTGAGTGCGAGTGTGGAGTACCCATTGATGGTTCCGATCCATTTAGCTGGCTTAGCGCGCCTTTCCTGGCTAGTTCGTCAGCTTTTTCATTGCCTTCGATTCCTTCGTGCCCTGGAACCCACTTCAATTTGATTCTATGAGTTGGCGTCAATCTATCGAGTTTTTCCCGACATTCCAAGGTTAGTGCTGATTTGAAGCAGTTTGATGCAACCGCCTTAATCCCCGCTTGGCTGTCTGTGCATATCGTTACCTCTTATGCGCCTGGTATGGAATCCCAGATGGAGTGGCAGCTTCCTATGATTGCTCTGATTTCAGCTAAGAAGATCGATGAGTATGCTCCTAGCGGGATTGATTTCTCAATCTCTGGGTTTTCTCAGTAAACGCCTGCTCCCGCTCCTTCATTAATTAAAGAACCGTCTGTATATAATACAATACCTCTCGGTTTTATGCTACCTCCTAGCCATTCTACTTTTTCTGGAATACTAATGTTGAATTTTCTGTCAAATTTGTAGGTTTTTATTATTTTATCTGAAGGCATGTCAAGCGACGGCTCCGCTTTCAGTGTTGAGAACCATATTTTGGAATGCTCAGTTTCTCTTATATTACACTGCTTAGATAGTCTGCAGAGTGTGCTAATCGCCTCTGTTTCTATGAGAATGTGGAGCGGAGTCAAGTTCAACATTACCTCCATAGCTGCTGTAGGAGTCGACTTCCAGCATACTGTTATGGCCTTGGATGCCATCCTTTGGAATTTCACGAGCTTGATTTGAACTTGCCTGTTCTTGCATATATGGTTCCAGATAAAGGACGCATAGGTAAGGATAGGTCTTATGATGGTCGTGTAGATCCAGAACAACACTTTAGGGGAGAGACACCACCTTTTACCGTACGCTCTTCTGCATTGCCACAAAGCGATAGCAGCTTTTTGCAGCCGCTCGTCTAGGTTCTCGTTACAAAACAGCCTGCTATCCAGGATAATGCCTAAGTATTTTAGGATGTGAACAAATTTGATGGGACTCCCATTACTGGGATTTTGATTCCTTCAATTTTATTCTTCCTTGTGAATAATATCATTTTCGTTTTAGTGGGGTTGATTGATAGTTCGTTCCTGTCGCACCATGCACTGACTAGATTTAGCACCGTTTGAAGAAGCTCGCAGAGAGTGTTTACAAATTTTCCTCTCAGTAGTGTGGCGAGATCGTCTGAGAAACCCTCCGTTTGGAAGTTTCTGTCGTTCAGCATTGTAATTAGTTCGTTTACCACAAGACACCACAGCAATGGCGGTAGGACCCCGCCTTGTGGGCAACCCTTCGAAACCGCTACAGTTATGTGTGAAGTTCCACAGTTTACAAATATTAGCCTGCTGTGCAGCATTGCCTGAATCCAACTTGTTATTCCTGGATCTATACCATGCTTTATACATGCGTTTTTTATGTCCAAATAAGTGAGGTGATTAAATGCTCCCGATATGTCCATAAAGCATCCTAAAGCAAATTCTTCCTGTGACTGCGACAAGTATCCTCAACAATGGTCTTCCTCAAGGATCAGTACTAGCTCCGCTGCTATTCAATCTTTATATTAGCGACATGCCAGTCAGCCAGTCACAAAAAGCAGAAAATTCGTGTACGCTGATGACAACGCACTTGCAACACAAACGAAGAGTTTCACGGAATGCGAGAATACGCTCAACAAAGACTCATGACTCAGCCACCTTGGAATAATAACTGAAAAATTGGGGACTCAAACCAAATCCATGACCTTTCACCTGGTGAACCAACAAGCTAACTGCAAATTGAAACTGTCAATTCTGTGGTGAAAAAGTCGGAGCCAGGGCCGTAGCTACGGGGGGAGCTATGGGGGCGTAGCTTCCCCCAAGAATTTTTTTCGCTCCCCCCCCCCCCCCAGAGGCTTTGAAGAAAGTAATAATCCAAACTTGAACAAGTTAGTACATAAGTCATTGTTATCATTTTCAATTTGAACACCTCTTTTTAAAAGTAGACGGCGTTTGCAAAAAATACTATTTTCTTGAAAGATTTCATCTTTGAACTTTGAGGGTAGTATTTTTTGGTTTGGTTTGGTTTGGTTCAGTACTTTCCGAGAAAAGTTGAAAACAAACACTCGGACAGACAACATAGTGACCCTATAAGCTGACCGAGTCAATCCATACATTTCGCTGTGGTGGAATATTCATAAGCCTGTCTTTATTTGCTAACAATTGTATTTTGTATGTTTATATTTATATTTCTATATTACAAATCTCCCAAAAGAATTTCATCGTTGATAACATCAAACATACTGTTTCACGATTTGCAATCTCTGCTTTCGATGACGTGACATTTCTCCGCCGCAAATAACGCCCGAGGCGCTAAGAACGCCCGCACCTCGAGCGCTCATAACGCCCGCACTCCGGGTGCAAATAACGCCCGGGGTGCTATTAACTTCCGCACTCCGGGCGCTAATAACGTCCAGCTATATAATTCGGTACACCCTCACTATTGAGCTTGAAGAATAAATTGGAAGTTATTTAAATTCAGAAGTTCAGGACATTTCAATGTACATATCTCGTTTTGTATTGTTTTTACTCATCCCTTTTACTCAATTTTTTAAATTTCAAAATCGTAGTGCTCAAAGACTTTCATAAAGTTTTCATGTAATTTTTTGATTTCTTATTGAAAACTTTTTTAAAAATAAAAGAGCAGAGAAAAAAATTCTTCCATCTAGTGGCATTCTGTATGATTCTCTTAATCAATCCCTTCCAGTGACGCTCTGTATTTTTCCCTTAGTCAACTCTTTCTAGTGACATTCTGTATAAGGAAAATGTTCCTCTTACTCAACTCCTTCTAGTGACATTCTGTATAAGGAAGATTTTCCTCTAGTTAACTCCTTCTAGTGACATTCTGTATAAGTAAAGTGCGGCCAAGGTTTATTTTCCACTTTTAGGAAAGTCACCAACAGTCACCATTTTCTAGTTGAAATTTTCGGCCTTTGAAACTGCATCATGTTTTTTTTGAAGCTGTTAGAAATCATTGTACAAATGTCATCTATATATTTCACGTTGTACACCTCTAAAAGCATAAGGCTGTAACTATCAACAGTTTTAAAAAACTTATTTGCGTTATTTGCGTCTTGCCACCTCTGCTTTCACTACTAACAAATATTGCGAAAAACGACTCAAGACATCATAAACCACTGTTCATTCACTTAATTCCTATTCACTTACCACATCGCCAGAGCAGACTAATGCATTCACCATTAGGACAAAGAAATTGATCAGGCGCACAATCCGTATTTCCACAATTCTTTTCGTCACTCATATCCCAACAGTCGTTATCCCCATCGCATCGCCAGGCCGCCATGTAACAAGCTGTAGTATTTGCACATTTCAAAAGTTTTCGAGTACTGTCTGCGCATATATTTTCCATGCCAGGGCAGCCAATCTCATCCGTAGCATCAGAACAATCGGGATCTTTAAACATAATGCAAAAAGCTCAAAGTTTACACACGTTGAATCGTTTGCTACCTCTATCGCAACGATGTTTCAGTTCGATACATTGTCCATTGGTACATCGGAATTGATTGTCGGTGCAGTTTTTCGGTACATCGGATCCATCCAAACAAGTCTGGTTGGCTGGCATACATCGTCGATTGTTACATTGTATGTAGTCTTGAGGACAAACTCTTACATTACAATACGCAATGTTTTCATCAGAACCGTCCATGCAATGTTTAATGGAATCTGTAATATAACGAGCGATGAATAAACGGAACATATTTGAAAAATGTGGATACGAAGTGACTTACCACACGTCAGTTCGATTGGAATGCATTCTTGTGATTTGCACATGAATTGGTTCGATTTACAGAAACCTGTTTGTAAGCATGTTTTACCGTTGGACGCCAGCTTTCCTCTTGTACATTCGCATTTAACTTTTCCACCGACAACGCTGCAAACATCTTCACATCCACCATTCAAAAAGCATAAATCAGTCACCGAACAGTCAGATGTAGTATTGTGGACAGCTGCAATACCCATTGGACGAGGAATGCCTTTCCGTAGCCAAACAACATCAGAACCAGAATATTTATTTGCGCGCATAACAGCATTTAGCACCCAATCCGTCCAGAAGAGTAAATCACCGTACACGGCCATTGCGAAGGGATGTATGGGCATTGAGTGTGTTAGAACAACTCGATTACTTCCATCGTAATCAGCTCGTTCAATTTTGTCTAATCGCGCATCTGCCCAATATATTTTATGTTGAGCGTAGTCAATTGTTAACGCATTGGGCATTCGAATTTCGGTCGTAATTATGCTTTCTTTGCCGAATCCAGATATGTAAGCGCGCTGAATGGATGCAGCATTTGAATTCCAATTTGTCCAATAAACCATAGCCAGACAAGGTTCAACTGAAATGCCACGTGGTTTATCCTGTCTACTCAATTTAAGAACCTGTCGCACATGTTTAGTATTAGAACTCGAATCGCTTCCGATGATCTTCATATCAATTGCACGAATTGATGAATCACTATTTGTTGTCCAAAACAATTGATCACTTAGATCGTCGTATGCTAATCCTTCAACGGACAATTGCTGATTGACAATTGTTGTATGATTCGTTCCGTTGAAAAAGACACTGTTAATCGTGCTGGAATGTACGTCAGAATAAAATATTTTACTATGCGCGAAGTCGTAACTTAAACCAATCGTATTTTTGAGCAGCGATGAATTCTGAATGCGTGGTATCGGTGCGTTTAGATTTGTATGGTCTGTCATGTGAATACTTTCGATAGATGTAATTCTCGAATATACGAGAAACATATCGTAATCTTCGCATGATTTGCGATCGTCTGCAATTTTTCCGTGAGAACAGGCGCAAACTGGATCAGTTCCATTGAACAAACAAAGCTCCTGACATCCGCCATTATTTTTAGCACAAAGATTGGATCCAGATTGAGTTTTTTGGGAAAAAATCTTTAAATCCTTCAGTGAAGTTCCTTCATTTTTTATCAGCACCGTAAAATCTGACAAATTGTTTAATGGAGCCATTTTTATGCTACCCATCAAATGCGCATTGTCAGCCCAATAAATTGTTTTGTTTAAAATGGCAATGCCCACCGGATTATCAAGACTGTGATTCAACATAACCATTTTACTGTTTCCGTCGTAGTCTACTTTCATAATTGTATCAGTTGTTGTTTCGCACCAATACACAACTTGGTTATCAATGTCCAAGACGAGGCTGGTAATATGACCTGTTTGATTAGCTAAAATGAACAGTTGGCTGCCGTCTAGGGATGTTCGTCCGATACGCTTATCACCAGCATAAAACAAAACACCAGCCGCAGGATCAACAGCTACAAGCGTAGGTTTTTCCACATTCGTTACCACCACATATCTAGATGATCCGTTTAGTCGAGTTACCTCAATGATGTTCCTTTTTTCATCGGCAATCTGAAATAACAGGAAGAAGCTATTTAAACCCGTGCGTACTGTATTGATAACATAAAGAAGCAATAAAATAATAATAATCCGCCGTTATAACCCGTCAGTGACAGAGGCTAGTTTGAAAAAATTATACTAAAGGGAAATAAACGAGCATTTTATCTAAATCTGGTGCGGGTCCATGAAAAGTAAATGTTCAAATGTGAAATTTTGTGAACTTCAGAATTTCATTCTTGGGGTAAAGCGGCGTCTATGTGTTTGAATTGATTGCGCAGCACATGGTATTGGTCGTCTGAAAACTGGAAACAGTGTCTATGGTGGTCTTAGAACTCTTAAAAAATTGTAACAACATCAAGTTAAGTCGAAAAACCGCAAAATCGCTGATCATCGTAAAGTAACGCCTATTCTCCACCGGATAATTGCTCATATAACCTCAACGCTGGATATCTCAAGGAATCAGACGCAAGTAGGTGTAAAAAGACGAGCTACAGAATCACTGGATTATAATACTGAAGCGAATGCGGCTATAGAGTAGCACCGGGAATTTATTGCATCACAAAATAACGAGTTTATTGTCATCAATATTTAAATAAGAGTCTAACAACACTCCTAGAAAAACATGGCCCATTGGTTAAACTTAGAGAGCGAAATGGAGGAGAAGACCCGTGGATGACAGACGATGTTATGCGAGCGATAATGGAGAGAGATATTGCGTTCAGATTTTGGAATATAAATCGGTTGAGTACGTCGCGAGTGGACTACTGCAGACTCAGAAATCGAACGACGAGTCTTATTAGAAAGGTAAAACAGAAATATTACAGTAATGCCTTTTGTGATGTTACTGATTCGCAGTCGTGCTGGAAGATAGTAAAACGCATAGGCATAGGTCAGGATGAGCGTAATGTTTTTATTTTAATTTAATGAGTACTTGCATGACGTAGGTAAATCGTTAGCAAGCCGTCGGCTTCGGACTACTTCGGTAGACCGGATGACGTTGCGTTTGCTTTCAGAACTGTGAACGAAAGCGCGGTTTTCAGCGCTATATCGTTGATTAAATCGAAAGCGGTCGGTTTGGACGGCCTTCCGATTGAGTTCATTAAGTTAACGCTACCGGTGACACTTCCATTTATTACTCACTTCTTCAATTATGTCCTTTTGTCATCTTGTTATCCGAACTCATCGAACACCCATGAGTTGAAGGATCATAGAGGCATCCACATCTTACCAGCGTTATCTAAAGGTTTAGAAAGAATTATGAAGTGTCAGATATCGGAGTTTTTATCTGAGCACCAGCGGTTACATGAGTATCAGTCTGGATTTAGGCCGAAATACAGTACTGTCACTGTGTTGTTAAAAGTGAGTCATGACATTTGCAGTGCGCAGAACACAGAGAAGAAGATTGTGTCGTTTCTGTTACTGCTTGACTTTTCTAAGGCGTTTGATTCAATGAGTCATTCCCTAATGCTACTGAAACTTCATTCGAACTTCTCTTTCGATGTCACAGCCGTAAAACTTATTGTCTCGTACCTGGCGGAGCGAGAGTATTGTGTAGAGTTAGATGAGTGTACGTCAAGTCTTCTTACGATGAGTTGTAGTCTCCCGCAAGGTACAGTTCTTGCGCCGCTATTATTTTCAATGTTTGTAAACGATTTGCCAGGGGTGCTATGTCACCTTAACTGCCACATGTTTGCAAATGACTTTCAACTCTACTACAGCCATCCGGTTGATTACCTTGAAGAAGCGGTTCGTCTCATAAATTGTGACCTAAAACGCATTGCAGATGGGGCCTTACAAAACTGTCTATTGATAACTGCGTCAAAATCGAAAGTGCTGACGATGTGCAGGTCTCAAGTACCGTCTACTCCAGTATTTACAATGGGAGGGGAGATAATTCCGGCTGTGAATAAGGCCAAGGTACTAGGTGTCTGGTTCAACGAGTCTTTCACGTAAGTTGACCATTGGAATGAGATTAGAAAGAGATCTATCGGGGGCTCTGGGCCTTGTGGGGTGGCAAGACATCGCTTCCGTTGGCGGCCAGGATGAAATTGGTCATATCGTGGTCATATCGTGCTAGATTCAGCGACTGAGGATGATATGCAGGTAACATTCAACGATTGTGCTAGGTTCGTTTTCTCTAAGTGTAGATCGGAAAGCATATCATGCTGTGCAAAATCGATTTTTGGTTGCACGTTAAGGAATTATAGAAAATTCAATGAGTGTAAGTTTGTTTACGGTTTGCGGGCATCCGAAACGCCTGACTATTTGTTTGAATTATTGAACCCAGTACGCTCAACGCGAACATGTAATTATATAGTACCGAAGATCCAATCGGAGGTTTTCCACCGATCGTTCTTCGCTCATGCCATTACAACGTGGAACTCGCTTCCACGGACTTTAAGATGAAGCCGACTCTCACCACGTTCACTAAAGCTTGTTTGGAACACTTTTCTAATTTGTTTGATTGACTGAGGACGAGAAAGATGGGGAAATGAAGACCGATTTTTTAAATTTAGATATAGATTCCTATTGTTGAACTATAGCATAGAACTCATTTATGAAATTGCGTTGATGGATATTGTTCACACCTGATACATGAATGATAGTTAAATAAAATCTATATTGTACATCTAGAATAAGGTAAATAACCTTGTGTACACTTTCAAATAACAACTCAATAGCGTAGTGGTTAACACGTCTGCTTGCTACTACGAGATTGAGTTGCCAGCGCGTTGGTTCGAAACTCAACAATAGACGGATTTGTTTGTAAACAAAACAAAGTTGATTGAATCGTTCAAGTCAAGTGAAGTTGAGTTTAGTGCCATCGTACGGCTTACCGGAAAAGGCATTGTTGGGAGAACCGGTATTCTACTCCTACTAGTTTCGCTCCTAGTTACATCTCATAGATGGCACTGGGCTTGTCGCACAGTTTACCACTGGCGCAGTAAAACTTTCCGGTAATGAAAGGATCTCAAAAAGTAGAACCACAAACAGCGAAACTAGTAAATAATGATCTAGCCTCTAAGCCTTCATGGGTTGTAAGGCAGATTATTATTATTATTATTACACTTTCAAATAAAACATACATATATACATCGATCAATTTTTATTTACTAGTCCTGCAATTTTTTGTGAGATTTTGCTCATATGGATTCTTCTTAGATATCCTTTCGTTACCGAAGTTTTTACTGTGTCAGTGGTAAATTGCACACAAACCTAGTGCCATCTACGATGAACTAGGTGCGAAATCTTGTAGGATATAATAATTTTTTCTTGAATAAAGCCCTTCCTGATGATGACCATGGACATAGGTCGAAACGTCGAAGACAACAATGTGTTTTAGCTCTCTTAACTTGGCATATCAACCCCGGCAATACAACAGTGCAAATATAAAAATTTTTTCATGCCAGCAATACAACGTTTTTCTACAATATTTTTTAAATTACTGAATACCGAACAAAACGCAGGCAGTTCCGATAACTTGTTAAAACCGAAGAACTTAGTAAAAACTTAAAATCTATTTACAATAAGGTGCAAATAATATTACTTCTTTTTTCGTCTTCTCAGCTACCAGCTGGTTTCGCTAATATATATTATCGTCATTGAATCGAGGGGTTGTCACGTCGATTAAATCTCATATAAAAAATCGAAAATAATTGTCAGCGATTACCCCTCCGCAACGAGCTATCTGTGTGTTTGTAAATTATACATGACTTCGGTTGTTTTGATTATGCTAAGCCAAGCATATTTTTCAAATCTTTCATCTCTCAAAAAGTTGTAAATACTAAAGTGCTAACAAAAAGCTTTAACTATTGTAACTTTGGCAGAAATTGTGTCTGATAAGTCCATAATATGCATAATATGTCAAGGATATAAATGTATCAAAAGAAATTGAACAGCAAACTTTACTAGATTCACATTTCATTAGGTGAGTTCCTTTCAAAGTTTATCGATGCTGATAAATTTAACTCGTCGATAAACTTGACGTCTAGATAAATTTGATAGCAAAATTAAATGTAATTTTCTTATTTGACGGGAGAAAAACCAAATTAACTTCAGTATATTCGAACTTACACAAAAGCGAAACGTGAAATTTTAGTCATAGAATCAATTTTATTTACAAATAAACCATCAAATTATCATATCACAAACTTCCTAAAATCACATTGAGAAGCAAATTTCAAACTTCGTGCGTTGTTTATCTCGATAAACTTACCAAAAAACTAGCTCCGAGGCTACAATAAATTTATCAGCATTTATCCGGTTAAATTTAATTCTGAGTACGTTTGATGCGATTTAGCAGTTTATCGAAAAATTAAATTTAACCAACTCGTTAAACTCTGAAGGGAACTCACCTATTGAATTTATTTCAGCAGTAACAACATAGGTGCATATTGTTCTCGAAGTGCTTATCGTTTCGAAGTAAATGTTTTTGATATTTTTTTTGCTAAGTGTGATTTTATTTCAGTTCGCCGCTTTGTTTCGTTCAGAAATTATCTATGTTCTGTTCACGCATACGTAAAACATGATATGAAATTAATTTCCGACAAATTTGATCAACATGCTAATTATCACTACGGGTACAATCCACAACAACAATAATATGTATTTAACACAAAGATCTTCACATTCATATTAAGGAAACTTGATATGAGTAGGCTAAGTAAGTTCGTTCCTATGGATTAATCGGACGTTTCGAACGCAACAAACAACCGAATTGACATCAACAATTTTTTTACCCATTGAATATTGAATGTTAGCACTTTTGGAGAGCTCAGCTTTGTATAATTCTCGTACACTTTTTGAGAAAATACAAAACTAAAAAAAACTCCCGACGACATGTAGCTACTGTTCTTGATTTTCAGACACATACAAAGGTCGTTGCGAAGGGTTATTCACTACGAGCAATGTTCAATTTTTTATATGTGAATTAATTGACGTGACAACCCATCGATTTGAAGTTTAAAATACATAATACCGAAACCAGCTGGTAGCTGGAAAGATGAAAAAAGAAGTAATTTTGTTTGCACCCGATTTTGTAAAAAAACTAAAGCAATGTTTTCACATGTCGTAGAACAATTTCCCTCTTAAAAAAATGAAACTTATCGAAACGAAAAAATAAAATTAAAATTTTTATCTTAGACGAATTCCTAATTACATTCACATTTTTTTTGGAGCTGAATTTAAAAACCGATCTTTTGATCGATCAATGACCAAAGTTGTTGGTAAATTTCTCGCGCCGAGCATTATATCGGGTTAAAATTTTGATCTTTCTAACCCCTACGTTTGCCCTGTACGACCCCATATAAAGTTACGACTTCGACTATTATTATACATAGCTACTTCAAAAGATTTCATATTAAGACACACGAGTGTAGTAGCTTATAGTAATGATAAAATCTAAAAAATTTCACTCGTCCCGCTCGCGATGTACTCATGATACAAACAACCTAATGTTATATTGAGGGTGTGATCCCTCCCTTGTAATAGCTTCCTAGCTACGGCACTGTCATTTTCTTGTGGTCACGAAAAATTCTCCTCACCAATCGGCATAACCATTCCGAAGAAACTATCTAGGTATTATAACTCAGGAGATAGCGTATGTTAGTATTCACAAAATCCACACTTTGACAGCTGGCAGCCATTTTCTTGGGGCCCAAAAAAGTTTTCATTAACAATCTCTAAAACTTTCCTTAAGAATCCAACTGTCTACGTATTTTACTAGCATTTTGCAATCATCACTAAATCCAATATGGCGTCATTTGCACAACCGGAAGCCATTTTCTTAAAGTCCTGAACAATTCTCTTCATCAAGCTCCATTACTTTTCCGAAGAAACAAATTGTCATGGAACTGGTCAAAACCCCCACCGAGGATGAAGTCTGACTGCGCCATACGAAGAACGCAATAGATCTAGTTTTTGTTTGTCTCAATGACCGGCGCTACCTGAGTTTCGGTGACAAGATTCGAAAATCTCATACATTTTGGTAGAAAATTTAACAAGACTTTGTTTTCAAAGAGGATTCGTAAGAAACTTTGTCAGTATGTAATTTTTATGAATAATCTAATTGAAAATACATCGTTTAGCATCGATTTCCACCAACGTATCATTTATTAATTAAGTGAAAATCGCAAAAGTTGTTACACTTACGGAAATATATTTTTGCATCAAATAGAATTTTGTACTTCTGCGCAGCTTTTTAACACTGCGAAAACTTGCGCAGAAGTACAAAATTCTATTTGATGCAAAAATATATTTCTGTAAGTGTATGGGCGCCAAAATATTTTAACAGAAAAATGTGAAATACTGATGAAATTAACATGTAGTTTCATTCCATAAAAGGCGGTTTTTGTGTAATTTCTTTCACTATTTTTCACACTACGATTAGTTTTTGCACCATTTTTTTATATTCAAACACAACATTTACGTTTTTCATTAAATTTTTAAATGAGTTGAGAACGACAATGATCTTAAATGGAAGCTATCAATGCACTTTAATTGAGAACGCAAAGATTTTTCACTATTTTAACTAATTGATTAAGAAAAAGTGGTTTTAATTCTTTTGCTTCGGAAATTTGTACGGAGAATGTCACCGAACCTCAAGTAGCGCCAACTGTTTTGAGACACCAGAACTAGTCCAGCAAAACTCAATCTCTAGAGAGTCCTAGATATCACAGTCTCAGCCTTAGATGAAGGACGGTGTTTACATAAAAGAATTCGAAAGGTAGAGTCTCACGCTAATTGGGCATATCTCAATTCTCCGCCCTTAAGCTATGCCAGGTACATACATTGATCTGCAATATTTTTGTTGTCTAGGTATTATAATTCAGAAGATAACATTTTTCAGCATTCAAAAAATCCAAGATGGCTCCAGTTTGAAAGTTGGCAGTAATTTTCTTAAGGTGTGAAATGATTCTCCTGATCAAACTCAAAAGCTTCCTAGAAGAAACCTCCTCTCTAATTATCGTTACCCCGGAGCTAACATTGGAAAACCTATTCGGAAACCTATACAACCCAAAAAATTGACCACTTTTCCAGCTGGCGCGACCTTTCTGGAATTTTCGTGGAAATGCGGCCGATAAAATTTTTTATCTGGAGACGAGACTAACGTCACTTTCAGCTGTTTGGTCATTTTTATAACCTCTAAAAAAGAGAAAAAGAGTTAATTGTGCAGATTATAAATTTCTTCATTGCAAGAACAATAGGTGAATGAACAACGTATGGAAAACCACCATCTTTAGAACCTCGACAACTCAGCTTATTTCCAACCGATCTTCATTGAGGAGGGAGGAGGTCAGGGGGAAGTATGTTTTCCTATTGCTGTTTTCCGTTTCCAATTTACAGATTTTATATGTTCGTTGAAACGAGCAAACAATAAACCATTGAAATGGTGTAAGACATTAGCGGTAGACTAATTTTCTTGACAAAATAATTTATCCGTCTTATTGTCCATCAATCCATAGTATTTACTGTTACTGACACTTTAATACAACTGTATGAGGATTTTGGCATAAGTTTTAATGGAAAAATCATATAGATTGTTTACAAAATTAATCTTTGAATCTGTCATAACTCTTTGTGGTCATAGCTCGAGTGAATTACAACTCTCAGTTATAACTTTCTGTGATCATAGCTCCCGGGAATTACGAATCTCGGTCATAAGTCTTCGTGACCATAACTCCCGGGAATTATAACTTTCATGACTCTTTGTGATCATAACTTCATGGAATTACAACTCTCGGCCACAACTCTTCGTGATCATAACTCTCGATAATTATAGCTCACCGTCATAACTCTTTGTGGTCATAACTACCGGGAATTAAAACGTGCACAGACAGAGCATTCACATGAAGTAGCTACCGCTACTGAATAACCGAATCGTCATACCAAAATAATGCCTGCCACAAGTAATAGATGCCTAACCAGCTTTTCGGAGGTTTGGTGGAACTAACTACTTTCAGGGAAAAAAGGGCATTTTTCAAAGTGAGATCTCTGATAGCGTTGTATCGCTTGGATTTTTTGACCAAATATTAGAGTGCACGAACTAAATAAAAGGGAATTTTTACTTCCAAACTTTTATGAAGGGCACTATATAAGGGACGAAACAATGGACAAAATAAATGCTGATTTCGGCGTATCACACCCTCACATACCACATACCATTTTGTTGAAGCCCAAGACTTCTTTTCGATAATTTTGTTTACTAGATTTTTTACTTCTAGCAACAATTTAACCATGATTTTTTGATACTGGATTCGCCACATCAACAAAATTAACAAATAAACTGTTTAGAAACAAGTGTATTTAAGCGAAGGTAATTCGAATGGTAAGTCATTCTACCTTTATGTATGCTGATATACACATAGTCATGACATAGGTGTACTGATGAAATCACATACTCTGGTATGTGAGGGCGTGATACGCCGAAATCAGCATTTATTTTGTCCATTGTTTCGTCCCTTATATAGTGCCCTTCATAAAAGTTTGGAAGTAAAAATTCCCTTTTATTTAGTTCGTGCACTCTAATATTTGGTCAAAAAATCCAAGCGATACAACGCTATCAGAGATTTGAGTACTATGACCAGCAATACAACATAGTCACAAAAAGTGAGATCATTTCTGTGGACGACCGGAATGTTGTATTTTTTATACAGTTTTTTCAAAAGGCCTGTGCCATGAAGACAATAAGTGAAAGCAACACGCTAGCAACTCATCAAGAGCTATGGATTTAAAAAATGTAGAAATGTTTTCCAGATCTTTTTTCCTCTGATGTTTTAAGATAATATATCTCATCTCACCATTTTCTCACACAATTCGTTTACTATGAGCCACCAATCGTTCATTTGTTGCCTAATTTCAAAGTCTCATTTCGCGGTGTAAAATTGGAAGTCGACAAACACAACCCTCTTGCCCTATTAGCAATTACTTCCTCTTTCCAATGACCCATATTGGTCATGTTCCTTTGATATCGTGGCGAAGACATGATGAAGGCGATAATAGAGCAATCTGAAATGCCTAGGAATGAGAAATCGGGTGATAGTCGCATAGGTGAATGATCCCTCCGGAATAGAAGAAAGTGAAGTAGCAGATGAGCTGATAAAACACACAGAGCCGGCCTTCCCGACATAGGGATACGTGACGAAGCAACAAGTGAATAGATACGGTAAGACGTACTACTTGACTTTGCCCCCCCCCCCCCCCTTGCATAACAAAATTCAACCGATTTTGGTGGGCTATTTTTTAGAGAGAATCCCTCTTCTCAAGAATCCTCAATTTTATGACGGCGTTAAATTTCCCCTGGACACAGATAAAATGTCAATACGTCCAATGAGCGCGAGCTTGCAACGCAACGCTTATGTTTCTAATGGAATGGATGGAAACAGGAATTACTTCCATAAGTATTGAGAACAGAAAATTCCTTCCAGTTTACAAATTTTTCTGCTCTAGCCATAAACTACTAAAAGTGCAAGGACGAAAGCGTGACTAATATATTTATATACTTTGGGATCACTTACATAAATGTTGTTTGCTACCCAATCCACAGCGATTCCTCCCGACCAATCTACGGAAGACAATTCCGGTTGTTCGGCCTGATTGAATAAAATTTTCCGATTCGTTCCATCCCGTTTTATGCTGGACACTGTTCCTTTGTCATTATCTGCCCAGAATATTAAATCCTTTTCAAAATGATAATCAATGGAAGACGCTAGCGATATGCGCGGAATGGGGCCGAGTACTTGCGTGTGTCCTGCCAACTGAAGTGATTCGTTCAACTGCAATCCTTTCAATTCATGTCCTAGCGAATATAGCAACAACTCTTTTTCGCCGATGCACTTTTTGGAGTCCATCGGATCAGTGACGTATCCAATGGCACATTTACACACATAGCCCGTGAACGATGTGGCGAAGCATAAATGTTGACAAATTTGTCTATTTTCACCACAAGCATTCGAACCCATTTGAGCTTTAGGATAGTACATTTTGAGAAACTTCACAGCAACTGTTGTATTCCGAAGTTGAGTGCTTTCTTTGCAATCAGATTTGTCGCACTTGCGAATCGTATTTTCTTGTGATTCAGCGAAATAAATATTTTCTTTGTAGACAGTAAGACTGGTAATGGGATACTTAAAATGCAACAGTCCGTAAGTTGCATTCGTCGTCAAGTCAACAAACATGACGGCACCAATAGATCCATGCACGAAATACAAACGATTTTCCATATAGTCTATAGTTAAACTTTCTGCAGGATGTGAGCAATTGATTAGAACCTCTCGATTGGATCCGTCCAACGATGACTTTTCAATCAGGTAAGTCTTGGTCAAGTCCTTTTTGTGCGACCAATACATTTTCCCTTGCACAGGATCAAGGACGATGCTTAAAACAGTCAGCAGGTCTTTGTGAATTTCAGTAACAAATTCACCTTTCAGATTACATGCCAGAATTACTGAATTGGAATTACTTTCAGTTGAAACGTACATATTCAAGCTGATCCAGTCTACTGCGAAACCGGACAGATTTTCCAAATCCGTGTCCAAAATCGTTGTTATTAGTCCGTTCGATAATCCGGCAGTTCGGATTTCGCTTAGTGTTACATCTGAAAAGTACAAGCGCCCTTCCTCAACGACAAAGTCTATCACATTGGGTCCCATTGTATGTGTTATGGTTGGAATTGCGTGATGATTCGGTTGTAAAATGTCTACACCTCGAATTTCGGTGCCCACAATAAAAAGCAGCACCTTAAATGAAGAAAAAAAAAATGAAAACATTTGTGAGAGCTCATCAACAAAAACACTCACTTGCTCATTAGGCACACAAGTTTTATTGTCTGTATCCAATCGCATAACATGAGGACATTCGCATTTGAACGTTTTGTTTGTACTTAATAAACATAAATGTGAACAGCCCCCGTTGTTGGTACTGCAAGGGTTGAAATTACTTCTTGGCTGACGACTAGAATGCATAATGGTAATGCCGAAAGGTTGTGAATTGGATTTTAAAAGCGTAAGAGTTTCGGATCCATTCCATTTGTTAGCTCGAATCACTGAATTTGTACGCCAGTCGGTCCAATAAACATGATTCTCGAACACTGCTATACTGAAAGGATGTGAAAGAATTTCCGTGTCTCGTATTACCAATTGATGGTCGCCACCGTCATAATTAGTTGTATGTATGGAATCCGAACGTGCATCGATCCAATAGACCCTTTTTAACGTATAATCCAATGTAATGCCATTGGGCCAGGCTCCTTGAATGCTTGAAACTTGCACGATAGTCTTACGATATTCGCCTGCCATTGAGCATCGTTCAACTCGTGGATTGTTTAAGTCCCAATCGGTCCAAAATAACAGACCCTCAAGGGGATCTAAAACGATTGCTCTTGGACTCTCAATACCGCCGGCGACAATTGTTCTCCGAAAACTGCCATTTATACGAGCAACTTCAATTTGATCAAGGTTACTGTCAACCCAATAAAGGCTAACGAATAAAAAAAGGAATCTCAACTTTGAATCATTTTTTTAAAGCAAGAACTCACTTTAATGCGACCCAGTCTACTGCCAACCCTTCTGTTGTAGAAAGACCGGATTGAACAACAGCTTCAGTGTTGCGAATAGTGTCGCCAACCAAAAAGCCGCTATTCGAAGAAAAAACAACGCTAATTTCTTTAGAACCTACGAAAACGAAAAACCTACCGAAAAATTTTGTCGTCAATAACATCGGTCCAAAAAACCGTCACAGATCCATTAGTGTACAGGAAATCAAGAGCAATCGTATTTCTTAAAGCTGTATAGAGATTCTTTACAGCCAATGTTTTCAAATCCATTCCCTTGATCTCTTGTCGATTACTGAAGATAACGATCGGCGAATCCTCCGAGTTACTTTTGCATGAGAACTGGTCGAATTGCAATGTAAAATCGTCCTGACACCTGCATTTATAAGTCTTTCCAATTTGATCACATATCTGTGAACATGTGCCCCAAGACTGGCACGCATGTTCTGAATTGCATTGCAATTCATCCGGCGCCAAGAAAAGATGCAATGGACACGAGCAAACAAACCCTTCCGGTGAATTATGGCAAAAGTGTGAACATTCGGAATTGTGATCGCAAATCTTTTCACTGCACCGATGCCCCTCATCTGTACCGTCAGGACAATCGCTGGTGCCATCACACAATTGCTCAACTCGAATACAGTGACCGGTCGGACGACATAGCCGATCCGGATGTACACAATCATCAGTTACATTGTACATCTTACGATGCACTATTTTCGTGCAATTCTGCTCATCCGATTTGTCAAAACAATCGTTGATTCCGTCGCACATAAGTTGCTTGGCAATGCATTCGATTCCATTCTCACATTGAAATTCACTCAATGAGCACTCAACCCCTAGCGAAACTTTGTGGTTGTCCGTTTTATTATTTACAGCAGCACAATCCTCTTCGTCGTGTGCATCGAAGCAATCAGCAATGCCGTCACAGAATTGGTCGTTGATGTTGATACAACCCTGAAATTATTGACAAATTTTTGAATGAATGATGGTCCAATGCTATTATTAATTATACAACCTTTGGATGGCAAAAATATTCGTCTGATCGACATTGATAGGTACAGTGATCTTCGTCCGAATTGTCTCTGGAAGTGAAATAAGAAACATTAGACAAAATGATGATAGGCAAAAAGTGCTCATCTCTCAAAAAGCGGCTACTTCGTAGAGCTACTGTTAGAATGTTTAGCTTTAGTACGTCGCGTCGGTATCGAGGTTGCTGTTATGGCGGAAAAATCACATCTTTTAATTTTCACTCGACCAGTTTTCACTCAAAAAATTCGAAATGGACGTTTTGGCCTTCTACAATTCTTTGTGTGTGGTAACGAGATCAGCCTGTGGCTTTCCCTTTTTTCGTGGTACACCTTAGGTTGACACCAACATCTTTCAAATAGTGAGATGAGGAGAAGAGATTTCCCAGGTGGATGCGGGAAACGATTGATTTTCAACTACGTTCTATGAGAATTCTTGCAATTTCATTGTAGTTGTTACCGGTTACCAGTTATTTTTTTCCCACTGTATTCGAAGCAAATAGCGAACGTCACTTAGGATTTCGTTTTAGTCGTGAGACACGAGTTGATCGAGTGAGACTGCTT
Source organism: Pseudolycoriella hygida (assembly GCA_029228625.1). NCBI lineage: Eukaryota > Metazoa > Arthropoda > Insecta > Diptera > Sciaridae > Pseudolycoriella > Pseudolycoriella hygida. Next base: position 85,801,164 of record CM055403.1, on the reverse strand, counting down.
CTGAGTGAGAACCATAGGTTCAGTATAAATATAGACGAAATTATATTGACATCGATTATGAAATTTTGATCTTATCTTTCAGTTTATACGTAATTTTCAACTTCATTAGCTCCATCCAATGTCAACTTTGTTAGATAAACTAGTTGTTTGGGAACCTAAAATTCCTCCCTTGACTGATTATCTGGATTTCAAAAATTTCATTTCATTTCAAATCGTAAATTGGAATCAATGTAAAAATGTAAAAATCCCGTTTTCCTTGGATAGCTTCCATCTCCTTAGTCTCACATAGCCCATCTTCGAACTCTGTCTGAGAAAAAAAAATAAATTCCTCGTCGTTTCATACATTTCGATAGTTTTGATCTTCCCACAAAATTCTGAGACTTCCCAAAGAAACCAATGCTCCCATAACTCATATAACTTCACACAGAATTCTAAAATCCTAAACAGCAATCCCTTTTGCAATTGACTCCCTTATCTCAGAACCATAACCCATCATGTTTTCTCGATGTTTCAGACCGTCGCGCGTCCCCGACAACATAAAAAACCGGTTTTTCAGTAATTTGACCGACTCTGGGATCGAGTCATTTGCTGCTTTTGGCGTTCGTTCGATACGCATGTGCTATAGATTTGCTCACATTGTTAAATCATTTATTTATATGACGAAACGTTCTATACGTGCTTGAATACATCAACTTATCTATTGTATTCTCTCTACATTTCATATTGACAAAACGCTTTGTTGCAAATATTTTTTTTTTTTTTGTGTGCATCGATTGTTCTAATGGAGTAAGTTGGCCGTTAATCGATTTGCTTATCGTGAACTGAAAAATCGAGGAACAAGTTATCATTTGTGTGTTTACTGCGTTAGGCCCAGATAAAGAAATTATTTGATTTTCTATCCGTAACGGGATTGTGTACAACACGTGGGGATAATGGAGTCGAATATGGTTACAGACCTTAAATCATTAAACGATGTGGCTAAATATATTGCCAATGAAAATGAAAAACTGTCGCATGGTTTTGTCGAAAGCCTAAAAATCGAAATCTCCGGTGTCCGGAATGACTTCAACAACCAAGTCGATACGCTGAAATCTAACCTCAAAACCGACATGGAACGTGTAGACGCGATTCATTCGACACAATCACAGAGAATCACTCGTCTTGAGTACACGATTGCACGGATGCAAAGGAATGCCGAATTGGTCGTATCCGGTATTCCTCTAGTGGTTGATGAATCCTGTGATAAAATTCTGTTAAGAATTGCCGACGTCATTGGAATGGACATTTCAACAGAGTCGTTTTCTTCATTCCGCCTGCATAAAGCAAAGCTACAGCCAGGAAACAGGAACGGTAACAGTGTTATTGACAATAACGACAATGAAAGGATTGTTAATTCAGCACATCCACTGATTCTGGTCAAATTTAAGTCATCGGTCGACAAAGTAAATTTCATTGGAAAATATCTGGCTCATAAGTCGTTGTGCTTAAAGGATGTGGGATTCCAATCAGATGAAAGAATTTATATTAAAGAGAATCTCACTCCCCATAACTACAAGATCTTCAGGGAGTGTGCATCGGCTAAGCGCAATGGGCAAATATCGAAATTCCACACCAGAGATGGGATATGTTACGTTACAGTACTTCCAAGCGATAAAATGGTTGCTGTGCATTCAATTCGTTATTTGAGCGAAATCATTGGTTCCGAAAATTCATCTCAAGCGTCCAAATCACAGACGAATAAGCGGCAAAGAGACAGCGACAATGACAGGCAGACTGATGCACCAAGGAATAAGTACAATAGACAGAAACATCCAAGACTTACACACAAACTTCGCTCGCAAAATTAGTTACTACATTCCAACATCGTTCGTCGTAAAATTTAGTTTCATGATAAGTAAATTGATTTCATTTTGAATTTTTTTTCTACTCATTCTTTTCCTCGATTCAAAAACATTTTTTTTTATTTTTTTTTTTGTTTTAGTTTTGCCTTTATAGTGGTTGCTTTTATTTATTTTATTTTGACGGGCTCATTGAGCTGTATTTTGTTTTTAGGGCCGGTAATTATTGACGATCTGGCAACGAATCACAATTGCTAACTTACAATCGATTGACTACAGTTTCTGGTGAGTACTTAAGCATTTCATCATCCATTCATTATTCCATCATTTCATTTCCTACACATATTCCGTGTCAAATTAAAATAACGTGCACCAATAGACTGGTATTGACTTCACTCACCATAATGTGTTCCGCCAAAACAATGATAAGCATTCCAAATATTGTCCTTAAATCAGCATTTCCTAGCGGCAAGACTTCGTTGAATGTAGCTCATATTAACGCAGACAGTCTTCGTCCCAAGATGGATGAATTTCGTAGAACGATTAAAGGCGTTAATTTGCATTGTGTGGCAGTATCAGAGACCTACTTTAAGAGTTATGTCACGGATAAGTCGGTGGAACTGGAAGGCTATAGACTTTTTAGGAATGACAGGCGATTGCGTAAGAAAGGTGGGGTGGCAATTTATGTCAAGAAGGGATTGCGTGCCAAGGTTGTCGCTGAATCAACTAGTGTGGGCGGGACTGTGGAATATTTGCTCGTTGAACTCTGTCTGGTGTCGCATAAGGTTCTCTTGGGAGTGATGTATAAGCCACCAAAGGTTGATGACATCGATAAGCTTGATGATCTGCTTCAGCGATTTAGTGTGGAATATGCGGAAATTTTGATCACTGGTGATTTCAATGAAGACTTGATAGCAAGATCGGGAAGGACGAAGCGCTATATATCTGTTATAGAAGAGCTTTCCATGAAATTCGTCTCTGACGAACCAACCCATTTCTCGGGTAGTGCTTCGACTGCTTTAGATCATTTCGTAACAAGTTCCATCGATAAAGTCAGTCGGTTTTCACAGATTAGTCTACCGGGAATTTCGAAGCATGATCTCATATTCTTGTCATTTGAATGCAACATGGAACACATTGAGAAGCCACCACGTATGGCTAGGCGCCTGGATAAAATGAACGTTGAAAACCTTCTATTTGATGCATCTGCGGTGGACTGGATGAAGTTATTTTGTGTCACTGATGTGGACACGCTCGTCAGTTCGTTTAGCAATGAAATATTACGACTGCTTGATACTCATGCCCCATTGACACCATGTTCCTCTCGAAGATCACACAATCCATGGTTCGACTCCGAGGTTGATAAGGCGATTGTGGATAGGGACTTGGCTTATTCAGAATGGAAACGAGTACATACGGACGAAAAGTTTCGACAATTCAAAGTGCTGCGAAATCGTGCCACGCAAGTACTGTCACTAGCCAAAAAGAGATACTACGCGAAGAAGCTACGAATTGTAGCTCCTTCTAGACAGTTGTGGAGTAATATGTGTCGCTTCGGCTTTGTGTCCAAATCAGATGAGGATGTTCCGCCGTATACTGTTGATGAACTCAACTGCCATTTCACGAATCGGCCAGTCTACTCTGATTTTCCTCGAGTAATTGCGGTGGCGGGAAATCCAGTGTTGTCGTTGCCTCTGAAGAGGGACTGTTGGTTTTCTTTTCGTTGTTTTACTGATCTTGAAGTGGCTGAGTCGATTAATAGCATAAAGTCGAATTCCGTTGGCTTGGACTTGATTCCGGTTTCATTCATTAAGGCGCTTCTGCCTGTTTTTCTGCCGTTAGTGACGCATATCTTTAATTCGATAGTAACTAAATCGGTTTTTCCCGCTTTCTGGAAGAAAGCGAAAGTCCTTCCTTTACGCAAGAACTCTCGTTCACGATTGCTTGATGATTATCGGCCCATTAGCATTCTACCATCAGTGTCGAAGGCTCTTGAGAAGTTGATGAAGAAGCAGGTGACGGAGCACATTAATCGACTCGACTTGCTGTTCAAGTTCCAATCGGGATTTCGATCGGGGCACAGCACTGCGTCTGCACTTTTGCAAGTAACTACTGACATTCGGGATAACATGAGCAAAGGCTTAGCTACAGTTCTTCTTCTTCTAGACTTCTCGAAGGCGTTTGACTCTGTTTCGCATGACTTGATGATTGGAAAATTATCCACGGGATTCGGATTCTCGTCGGATGCGCAGAAAATGATTCGTAGTTACCTTTCGAATCGCGTACAGTGTGTGGCTGTCAATGATTTCCAATCCCAGTTCCTCAAGCTTAATGGTGGTTTGCCCCAAGGCTCAGTTTTAGGCCCGCTGCTTTTCGCTATATTCATTAATGATCTTCCTCAGCAGTTGAATTGTTGCAAGTGTCATCTATTTGCGGACGACTTCCAGCTTTATAAAGCGGTTCATGTAGACAATGTTTTCGGTGATATGCGCCTCCTTGAGTCTGACTTAGCAGCGGTGTCAGCATGGGCGAAAGAAAATAGATTGAAACTTAACGCTGGGAAGACTAAGGCGATGGTAGTTTCTATTGACTCTTGGGCAAAGGACATACCACAAGTTGTTTTTGATGGGAAGCTAATAGAGTATGAAGAACATGTATTAAATCTGGGATTGACAGTTGATAACCGTATGGGATGGACACAACAAATGCAATCAATATCTTCTAAGATTTTCGCTGGCTTGCACAACATGTGGCCAAGTGCTCGTTATATACCGCAGGAAACGAAGAAGCTTCTTGTTAAGTCCCTCTTGATGCCCCATTTCACCTATTGTTGCCCTGTTATCGGAGAGCTGAGTGCTAGTGCTAAGAAGATCCTCGAAAAATCGTTTAATGCGTGTGTACGTTTTGTATACAACATTGGTAGGTATGACTCTGTATCGGACTTCAGTAATAGGCTTCTTGGAACAGACTTGTTTTCATATTTCGATTATCTCGTTTCTACCTTTCTGCACAAAGTTGTGATCATGAAGGAGCCGGAGTATGTGTATGAAAGGCTTAATTTCGGATCGTCTAGTCGAACGTTCAATCTGCTTTTGCCACGCAATGACAAAGACGTAGTGAATCGTTCCTTGTTTGTCCGTGGTGTTGCGAAATATAACGCACTGCCTGGTGCGGTAAAATGCAGGCATTCGTTAACTGGCTTTAAGCGTGCGTGCAGGGAATATTATGGTTTGTGAATGCACTACCAACCCGTACATCCTAATTTTGTATTTATATTCGTGACTTTCCCGGATTTTCATCCACATCCCGCCTTATTCCACCACAAATTCATCCTCACAACTTTTCAGACATGCTCCTAACTGGATGGTATCAGTCATGCTATGTTGTATTGTGATTCGTTCGCTGGGATTTGTGGTAATATTTATTTATTTATTTATTTTTTTTTTTGTTATCTTTCTTTTTTCTTTTACTTTCGGGTTTTCCTCTCTAACTAGAATAAATTTATAAATTTTAAGCAAGCAAATATGAAATCATTACTATTTTGTTTTATATAACTTTTCGTTGCGACTCGCGTTTTATATGTAAATTATAAAAGGTTTTATGGCCTTACACATATATTGGCATAATAAACAATCAATCAATCTGAAATTTTGTAGTATTTGTTGTTCATATGGACATGTCACACAACATCTCAAAAATGCGTTAAGAGTTACGCAAGTTATCGTGTCATCTGTTATTTTGAGAATATAATAAGATAAGACTAACTCAAAAAATCATTGGACCGATACAGTCCCTTGGAACTGAGGCACATGAATTGTATTCTTCGTCGAACAAAACTAACCTGTTATCGTGTTATCAAATAAAGTCATGTAAACAGCCGATAACATAAAGGCGAAGTTTGCAAAATCCCTCTCGATCTACCCCATATTACAATAAAATTGTTTGTAGTAAACGTATATGACCTTTTTACTTCGTACGGGTCTAATCATCCTGGTCGATTGTCACTTACCCACAATTATTTTGGCCGTCACATAACTGCGAAAATGGTATGCACACCTTATTGTTGCACAAAAATTCAGCACAATCGTCACAATTTTCCGTTTCATCGGATTTGTCTGGACAGTCGAAATGATTATCACACACCCACGTTTTCGGTATACACTGCTTCGTTTCTTTGCATTGATATTGATTGGCTGCACAAACGACCGTTTTGCATTGATCCGTGTGCTCATCAGAGGCGTCTTTACAGTGAACGATCCCATCACAAAGATGTAGACGATCTATACAACGATCACCGTCACATCGAAAACCTTCTCCGCAGTTGGTTTGATTGACTTTGCACGAGTCAAGTGTGGGATCTTTTTCGCAATCAATTGCTTTCACGTTACAATTCGGATCATCTAAAATTATAAAAATGTTAGTCGATTTTTTGTTCTACTTCAAAAAGTGAATAGTCTTGACCTAAAGGACAATCTCGTTGTGAATTTAACTTTGCCATGCACATTGTTCCACTTGCGTTCAATATCATGCCATTTCCACAAGCACAGATGCATCCGTTAGGTGTCATTAAAAGTAGCCCTGGGCAAGTTGTGTTTCGACAATAACTTGATCCCGTTTGTTTCGAATTGTCGAACACTTTAATGTCAGTAACGGTTTCTTTCTCGAAACCCAACGTTTCAATTAATCTACGAACAAAAATCTCTTTATGGCAAGGCCGATTTGGAGGAGTTCAAAATTTTCAAAAATTTTTCAAAAATTTTCCAGCTTTCGAATTTTTAAGTTAGTTAAATGATAGAGACTTGACCTGGACCTTGACTTTCGTCTTAACTTTTACAGTTATATTTGGACTAACAAAAGAATTTGTGCATTCATATAGAATATTTGAATGAAATTAATGAATTAATGTCTTATCTCAGGTCTCGTATGAGTTGTCCTTCGCTTCTGACTATAAAATATGTCATCTAACATGATCTAGTTACGATTTCATTGTTGTTCTCCTGTAATGAAAACTAAGACCAAATAAACTGTATTGAAAACGAATGTATGAATTAATTTGGAAAAAAATCAGGAAACATGAATGAGGAAACGTAAATCAAGAAACATAAATCAGGAAACATTAATCAGAAATACATCTTTCGGAACACACATAGAAACCATAAAAAGTGCAGTTACTTGGACTTTTTTGTGGAACTGCCGCACGAAATTCATATTCTGTATACCAACTATCATATTTTGTGCACAAATCATACGCACTGTAAATTTATCTGCAATGAGTATACTTTATGTGCTCTACCCCCTCACCACCACCTAGATTACGCATGTGGCAACAGGCCTAAAGTAGATGGTTAGATGCCTCAAACCCTGCTGTGGGCTCACCAACGGACTTTGCTTGCATCGTCCCGTTGGTTCACTTGTGGGTAGCGACACCATGGTTTCCTGAGCTGGTCCAGCGGTACCAGGAATGAGTGGACATCCCTATCGAAGTGGTCTGGTGAAGAGCCTTAGTGCGAAAGCTCTCACCGAGGGTAAACTGGGTACCATGGGGCTGGGGGCTGGGTACCATGGATACACATTATTTGCTGACGTGACCCAGCGTTTGGCTGAGGTGCCCAGAGGCGCTGTAACGTGGGGGGGTGAATTTGTACCCCGTAACGTGTTGAATTTGAGCGACTGCACCCCTAGTCCATCCTGCGCAACCATGTTGGCGAAAATCCAGTAAAAAGATGATTGTATCTCGGGCCTTACATATGTATTGGAGATTAACACTAAACATCCGTTGTTAGGGAGAGTCGCCGAGCGGTTAAAGCATTGCTAGGTGCGCACGTTAATCTACAACGTCTACGTTATGGGCTCTTAGACCTCGCAAAGGCAACATATTTAGGAAGGGAAATGCTGACTTACTTTTTTGAAACTGCGTCTTTGTCCACTGATATCAGCAAAAATATAATATTTGAGCGCCTAAATGTAGACTATATTTCAGCATACAAGTTATGGGCCTTAACCAAGGACTCGCAGAATATTTTATCGACCTATGCAAAACATTTCCGCTGTGTAATTCAATATGCTGCCAATTCTTTAAAGGCAGGGACTTCCATTGATTCGAGTCATTTCTTTCATTTAGAATTAATTTTTTACCGAATTACCGCAGCTTAAGCTTTGAAAAGATATTTATTTATTTTGCCAAGGAAAAGCTGTGATATTATTTAATAGAATAGAAAAATTATCTCCAGAAAAGTTAATTGGTCACATTCACTTTGCATTCGGTCAGGTCTCTATAGTTTATCTGTTTTTATATGTTTGATTTTAAGTTAAAATAAATTATTTTTAGGAATTTTTGAAAATTTTTGAGATTTCCATATTAAATGTTATAAAATATTGGGTAATCACTGGTACAGGAACGGAAAAGTGAAAACCGACAAATTTCTCATTTATCATGCGAATTTACCATAGAAATCAGAAACCTGTCGTTTTTCACTTTTCCGTTCCTGTACATTTTTCGGAATGCAATTGGAATTTATGGGAATTGACTAGGAATTTATTGGAGTATTGGAACGTACTGGAATTGGAACTTGTGGGACTAATTCTTAAATATTTACTTTGGATCCACAAGTTCTCCGGTAGAGTTTATGTGAACTCTAGAGATATTCGCTACCATATCATCCGTCCAAAAAATGTACTCGTTGTAGTATGCAATAGAGTAAGGAAAGAATTCTTTTCCAGCTCCATTCATTAATAATATTTCTCTGCCTGTACCATCTAGTCCAATCCGTTCAATTAGCGATGTTCGTGGATCACACCAGTACAACTTCTTTTCCATTGAGTCAATTGTTAGACTCGACGGCCATTGCATCATACGATTTTGAGTACCCCCAACAAAAACTCCTTGGTGAGTTCCATCCATCCAAGCAGACATAATCGAGCCATTTTCACTTGGCGTTGACCATATAGACCAGTACATAAAACCAGCCTGTGCATCTAAGGTAATAGACCTGCAAAAAATTTGATATTTTTTTGTTATAAGCAAATAAACAATCTACGAATTTTACCCAGTATTTTTGGAGTGCAACAATGTCTTTTGAATACTTGAATTATTCAAACTAATAGCTTTTATCTTGCTCGCTGAAGCCCAAAACATGTTGTTGCCTATCCAGTCATAGGCAATACCTTGGCATTCATCTGAGCTTTTAGCGACAATTTTTCTGTCCGTTCCATCGATGCGTTGACTCTCAACCACATACTCTTTCGTTCTAACGTTGACATGGCCAAAGTAAATCAGTTGTTCTTTCGCATTGTAGTCTATATGTATCGGCCATTTAACATTCAAGATTGGAACGATTGCCTCTTGATTTCCACCGCCTGGCTGTTCTTTAGTTGACATTGCGATACCTTTGATCATGGCTGGCTTCTGCTTAGCGTATATCAGAAATGACTGATGGTGTACCAATACGCAGTGGGTTTTTGCTTGTAAACGATATCTGTTGGGAAGCTTAATTTGACGTCATCCTAAATAATCGAAAATATTTCTCTTACCCGCTTGAACACTTGCACGTCGCAGTAGCGATATTGTTCTTGACGCTTGGAATACATAACTGATTGCAGCCACCGTTATTTTTGCGACATGGATGCGCAATATCAGGCTGACGCTGGCGATGAAAAACAAGTAAATTTCTTGGACGGGTAACATTTTGAACAATACGTCCTGCTATTGGATTGAATTTATCGAAAGTGATGATGGAATTAGGCCTTGGACTGTTGTTGTTGTTCGATGCAACAAATATTGTGTTCTCAAAGTAGGCAATTGAAAGCAAAGATTTCAGTTGGTAATAGTTTTCCAGTCGTTTTACCATCGACCAACGGTTTTGACCGTTATAATCAACTCGTTCCACAAAATCCATATAATGATCTACCCAATAAACGTGTTCGTTGGCCAAATCCAACGTCAACCCCAAAGGATAAATAATTTTCTTTGTGACTAATGTTGTCCAATTTGAACCATCCATGTTGGATCGCTCTATGCTGGATTGTTCCCATTTCGTAAAAAATAAGAAACCTTTCGTTGGATCCAGCGCCATGGATTTGGGCTTATTTACGAAGCTCTCGATTAAAATAGAGCAATGCTTCATTTGTGAATTGCATACAAATATCAGACCAAAATCTGTATTTAGGAAATACCAATTGGTCGATATCCAATCGAGACGCATGTCGTCTATAGCTGAAATTCGATAAAAGCAATGTCAGAATGTCGTAAAGTAGACCAGCAAAACTTAAATTCCTTATAAATTCTCAACCAGCTTTGCAAGGAATAAAATTGTATTGGAAATTGCACAAAGGAATATTGAAAATACCGTAGCAAGAAGTAGCAAGAACAGAACAGAAGTTTTTTTAGCTTCAATTTTCGTTCTTTCGCTTGTTTTTAGACCTGGAAGAAACGAAGTTCCACGACTTTTGTAACCAGTCGAACTTCGACCCGCGATTTAGTTAGGTTTTCGCTTTCAGGGTCTCAAATAAGACAAATCTGCAAAAAAAATGTTGTCCATCCGTCCCTCTGTATGTCAACACGATAGCTCGAGTAAAATGTGAGTGATGTGAGTCCCTCTGTATGTCAACACGATAGCTCGAGTAAAATGTGAGTGATTTTCAAAGTCTTTTTTTTCACTGAAATTTGATCGAAAAATCTTTTAAATTGATTGAATCTGGGCACTGTCGGCTCAAGTCCCGCCAAGCTATGGCCCCTTAAATAGTTTTAGATCTTTTGTATATAAATCGAGTAAATCTTTTCTGATTTTCACAATTTTTTTTTGTTAGAAAGGACAAGGCATGCCCGACAATTTATGAAAGAAAGTTTTTTGTAGCTCCTTCGAATTGATTTCAATCATACTGAAGCTACGCTAAACTTATTATGTATGAAATTTTGTAACCCGAAATAATAATGAGCCTTAAGGCCAGGTTATGCCCGTATACGTCGTTGTATGGCAGAACTGAGTCTCTACTAGGACCCAACGTGTTTTTTCTACATAAATCTGGTAAATCCTATCAGATTTAAAAAATCTTTTATTTTCTAAAAGATTAATTGAAAAACTGATTACGGTGAATTATTTCTTAAATTTTTTCGAACTTTTTTTGATTTTTTTTAATTTTAGGCTTTTGAGGTTAAAGGTAGTTTGCCGTGCCCTGTCCCTTCCGACGAGATTTTCAATATTGAACTTTCGGCAATTTCGAATCCAATTTAGTGTGACGTAATTTCATATATCATGAAATTACGTCCGCATTTAATTAAGTCAAGGCAATAGGGAAAGCGCATCGGTTGAAAGGATGCAAGGCATCTGTACGCGTCAGAATAGATCTGGCAAACAAAATAGATGTTGCAAAAATATTCGAACGTGTCTAAACAAATAGTGTAAAATCCCCGGTTGCGAGCAGATATGCAGTAGCTACGAGCCCCGTAAAATTTTTTTGTTTAGGGGTTCGTAACGTATACAGCTATCACAACAAAAACCCTTTTAAAAGGGAAATGTGACGCAAGTCCTTCTTCCTCCTTCCAAAACAACTGATATCAATTTGGGGTGACGCTTAAAGCTTTGAAACGCAAAAATTCTTTTGGAATGTTTTCATTTTTGATTAAAAAATGCGTCACAAATGCCGGACCCCCCAATGTTATAGTTTTTCTGTTCTTTCAGCTTTCACAACGCAAAAATTTGTCATTATGTATGGCGTATTTTTGAACAGGAAATCAAATTTTTGCGTATGACAGCGGAAAGCGTAGAAAAATTATTACATTGGTGGGTCCGGCATTTGTGACGCATTTTTTTAATCAAAAATGAAAACATTCCAAAAGAATTTTTGCGTTTCAAAGCTTTAAGCGTCACCCCAAATTGATATCAGTTGTTTTGGAAGGAGGAAGAAGGACTTGCGTCACATTTCCCTTTAAAAAGGGTTTTTGTTGTGATATCAGTACTTTTGGAAGTTTCGGCTACTACTTTCATGGGCAAAAATGATCCCCTCAACTTCCTCTACAACATATCAAAAGTTTTTTTTTGAGCCGCCGCCGCCGCCAAACCGAGCCGCGGCGGCTACTACTTTCATGGGCGAAAATGATCCCCATGGGCCCCAAGTAACAATAACTTATTGGTTAAAATAATGTCGTTATAATGTTGCCAGGACCGTTATTTAACCGTCATTGCCCAGTTATAAAAAGACCTAAGTCATTTAACCGTAAAATAACGGCTATTTAACAAAAAAAATTTTCAAAGGAAACTTATTGGTCAAATAATGGTCTGTTGATGGTTAAATAACTTAGGTCTCTTTATAACTGGGCAATGACCTTTAAATAACCGTCCTGGCAACGTTATAATGACGTTAATTTAACCAATAAGTTATTGTTTTTCAAGTTGTTACTTGGGATATGTTTCTATATGAGATTTAATCGATGGTCTAATAGCATTCAAGGTAAATTTGGGGTCCCTATCCCAAAAAATGGTTTTTTGCTATTTTGTAAAGAAAATTGAAAGGAATATATTTGCCCACAGAAGTATGTGCACGAAGGGCCATAGGTCGGTGCAAAATCGACTCTAGCTCAAAAAATATTTTTTTCATAGGTAGGTCCAGGTACTATTGGCACCCGGTCACATTGGTCACATTTGATTACGATAGTATGTTCACCAATATACCCCTCCAAAGGACGAAGCAGATAATTACAAGATATTATTTGATAGAAAGGGAAACATCTATGCCAGTTGAACAGTTTTTAGAATCGGCGACTTTTCTAGTTGATGAACGTGCTTTTTTCGTCTACGAAAATTAAATTTATTTACAAACGGAAGGTCTCGCTATGGGAAATTCGTTGAGTCAAATTTTGGCAGAGATAACGACCAGTTATTTTTTAAACGAAGCTTGATTCTAGTGAGATTAGCTTCATTTATAAATACGTCGACGATTTGATTGCTGCATAAAGAATAAATGACGTAAGAGAAGCAATAGAATCAGGACATGGTATGAAATTGAAGATGACTTTGGAAAACGAAGATAGGGAAGTTAATTATTTGGAAATGCGCATATCAAGAAGTATTAATAATCGCATACGTATCCGGTGGGCACAGAAAGAATACAGTGCTAAAAAGATTTTGAATTTCCATTCATTCCATCCGCGCAACATGAAACTGAATGTGGTAAAGGAATACATTAGGAATGCTTTGAGATTAACTTCAAAAGTTTATTGGGGAAGGCTTATAAATTCGTTAAAGAAAGTTTTTTTAAAAAGCAACTACCCTCGGGGTTTTGTGTATGAAAATATCGGCGCAGTAAAGGCTGGACTGATGGACGGAAGTGGGAAAAGATTTACTTTTAGTAGGAAGAAAAGGTTCATACACTGCACCTACAGTCGTGGATCGTTTAATTTTATCAAAAAATCAGTTAAGAGGTGTGGTATAAATGATGTGGTATTAACGCCCGTAATTAATAACAATAATAGTAAATTGATTTTCGCGAACTTGAAGGATATTAGACAAACAAACTGTATGGTTAATGATCTTTTTTCAACTCGTCGCAAGGATTGTGATTTTAAACAGCCAGTGTTCGCGGATCGTTTAACCGTCGAAGACGTTTTTAAAGGAGTAGTTAGAAATGATAGCTCTGAGATTTGAAAACACTGCGAACAGTATGGTTATGGAAGTGTAGAAAAAATTGGCTAAGTTAGTCAGAAACCATTTATGAACTTTATATATTAACATTAAATTAAAATTATAACGTTGTTCAAAAGTTAATAGTTTTATTTACTGTATTCTTTGATTCTGAATTCAAGATGTACTAGGCCCAATTTCTTTTGTTTTCTAGGATGATCAGTTTATCAAAATTTTAAGGGAGAAGTTGGGTAGTGATTCCATTTCCACGCTTGTGGCGAAAGTGGTAGTCACCACCATTGGCAAGATCCTAAGGCTACAAACCATTCAGGCATATAATGAATGCCAAATCAGCGTTACTAAGAGGGCTATAGATAAGAACATGATTTTGCAACATCAATATAAACAATATGATCTCCGGGATGCTCAATCGCCTATTTTATGACAAAGAGGGTATATTGAAACTGCAACACAACATTTATCTGAATAAGATGAAATTGGAAATTTTCGAATTGGAAAAAGGAATCACCCATTTGAGTATGTTGGCATCAAAACAGAGGCGGATTTTGAAACCAATCACATCTGACGAGGTTTTTGGACCCGTACGAGTTCAAAGGTCCTATACGTTTACTACAAACAATTTTATTGTAACATGGGGTAGATTGAGATGGGAGTTGGGGGGATGCATCTATTATCGTCTAAATATGACGAATCAGCAATAAAAAAAAATGTCCGTCCGTTCGTCCGTCCGTCCGTCCGTCCGTTTCCACTTTTTTTTCCAAACCGCTCACCCGATCACCCTAAACTTTTTTTCCCTAAAAGGTACATGCTTCCCATGATTCAAGTTCGAAGATAAGCAAAATCGGCCAAGTGGTTCCGGAGATATGGTCGAAGAAATGGAGGTCGAACATGAAATTTTCGAAGGTCGATGAAAGTTTTTCGCAAATATCTCAGCAAGTATAGCACGGAAATTCCTCATTTTGGTGTCAAATGAAGGCATTTGATGTCCCAAAACTAGGAAAAATTTTTTGTGGGAATCGGGTCAGGTGTCTGGGCACTGGGACCAATGGAATGGACGAAATTGAGTTTCTTGGCCACATACGAAAACAGTTTTTTGTCCGTATTTTCTTAAGGTGGGGTTGCACTGTTCGATTTCAGAAGGCAGCTTGGTGCCAAAAAAGTTCCTTTGGTAATGTTGGATGGCGAAACGAGTACATTAATGTGCACTAGGTCCCGACTCGGCACCAGGCTGCGTACTTGAAAAGTATGAGTAGCCTTTAAGAAGGCAGCCTGGTGCCGAAAAGCAGTTAAACCCATTGTAACGGCAGTTACGAATACTATGCGTCACATAAATTTCAACTCGGCACCAGACTGCTGCTGCCCTCTACATTCACAGTAGAATATCTTAAGTAGGCAGCCTGGTGCCGTGTTGAAATTTATATGACGTATAGTATTTGTTACTGCCGTTACGATGACATTAACAGATTTTCGGCACGAGGCTGCGTTCTTTATGGCTACTTAAACGTCCCAAGTAGGCAGCCTGGTGCCGAGTTGGAACATTGTGCATAGTAATGTCCTCGTTCCCCACTCTAACATTGCCATAGAAAACTTTTTGGCACCAGGCTGCCCACCTTGATATGCAGACCTCTACTTGTTGCAATTTTTCTCCATGAAAATGCTCTACACGACGGTGACATAAGAAGTTCATGCACTAGACAAAGGACCAGTCTACTGCCACCAGTCTACCAGTCTACCAGTCTACCAGTCTACCAGTCTACTGACTTTCATAGTCTCGTAGAACATTTTCACGGAGTAAATTTGCAACAAACAGAAGCCTTTTTTAACCACCACAGCCTTAACTATGCAATATGGAGATTTACTGTCGAAGGCAAAGTTGTACAGAATTAAATTTAAGCGAACACGTGTTTCAGGGTTTTGAGGAAATATGGCTCAATCCTGGTATATGGCCACTTCCATATTTGAGCACGATGACCCAAATCTCCAGAACTATGAGTTTCTCCGCAATAAGATTATTCTGAATGATGGCTCGAGAGTATTACGTAAATTTTCTATGATTCGGATAACCGGTACCAACTGTGATTATTCACAATTTTCACCATTTAATTTCGCCTGCCGGTTATTCAACCTTGCTGTTGCTCATGTAGATCTGACGCTTCCATCTCTCGAATTCAGGAATAAAGTACATGGGCTTGATGATTCGATTTTTGGCTCATTTGGTTTGGTTGGATAGTGTTTGCTTGGTGCTTCCTTTCCACTTCTATGACAACCAAAACCGGAAGCACTAACCCGGTGATTTACTTTTTTATATTTTTCAAATGTTTTAAAAATGAAAATAACATTTTTTTTCATGTGGCCGATATTTTGCTGTTCGAGATATTTTATTTGACGTCGCCTACGGCTCAACTTGATGACTCCTTCTTGGTGGACTTAATTATTATACTTAATGTCGTTTATTTATTTATTTATCTTATTTATTTCACCTTTGACGCAGCTTTACGTTAAATACTTTTTATTTTTTATTTTTGCTTTAAATTTTATGAACAAGCCCTTTGAGTGCTTTTTATTTACAATTTTAATATTGACAACTTAGTTTTTCTTTCTCTTTATTATTATTATTGTTTGTTTTGACTTCTTTCTGTTTTGTGATTTTTATTTTTTTATTTTGTGATTTTTGTCTGTGATAATGTTATTGTACTTTAAGAGTATTGTTTGTAACGTTTTCATGGTTTTTTAGCGAGGGTTATGACAA
Source organism: Pseudolycoriella hygida (assembly GCA_029228625.1). Lineage (NCBI taxonomy): Eukaryota > Metazoa > Arthropoda > Insecta > Diptera > Sciaridae > Pseudolycoriella > Pseudolycoriella hygida. The sequence goes on along the minus strand of CM055403.1, from coordinate 85,784,941 downwards.
TAGTCATAGCCACTCTTCTTCCATATCAGCTTGAGAAAAGTAGACAATAAAATTAATATTCATTCATAAGAGCTAGAAAGTTGGTTCCAAAGGCCAAGTTGTAGAGAATTAAATTTAAGCGAACACGTGTTTCAGGGTTTTAGGAGAAAATAGCCCAATCCTTGGATATAATCTTTTCTAGATCTGAATGGTCTGAGACGTACTTCGGTAGGGCCTTTGACATAACCTTGGGTAATTTCTACGGATCTTTGAAACTCTTACAGTTATAAAAGAACATAAAACGTTGGATTGTTTGCTTATTTGAATATTTAGATACGTTCGAGTCTTTTTGTAACATCTATTCTGTGAAAGTAGTTCCACAAGGGAGACTAATGGTGGCTATGTGAACAGGCGACCTTTCGTAGACAGGCACAATATTACTAGTAATTCCGGTAGTAAAGGCAGTTTTAGTTATAAACGTCATGATGATCGTGCGAAGCGCCCTGACCAGTTTGCTAATACACGACTGGTGAATGATAATTTCGTCTCGGACACCATAGTTGTCCCATCCCATTTTCGAAGAAAAATTTTATTCGTCTTTTCATTTCGAGAACCACGAAAATTGTAATTTCTCGATATTCAAACATAAAATCAACAACCAACGATATTGGCGATGAAATCACACTATTGGCTTTCGCATAATGACCTTTTTCTTTTCGCATCAATTGTGTGTTGACTTTCGCACTATGCACGAACGCATAACTTGACTTTTTGGACCCGTACGAAGTACAAAGCTCCTATACGTTTACTACAAACAATTTTATTGTAACATGGGGTAGATCGAGGTGGGAGGGGGGGATGCATCTGTTATCGTCTAGAGATGACGAATCAGCAATAAAAAAAATGTTCGTCTGTCCGTCCGTCTGTCCGTCCGTCCGTCCGTCTGTCCGTCTCCACTTTTTTTTTCAAACGGCTCAACCGATCAGACTAAACTTTTTTTTCCCTGAAAGGTACATGCCTCCCATGATTCCAGTTCGAAAATGAGCAAAATCGATGAAGTGGTTCCGGAGATATGGTCGAGGACGTGACCAAAAACATGGTTTTTCGAGGGTCGGCGAAACTTTTTTGCAAATATCTCAGCAAGTAAAGCACGGAAATTGCTCAATTTGGTGTCAAATGAAAGCATTTGATACCAAAAAACTGAAGATTTTTTTTTTTGTTGGAATCGGGTCTGGGCACTGGGAGCCATGGAATGGGCGAAAATAAATTTCTCTGCCCAAAATGATAAGAGATAGTTTTTTTTTCAGTATTTGCTTAAATACGCAATACAGAGATTTACTTTCAAAGGCAAAGTTGTAGAGAATTAAATTTAGGCGAACACGTGTTTCAAAGGGTTTGGGGAGAAGATGGCCCAATCCTGTATTGGCCCCGTTCCATAATTGGGCAGAGGACCCAATCTCTAGAAACTATGAGGGTAAAATTGCTGCCAGGACCAGTTGTAGACAATAATTGTAGATACCCGTGTTTCTGGGTTTGAGGGAAAAACGACTTAGTCCTTGGATATAAGCTTTTCTAGATTTGAATGGTCTGAGACGTACTTCGGTAGGTTCTTTGACATTACCTTGGGTAATTTCTATGGATCTTTGAAATTCTTACAGTTATTGTTTGCTTATTTGTATATTTAGGTACGTTCGAGTCACTTTGCCACATCTATTCTGTTTGTCACATCTATTCTGATACGAACGGGTCTTTGGTTATGTTTTTATTTTCAGTTCTCGAACGGAGTTTCAAAATTACAGTTTCCAGCAATAGAAAAAAAGAAATTTAAACTTTTACAAGTAACGCAAGATCGCAAATGAGTGAACTTTTTGGATATTTTTTAGGATTTCGCCCCTTTGCATGTAAAGTTTTATATGCATCTGTTCTGGACGACGGTTTTTAGGCATTTTCGCTTGTAGACCTCACTTCTTTCTGTCTACAACTCGCAAAATTGCCTAAGTTCAGTCTTAGAAAACAGATACACAAAATACTTTTTTTTAAAAATCAAGGAATCTTCAAAAATATTACTAATCCCAACAAAAACCTTTTAAAAGGTAAAGTGTGACGCAGTCCCTAATGTCCACTTCCAAAATTAATGATATCAGTGGAGGTGACGCTTGCGCTGAAAATACGCATACATTTCCTTGACGACAACGTT
>CM055403.1:85713782-85782265 GCA_029228625.1 Pseudolycoriella hygida | reverse complement strand
TTCATCCAAGCTTCGATGCCTCCTTTAAATTGGGAAGTTACGGGATTCGATGCTCGTAACGAAACACGTACATACATTGACGTCACTCAAAAAGGAATGTACACAAATGAATGGTCATCAGAATTGGTTGGAAAAAGCTGATACAATGGTAGCTCCGCTAACCTACCACAGATGGTGGCAAAAAGCATTCATTTCAAAATAGACACGAAGACGGCAGCCCATATCACACAATAGGTTCGTGTGGTCCTAATAGACAAGAGATGTCGTCATCCGGTCGTCGGAGCTGTTGGCTAGCAAACCTCCCCGGCAATCGCATCTGACAAACAAATAAACTACTGAATGAATGTGAGTAAAGAAAAGTGTTAGCCTAATAATAACGTATAATTGTAAAATGAGATGTAAGAAACCATACGATAAATAAATAAATAAACTCCTCACTACTCTACACTGAGAAAAAAATCTACAAGCAACGTAGGAATTGTGTGAATATTATGTAGGAATATAGGCGTATATCATCGCCGCCGACGTATTATAATACCCCGTGAAGGCATTATCAACCTTATTTAAGTATTGTGTAGTATGCCATAGTAACGAATGTGTTATGAGCTCATATAATACGTGCACGGCGTTCTTAATTCATGCACGGTGGATAAAATACGTCGGAGGCGTATATTTTAAACGCAATTCCTACATCGCTTGTAGATATTTTCCTCAGTGTAGTAATTTTCTCCTATTTTAAGGAAGGGAATCAGTGACCGAGAGCGTATAAAAACGAAACTGAAGTCGCGATTTAATCTTATACAGAGACTGGCCGGGATCACTTGGGGATGCACAGCAAAAACTCTTCGAACCACGACGCAAGCAATGATTTTACCCGTTTCCGAATACTGCGCTACGATGTGGATGAATAGCTGTCACGTAAGTAGGATCGATACGCAAAAAAACTGTGCCTTAAGCGCGTGTGTAAATTATGTTTTCTTCCCGGTATGCGCGTCAAAATTTCCCGGTATTTAAAAGAGTGAAAGTGACTTCCCGCTACATACGATTCTCGATGTTTTGTTCGACAGTCAGTCGATTTCCCGTTATAAGAAATTTTGCTCCAAAAATTTCCCGGTATCCTGGATACCGTGGATACTTACTTTTTGCTCACGCGGCCTTAAGAATCGTCACCGGGACAGTTGATCCGACCGAAATAGAACGGCTATACATTCTAAGCAACGTAACACCACCACACATTCGCAGACAAGAAGCGGCGCTCAGAGAATGCAGAAAAATTGAAGCGGATAACGAACTCCCACTGCATCACGAATCAGCACCAACCAGGCTACGTCTAAAATCCAGAAAGCCGTTTTGGCGGTTCTATCAAGAGAGAGACAATGTCAATGACCTTCGAACCAGATGGAGGGAGTGGTGACAATATGCAACAGTAGCGAACAATCAGTTAATCGTGGATCCAGTTGAAGAAGTCAAAGGTCTCGAGTTACCTAGAAAACTTTGGTTGAGAATAAACAGATTCCGAACTGGTCAAGACTGCTGTGCGTGTGCATTCCTAATGCACAGATGGAAGTTTGCCGACTCCCCACTATGCGAATGTGAACATGTCCCAACTATGGAACACATACTGAGCGAGTGCACCGTACACCGCTTCCTCGGAAATTTAAATGACATTCACAATACCACGAATGAAGCAATAGTTTGGATCAACAGATTGGATATAAACGTGTAACGAAAGTAGACTTAAGTGATAACTTGTATAATAATGAATGATAATAGTGATCGAATTCGCATATCCTAATATAAAGTGTAAAGCCATTTGAATAAATAAATAAAGTAATAAATAAATAAATAAAGCGTCGTACTATGATCCTGCTGGAATAGTCAATCAGTCGTGTGCAGCATTGTACTTTTCAAAACGAAAATCCTCTACAATTTCGATAATTTTAGCTTCACCGTTTTGCTGGAAATTCATGATATTCATCAATTTTAAGGATTTTACTTTTATGTTTTGAGTATTTTCTTGGATTTCCAAGGATTTTTTGCAGTTTTCGGAATATTTAGAAGGACGAACAGTCAGATAGACAAAGTTTTCGTGTTCATACAATAATGAAGTGTAATCTAGTCAACCGAATCGAAACCTGTCGAATCGTGAAGGGAGAGACACCTTCAGATAGGATTTTTTAAGTTTGGGGCAACCCGCTCATCTCTACCTAAACTCTAATACTCAAAAGAGTTAAAGTTTTTCTGAATATTGCTATTTTAAACACCGAGCCGCTACTAAAATACGAAAATAAATGAATTTCCATTGCATTCTAAAAATCGAACACATTAGACTAAAAACAACTGCGTGTTGTTGGTTCTGAAAGGTATAATGAAATTTATGTCGCTGACATCCGGTTCCTATTTGTAACATGAAAAATCTATTGTCGAAGTAACGAAAATTTGTTTTATTTGAGGATGACTGTTGATTTATTTCAATTAAAATGACTAATAACTGTCTTCATAGTACCTTAACCGACGATTTATTGCAATTCGTTGGTTCACGCATGGAGAATTTCTTTAATTACTTAATTGTTGTTGGCTACACGAAAGCGAAAGCACATGCAGAAAAGCAAACAATGTGATTTTTAGTATATAATATAAAGTCTTATGTCTTTTTTCTGAAGTAAAACATAGAAGGGACCCGTACATATCAGAATAGATGCGGCAAACAGAGTTAATGTTACGAAAAGACTGGAACGTATTTAAGTAAATATTGCGTTCACATTAGACTGTATTGGAAATTGCCCGTAGGGCAATTTTGAAAAAACCCGTACGAAGTAACGGTGTAAAAAAATTCTCCGAACGCACAAAATTGACCTCCAAATAGAGAAAAATGTTCTCCTCAATTTTGTCTACAACATAGCAAAAAACTATTTTTTGGGCTAGGGCCGACCTTAGTACTGACCTAGGGCCTTAAATAGAGGCCTCGGATACATACTTCCATAGACAAAAATGTTTCCCTCAATTTGCTCTGCAACATAGCAAAAAACATTTTTTTATGTTAGGGCCGATCTTAGGACCGACATGAGGCCCACTTGAGCCCTAAGCACAGGCAAAAATTCTTCTATAAATTGTCGGCCGTTCCGAGATCTTTCAAACAAAAAAAGTTTTTGAAAATCGGAAGAGATTTACTCGAGTTATGTACAAAAAACACGTAGGGCCCTAACAAAGAATCTTTTTTAGTGCCCTAGCTAAGTCCAAAGACCCAAATCGAAAAATGTTTCTTCCACAAATTTTCGGTCATGCCCAGATCTTTCAAACAAAAAAAAATTTGAAAATCGTTAAAGATTTACTCGAGTTATGTACAAAAAACACATAGAGCCCTAGCAGAGACTCATTTTTAGTGCCCTAGCTAAGTCCAAGGACTCAAATTAAAAAAAGTTTCTTCCATTAATTGTCGGCCATGCCCAGATCTTTCAAACAAAAAAAATTTATGAAAATCAGAAAAGATTTACTCGAGCTATGTGCAAAAGACCAAAAACCACTTAAACGGCCCTAGCTCGGCGGCCCTTGGGCCGACAGTGCCCAGATTCAATATCATAAAATATTTTTCGAATACCTTTCAGGAAAAAAAAGTTTTTGAAAATCGGTCAAGATTTACTCAAGTTATCGTGTTGACGGACAGACAGACATACCGACAGGCAGACAGACAGACAGACCGACAGACAGACAGACCGACAGACGGACATTGTTTTTTATTGCTGATATGTCATCTGGAGGCAACAAAAAAGTTTCCGCCTTACTACAGACAGACCGACAGACGGACATTGTTTTTTTTTGCTGATATGTCATCTGGAGGCAACAAAAAAGTTTCCACCTTACTCCCGGGTTCGAATTCGCAATGTAACAAACGTGGTAGTAAACGCATCAGACCTACGTACTTCGTACGGGTCTAAAAAAAAATACACTTGGTGCTTTTATCGTTGTTTATGTACACGACAAATTCTCTAGCGCTTAGCGTGTCATTAATAAGAGTGATGAACGAATTGCAAGGTGCAAACGGTGTAATACGGAGATTTCAGATCGATGAATATTACCGCCGTTTGCACGCCTTTTCCGATATGCGTGGTAAAGGGCAGACCTGGTCGCAGCAGCCTTTATTTGGCCTGAAGGCCGACTGAAAGATCGGCACAACATTTTCGTGTCACCGCTTGATTCAAATTCGTTGTAGAGTCGGGTACTTTCCTCTTTCCAGCACGTGATAAACTCTTTTCTAAGTCCGCCAGGGATGCATTTTTAGCAGAACTATTCCGATTTTCGTAAATTTATTGTAAGTGTTCACTTCTGCTTTTATCTACCTAATGTTTCGCCTAGGTTGCACGAAAAAGCTTCACAGACAGCTATTTTGAAATTCCACCGAGGTCTTTGAATTTATTCAATTAAGGGAATTTTTATTCCTACCGTTATTAGAACCGGTCTGTGCTGACTATGAGGAAAGACGCTAAGCACCTCTCTGGCCATCTGCAGCGGGAACAAACGGTCTTAGCTTATGTGTATACAATTTTTTTTGCCGTTTAGCCGCCGCGCCGCCAACACTGCATTTTTAGATAACTGGTGTTTTTATAGGCACTCAGGTCTAAAAAGGAATTGTCCACCGAAGAAATTATTCTGTCAATTCAAATATTTCAGATAAATTTTTAATAGTCGCCACATTTCTCTCAGGGAGCTGCGGGAAACGATTGAAATGACTAGAAAGTATGTTTAGTCAACTTTCTAAAGTATTTTCTAAAGCGAAATTGGATCACAATATTAACGTTATTTGTGGGCGCGGAGAGAAGTAGCAAATTTTTGTAAGTTTAAAGAAAAAGGCAAATTTATAAAAGAGCTGTCATTGTCGAATGGACTCAAATAATCCAATTCTATAACTTGGAAGAATAAAGTTGCAATTATCAAAATGAGCCGAGTATAAGTGCTTTAATTAATAATTTTAAAAATTGTAAAGAATTTCAATCGTTTCCCGCAGCTCCCAGGCACATAGTCTTTCAACATAGAAACCAAAACGTTGAAATAAATTCTCCATCAATTCCAACAAAAGTTCCTAAAAAATGAAAGTCTAATTTATAACGTTTGAAAATTGTAGACAACGAACGGGACTGTGATGGTGGCACTGATGAAATTAACTGCTTCCTCAATGAAACTATTGTAAGTAAATGCAAAGAACATCAGTTTGAATGTAAAGACGGATCGGCATGCATTCCGGATACATTCCAATGCGATGACACGCCGGACTGTATAGGTAAAACGGAACCGTCGTGACAGTTGTATCACATAAATAATGATTTACTTCACTCGATTTCTAGATGGATCTGATGAAGGCGAACATTGTGGTAGTATGGATTGTGGTGACAGATTCCGTTGTTCTAATGGACGTTGCATTCCGGATAGATGGAAATGCGATGGAGGTATGCTGCAGTACAAAAATAATGATGTATAATTCTATTTTGAAGTATTTATGCCTTTCATTTAGATAAGGACTGTCAAGGTGGCGAAGATGAAGACGGCTGTCCAATTTCGTCAAACATTTGCCTGGACCATCAGTTTGCTTGCTTGAATCGTCAGTGCATAGACGTTGTGTTCTTTTGCGATGGAAATGTTGAATGTGATGACGGAACCGATGAATACGACGGCTGTGATCCGTCTATAATGGCGCTGCCAAAATGTGATCACAAAACGGAATTTGAATGCGACAATCGCAGATGTATCCCGAAAGAAGATGTATGCAATCTAAAAGACGATTGTGGAGATCAATCGGACGAAGACGAGGATCGGTGCATTAATTCGACTTTGGTGTGTTCGCCACGAAGGTTTTATAAATGCAAGAACGGTGTGTGTATTTTCCTGGAAAAATTGTGCGATGGTGCAGATGATTGTGGCGATTATAGCGATGAAGAATACTGTAACCTCAACGAATGCGATAAAAATCCTTGTGCTCATATTTGTACGGACAAACCGATCGGCTATGAATGCACTTGCTATAAAGGCTTTCGCGTTAGTCACAAATCTCGTAATTTATGTGAAGATATTGATGAATGTCTCAATCGTCCTTGCAGTCAACTTTGTTATAATACACGTGGATCATATCACTGTTCTTGTGTAGACGGTTACGAGCTAAAAGATCGTCACGTTTGTAAATCGATAGCGAACGACGATGTCAAATTTATTTTTACGAATCGCTATTACATTAGAGAAGTTAATGAAGATGGAAGTAACAGTCTCTTGGTGCATAATTTATCGAATGCTGTTGCTTTGGACTACGACTACGATACAAAATGTTATTATTGGTCAGATGTGACGTCTGTCAAAAGCAAAATTCAAAGTTGGTGCCCAAACCAAAATGCTACGGTCGACATACACAACACTATGCTTAAAAATCCTGATGGTCTCAGCGTTGACTGGGTAGCTAAAAATTTGTACTGGTGCGATAAGGGTCTAGACACAATCGAAGTGTCCCGATTGGATGGTAAATTCCGTAAAATTTTGATCAAAGAAAATCTTCAAGAACCGCGAGCAATCGCCCTGAATCCGTTTGACAAGTACATTTATTGGACGGACTGGGGCGATCGTCCCCACATCGGCAAAGCTGGTATGGATGGATCCAATCAGACGATAATAGTTGAGGACGATCTCGGTTGGCCAAACGCTTTGACCATCAGTTTCGAAACGAAGGAATTGTATTGGGGTGATGCCAGGGAAGATTATATCGCGGTCAGTGATTTCAATGGGAAAAATAGAAGGATTATTATTAGTCGAACAAAGAATCCTGCACTTAATTTGCATCACATTTTCGCTATTGCTGTTTGGGAAGATCGAGTTTATTGGACGGACTGGGAAACAAGGTCGATTGAATCTTGTCATAAAAATCACGGAGGTAATTGCACAACGTTATTGACGACAATTCATAGACCAATGGATCTGAGAGTATTTCATCCGTACCGCCAAATTCAACCAACTACGAATCCATGTCATAATTCTCCTTGCTCGACGTTGTGTCTTCTTTCGCCTATAGCTCCGTATTACAAATGCGCATGTCCAGACGATTTCTACTTACACACAGACAACAAGTCATGCATTGCAAACTGCACAGCTGCTCAATTTATCTGCGAAACAACTTTTAAATGCATACCATTTTACTGGCGATGTGATGGTACAGAAGACTGCGGTGACGGATCAGATGAGCCAAGCTCGTGCCGGCCATTTGTTTGTAATCCTGGCCAGTATCAATGCACAAACAACAAATGCGTTAGGTAAATAATTTCTTCAAAGATGATGACATCATTCTGAAACAAATACATTTTGTAGCCCGAATTTGATTTGCGATGGAACAGATAACTGTGGTGATCGTAGTGACGAGATTGATTGTGAAAAGTTTGTCTGTCATGAGTCGCAGTTTAAATGTAATGCCTCAGCCAACCAAAGCGCCCACTGCATTGACGATTGGAAGAGATGTAATGGCAAAGCCGAATGTCCGAATGGTGACGATGAAATTGAATGCTCACAAAGAACGTGCCCTCCACAAAAATTCCGTTGTGACAATGGAAGATGTGTACCTAAGGTCTGGGTGTGGTGAGTTTTCTATTTTTTTATAGCTATGTTACAATAGCAACAGTATCCCATGCAATGTAGACCATAGAATGTTAAAATTCTTTGAAGAGACTGAAAACTCGAAATGGGATACCATTGTTAGAGAAATTATCGGTTTAGTGCACGAATTCATTGATGTTCACATACTTATCCGGGTGTTACAACCTGTTTAGATCCGTACGAAGAACGAAATTCTAAGGGTTCTAAGGCTGAGTCTCTACTAGGGCCCAACGTGTCTTTTCTACATAACTCGGATAAATCTTATCCTATTTTCAAAATCTTTTTTTTTCCTGAAAAATAATCGAAAAATTTATTACAGAATTTAATTTTGACAAAATAGGTCAAGTTATAGGACTTATATCTCTGCAAAATTAGCACTTTTGAATGAAAGATACGGACTTCCAGAAATCACAAAAAAATAGTGAAAATTGGTTGAGTGATCCGGGATGTAGGGTCCTTAGTGTTGGCCCAACTTATGTTACTACAGGACACGACACGACATTTGGTGGTTTTTCATGAATATTCTTCTAATGATGAGGCTTTCTGTGCAATGTTGTAGAGACAAAAGGTTGGTCCTAAGGTTGGTCCATCCCAGCCCAAAAAATTTCTTTCGTTACCAATTTTGTTGGTTCTTTTTCTATTTGAGAGGTAACAGAGTACCGAATTATATTCGAAAAGAAATTTCGGCCCGGTGCCTGTGCTTAGGGCTCAAGTGGGCCTCATGTCGGTCCTAAGGACATCCATAACAAATATGTGTCCGAGGCCTCAACTAAGGGCCCTGGGTCGGTCCTAAGGTTTCGGTTCGGTCTCAAAGTTTATTTTTTGCTGTGTTGTTAAGAAAGTTAAGGGAAACATATTTTTCTGTAAAAGTATGTGTCCGAGGCATTTCCTTATGGCTCTACGTCGCGTCGGTCCTAAGGTCGGCCCTAGACAAAAAATAGTTTTTTGCTATGTTTTAGAGAAAACTGAGGGAAATATTTTTGTCTATGGAAGTATTCGTCCGAGGCCTCTCCTGAGGGCCCAAGGTGGAACTAAGGTCGGCCCTAGTAAAAGAAATGGTTTTTTGCTATATTGTAGAGAAAATTGAGGCGAATATTTTCGTCTATTTGGGGATCAATTTTGTGTTTTCGGGAGAATTGTTTACACACGGGTTTTTCAATATTGCCCTTTCGGCAATTTCCAATCCGATGTAATGTGGACGTAATTTCATACACTTAAGCGTTATGCAATACTTACTTGAATATTTAGTTAATTAATTTAATTTCGAGTTCACGGAAAAGTCCAAAAAACCCTTCATTTTAATATTTACTTAGATGGACTTATTCTGCGTTAACGTTCGCCATTTTTCTACTTTCAAATTTCTCACGACATCTTTCCCCCCCTTCTGCCTTCCTGTTCTTCTCGTTCCATCGGGTTGTCATTTCAGCATTTTGAGGTGTCTTCGTTCTTTTCCTATTCGTTGCACATGTCCAAACAATTGAAGACAACCGATTTTTATAAATTTCACGATATTCGGATATCCGTAAAGCACATCGCTCCTTATTGTCCTAAATGTCGATCGAAGTATTCTTCTGTCAAACACCCGTAGCGTTTCTTCGTCTCTTATGTCATGTACCACTCTTCCGATCCATACGGTCACAATGTGTGATGCGACAGAATCCGCAATTATAAAATCCAGATAAATGTTAAAATACGGACAAATAATTTGGTTTTGTATCTTTGTCGGTTGAAATCAATGTTGGAATGGTTTTCGTGGATGGAGCGTCAATAAAACATGAAAATTATAACTTTATGTTGCCTATATTTCGGTTCCTTTTGTTTGGACCTTCATCAGGGGTTGGCTTTGAAATCCTAATTCTGCATTTGAAACAAAGTCCAACTTTCCCCCCGGCCAGATAACTTGTTTGAAAATATGACGGTAACATTAAGCTAGTATGAAGCTGTTGGACAAACTTTCAACTTTTTTTTCGAAAAATCATTTTTTTGAAAGATCCTGTGATCATTTTTATCATAAAATTTGAATTTAATTTTCAGACATAAATTACGCTTCTGACTGAACTAACTATTTTACATGCAATTTTGCGTGGAGGTGTGCGCCGCCGTCGGCGCAACGCTGAAAATAAGGTCACGCCGATGCCTCGCCGCCGCCGACAAAAATTTGTTCACGCCGCCGCCCGCCGCCGCCGACCATGTTTCGTCGGCGCGTGTAAAGTGAAAAATACATTTTTTCGAATGATTTTTATATGAATTTTTGACATTCTACTGAGCTTGAAGTCTCAAACTTTACCTTTTTTTGAAAATATTCAGGACATTTTTCCTTAAGCATTTAAAAACTTGGATTAAATTCATACGCTTTTAAAAGTTTCTTTATTTTGACGGATTACCAATGTACAAAGGGTTCTAAAGGGAAAATCGTATTTACAGTTATAGAAATTTCAATTAGTTCAGAATTGGCAGTAGCAGTGACGTGTGTGCGTTCCTGATTGAAAAATTTTCAAATAAGTCATTTCATAATATCTGAATCTATCGAAAAAAATTTCAATGAGACTTTTCATACAAAACTGTACTTTCTTACTTCGACAGATTTAGGCATTTAGACATTAGTTGAAATGAAAATTGAAATTTAGAACTTTCAAAAGCGAGGAGCAGTTAATCTGGATTTTCGATCGATTTTTTTTCAGTTGTTTTTTAAATATTTAGACTTTTACGAAGAACGACGCTTTTCAAAAAGGGGTTTTTGGGTTTACCACGACGTTTGTAGCCGTAGCCAGTCGAATTTGGATTCGAGAGTTGTGGTTTAAATAAGACAAATCCAAAAAAATTGTCTGTCTGTCCGTCAACGCGATAATTCCATTTTCAAATTTTTTCCCCTGAAAGGTATTCTGATATTGGCATTTTTCGACCAAGTGCCGCCGAGCTGAGGCTGAGTAAATCTTTTCCGATTTTGATAAATCTATTTTTAGTCGATAGGTCTATGAATACCCAACAATTTATGAAAGAAAATTTTTCAGTTTGGACCCTTGGATTTTCTTAATTCTTTATCTATTTGAGAGGTAATCGAAGGCCTAACAGCATTAAAAAAATTGGGACAGATGCTTCTATTTAGGGCCACATGTTGGTCCAAAAATTGTCCATAAGGTCAGCCCTCTAGTCCAAAAAAATATTTTTTGCTATTTTGTTGAGAAAATTAGGTGAAACATTTTTGTCCATGAATGTATGGGTCCTAGGCTTCGAGTATGGGTTCGACTGATTTAATATTGCCTTTTGGGCAATCTCAAATGCATTTTCCTTTTATTTCTTTCTTTGTTTTCAAAATGTTTTATTTTTTAAATTTTTTATTTTAATTTTTTTAAAAGTGTTTATTTTGTTGTTCGTTCGATGCGACTTTATTTTTTTCAGAATATCTGCACCTAATTCGATACTCTCCGCACTTCGAAAAGAGTATTCTCAATGAGATTTTCATATAAACAACTACCTCGCTGGGCCTATCTTCAATGTACGAGAGATCAATGTCCCTGGAATATGACGGCATTCCCCATACAAGTGAGACATAATATTCCAGCACCATTCACCACTCGTCCGAACACTTCACTGAGGTTTTGATTCAGACTTTTTTACTCGGGTAGTACACAAATAGAAATGACCTGGTACAAATTCGTTACAAAGTCTAATTTCTCTAAGTGACTTTTTGTATATCTGCAAAGAGTGTGTGAAATCAACGTAACGTAATTTAGCATTGTTTAAGGAACTAAAGATCGGTTTTGGAAATGTGCGCAAGTTCTCTCGATTTTACCATAAAAATGTTGCAGTCAAAATTTTCGAGACCTGATTCGAACTGAAAAACTAAGTTAAATATGGGTCAATGGAAGTATGGGAAGATGTCGGTCCGATACTATGAAATTCCCGAAAACGTTGAATTATATTTGAGATTTTTTAAAATCTGTTCTGCTTGCCTCCAAAATAGAACGTTATCACCTTTCTATTGGCATTTCCAATTCATTGAAATTTTAAATTTCTATGTCAATTTAAAACAGACACGCCGACGGCGCGCGGGCGCCGATGTTTTGTAAACTTCAGCGCGCCGGGGCCGACTAAAAATTTATCACGCCGCCGCCGCCGATCAATTATATATCGGCGCACACCTCTAATTTTGGGTCGCGCAACGTGTTATCTCAACACTTAGGCACTTCTGCAGGTCACATTTTTTGGTCAAAAACCATGTGTGAGGTTTCATTTTAAAGCTGAAGAACCATAATTTGAAGACTTTGACCCACGGGACTGGGTGCTTGGGTATCGAAAGGTTTCGCGATGGTGGCCGCTCGTGAAGAAAACAGCTTTTAAAAGACCGCCATGGTCGAAAAAAGCATTTTTGATCAAAACAAAAGAAAAACGGAACAATTTTTTTATGGCTCGTAATAAACTTGAGATATTAAATTCAAAAACGCAAATAAACAATTTAAAAACGCAGATAAAAAATTATAAAACGCAGATAAAACAAAAATGTTTTGGAGATAAAATGATCAAAAGTGAAGACAATATATTAAAACAAGATTAAATATTTCAAAACGGAGATATTTTGATTTAATTCGTAGATATAGTATCTCCATTTCTTAATTATTTATCTCCGATAGCAATTTAATTTATCTCCGTTTTAATAGAATTGGTATCTCCGTTTTCTAATTTTTGTTCTCCATTTTCTAATTTTTTTTATCTCCGTTTTCTAATTTTTTATCTCCGTTTTCTTATTTTTGAGCTACGTTTTGTAATTTTTTTATCTCCGTTTTCAAATTTTTTATCTCCGTTTTATAATTTTTGATCTCCGCTTTCTAAATTTATATCTCCGTTTTCTAATTTTTTATCTCCGTTTTCTATTTTTATATCTCCGTTTTCTTTCATAACTTAATTTTACACGATCCAAGACCCCTTGGTCAGAGAAAAAAGTTTTGTCGATACTGATGTTCGATTGCTGTCGAGGACAGTAACAGCTATACAGATACAGCACTATCCCAATTCTGTAAACAAGATCTTACTGTTAAAGCTCTTACTCATTAACAAAGTTTAAATACTGTTGCGCAAATTAGAGTCAAATTAGAGGAAATGCATTCGAGAAACGTAGTAAAACAATTATGTAACATTATGCAACAGTACTACATGGGGTGAAAAGTCCGCGGCCTCACATAGAGATGGCGTCATTACTTCAGAATTTTTGTTAACATTCAGTAGTACCACCCTTTACTTGTCTACAGCCAAAATTTCCTGACATTTGGTGTCATAGTTTTCGAATTACTGTCAATAGAGTGACGCAGGTTTTTGTTGTTCGTAAAAAATGGAAAATAATGAATTCCATGTGTTGATTAAACATTGTTTCTTAATGGAAAAAAATACGGTGCAAAGCAAAGAATGGCTGGATAAGTGTTATGGCACATCTTCTCCGTCGTATACAACGGTCAAGAAGTGGCATGCTGAATTTAAACGAGGTAATACAAGCACCGATGATGCCCCACGTTCAGGACGTCCAAGTGAAGCAGTTACTGAAGAAAACATCAAAAGAATCCATCGTATTGTTTGGGCTGATCGGAAAGTTAAAGTTAGTGAAATAGCTGACATCCTCAAAATATCAACAGAACGGGTGCGACACATTTTACACGAGTATTTGGACATGAAAAAGCTTTCTGCGCGATGGGTGCCGCGTTTTCTAACAATTGATCAAAAGCAGCACCGTCTTGACGATTCAGAGCGTAATTTAGCTTTGTTCGAGCGTAATCCAACGGAGTTTTTGCGTAGATTTGTCACGATTGATGAAAAGTGGATTCATTACTATACACCAGAGTCCAATAGACAGTCTGCAGAGTGGTTAGAATTTGGTCAAAGCCGACCGAAGCGCCCAAAGGCACAGCGTTCTGCAGGCAAGGTTATGGCCACGATTTTTTGGGATGCGCATGGCATAATATTGATCGACTATTTGGAGAAAGGAAAAACAATAACTGGCGAGTACTATGTCACATTATTGGAACAGCTCGACAACGAGATCAAGAGAAAACGACCGCATATGCAGAAGAAAAAGGTCCTGTTTCATCATGACAATGCACCAGCGCATTCATCCATAAAAGCAACTGTGAAACTGGACTTTTTGGGCTATGAATTACTCCACCACCCACCTTACTCTCCAGATCTGGCCCCCAGCGACTACTATTTGTTCCCAAACTTAAAAAGATGGCTACAGGGAAAAAGATTTTACTCTAATGATGAGGTGATATCCGAAACAGAGGCCTATTTTGCAGGGTTGGAGAAATCCTCTTATACCAAAGGTATCCAAATGTTGCAGGACCGTTGGACTAAGTGCATTTCCCTTCAGGGAGACTACGTTGAAGAATAAAATTAATTTCATATGTAAAAGTTAGTTCTTTCATTGCAAGGCAGCGGACTTTTCACCCCATGTAGTATTTAAACTGGTACATTTTTTATTAACAAAGTAGGTTAATGAGTTATAGCTTTAACAGTAAGATTTTGCTTACAGAATTTGGATAGTGCTGTAGCTGTGTAGATGTTACTGTCCTCGACAGCAATCGAACATCAGTAAACATGTTGACTTTTATTTTCCAATTGATAAAACTTTTTTCTCTGACCAAGGGCTCTTGGATTGTGTTAAATTAAGTTATTAAAGAAAACGGAGACATAAAAGTCGAAAACGGAGATAAAAAATTAGAAAACGGAAATATAAAATTAGAAAACGGAGATAAAAAATTTGAAAACTGAGATAAAATGTACAAAAATGGAGATACTTCGGTTGTCTCCGGAGTTATATTATCTCCACTTTCAAATTTTTTATCTCCTTTTCAATTTTATTATATTTCCGTTTCGGTTAAGTTCATGTCTCTCTTTTCTAATTTTTAATTTCTCTTTAATTTTTAATTTCTCTCTCTCTCTCTCTCAATAATTTATCTGCCGATCTATCTCCGTTTTCGATTTTTTTTTTGCCGGTTTTAATATCCATTTTTTTATCATTTTAAACAAAAAAATCCATTCCGTAAAGAAAAATAATAAATTTGGCCCGAAATGAAAAAGGCTAACCCGTACGAAGTTCTTCTTATGCGTTTACCACGACTTTTGTAACCAAGCGAATTTCGACCTGGGAGTAGGGCGAGCATTGACCATGGTTTTTAGATGACGAATCAACAATAAAAAAAATGTCCGTCCATCCGTCCGTCACCGCGATAACTTGAGTAAAACCCAACCGATCTTCAAAAACTTTCTTTTCCCTGAATGGTAATCAAAAAATCTTGATTGAATCTGGACCGCCGAGCTTGGGCCTTTTAAAGGGTTTTTGGTCTTTTGTACATAACTGGAGTAAATATTTTCTGATTTTCATATTTTTTTTGTTTGACATTTTATGGAAGAAACTTTTTTAATTTTTAGCTTTTGGTTTTAGTCAGGGCCGTAAAACTGAATCTCTACCAACGTGTTGTTTCTACATAAATCAAGTCCTTTTTCCTGAAAAATAATCAAAAAATTAATTACAAGAAAGAATTTGGGCGAAGTCGGTCGAAAACTTTAAAAGTTATGGTCGAAGAAGTGGTAAAAAACGTGGTTTTTTGCAGGTTGTCGGAACTTTTTCACTTATATCTCAGCGAAATTTGAACGGAAATCGCTCTTCAAGGTTTTGAATAAAAGATGTAAACATCAGAAAATCACGATGATTAAATCACAGGAAATATGTTGAGTTGTTCGGGCTGTAGAGTCCTCAGTGTGGGGCCAACTCACGCTACGCGACCACATATTTAGTGATTTTTCGTGAATATTTCTTTAATTATGAGGTTTTTTGCGGTTTTGAAGAGAAAAAAGATGAGAATACTTTTGTTCATAGAAGTATGGACCACGGGCCTCTCCTAAGTGCTCTAGGTCGGCTCTAAAATCGGCCCAGTGGATTTTTTTTTAAGTTTTGAGGTTTTTTAAGAATTTAAAGAGGTTTTTGCGCTGTTTCTTCAGACGGGCTTTTAAATATTGCCCTTTCGGCAATTTCCAATCCAATTTAATGTCGACGTAATTTCATGCAGTTCAGAGTTAACTCTTAAGTGAATGAAATTACGTCCACATTAAATTGCACTGTAAATTACCGAAAGGGCAATATTAAAAAACCCGTCCGAAGCAACGACGCAAAAAACCTATCCAAATCCCTTGAAAAGCCTAAATATTAAAAATAATTTCCAAAAAAAGTTTGAAGAAAAAATTAAAAACAAATTTTTTCACACAAAACAATTTTTTTTGTATTAGGGCCGATCTTAGAACTGATCTAGAGCACTTAGGAGGGGGACCCTAACCCACACTTCCATACAAAACATATGCAGGGGACTCGTACGCATCAGAATAGTTGTGGCAAACAGAATGGATATTGCATAAAGATTCGAAATGTTGCCTTAAGGCAATATTTACTTAGATACGTTCGAGTCTTTTTGCAACATCTATTTCTGTTTGTCACATCTATTCTGATGCTTACGGGTCCCTTGCATATGTTTTTCTTACTTCTTTTCGAACTTTTTTGAAATTTTCTTTTTAAGTTTTAGGCTTTTTTTAGGCATTATAGGTTTTTTTGCGCCGTTACTTTGGATGGGTTTTTCAATATTGCCCTTTCGGCAATTTCTAACTTAATGTCCACGTAATTTCATAAGGCAATATTTATTTAGGTTTAGTTCGAGTCTTTTGCAACATCTATTCTGATGCGTACGTGTCACTTGCATATGTTAGTTCTTCCCGCTCAATGATATGTTGTTCTTGAGTTTCGGAACAAAATTTGAAACTTCGTCAAATGAAGGTGGAGGCGACTTACCAATCTACCTCTCCAATTGTCAATTGTCTTCATCTTCTGCTTTCGTTTGGTCACTCTGGCTCAGCAGATATTTGAAGTACTTTCCATGCATTTTACTTCGTTCACTATTATTACAGTTACAGTTACAGTTACATTACAGTTACATTATTACAGTTTGTACATGTGTAAATATGAATCTGTTCTACCGTATCATGAGTTCATGCACTGGACCAATACTTTCTCTAATATGTATCCTACTTGTATCGCATTTCGAGTTTTCATTTTCAACGAAATCAACATGCTGAGGTCTGCATTGTATGGTATAGGTGTCTAGTATGATTTAGCCTTAACTAAAACTAGCAAATTCTAACATCATAATGGATTTATTTTCTAGTGATGAGGATACAGACTGTGAGGATGGGAGTGACGAAAGGAATTGCGAAAAGAAAAACTGTACCAACAAAGAGTTTCAGTGCAAATCTGGACGATGTATTCCACTGTCATGGGTCTGTGACGGTGAGGAAGACTGTCCGAATAAGGAAGACGAATCGGCCGACTGTCGTGCAAATGTCCCTTGTCAAGCGTCATATTTTCAATGTGAAAGCGGCAAATGCATTCCAGGTAGATGGGAATGTGACTATCAACCGGATTGTAATGACAACAGTGATGAGCATTCTAAATGTCAAATGAGAAATTGCTCCATTTCGGAATTTCGCTGTCTCGATGGTCACTGCATTCCAGGCATTCAGCAGTGCGATGGTGAATTTAACTGCAATGATATGAGCGACGAATTGCCTTGCGAACAAATGAATTGTTCAGCCAATGAGTTTAAGTGTCCCAATCACAATGTGTGCATTAACAAAAAGTTTGTTTGCGGTAAGTATTTTTACAAGCATTCAATAAGAAAGAAAGTTTGGCTGCAGATTCTAATGCAAACTACTTCTTTCCCTAAATAACAACAACTTTCGAAACTTACGGAAATTTTTTAAATACTTGACATAAGAATTACGGCTTTCCACCGATACAATTATTTTTGTAGATGGTGACAGTGACTGCGGTGACGGCGCTGATGAGATAAATTGTACTTGTGGGCATGATCAATTCCGGTGTGCGAATGGTCGTTGCATTTTAAACAGATGGAGATGTGATGGTTGGAACGATTGCATTGATAATTCGGACGAAACGGTGGAACTATGTAAGTATTCATATAAACGACTCACAAATCACGCAACGCAGCAACAATTTTTTTCAGAAACTCCATCTTCCAAAAAATTTCCTCTGATCTCCTTCAGAATTCTTCAGAAAAAAAAACTATAACATTGGGGGGTCCGGCATTCGTGACGCATTTTTTTTTATAAAATATGAAAATAGTTCAAAAGAATTTTTTGCGTCACCCCATGCCTACTTTCCAACATTTTGGCGGTCACAACAACTTTCCCTTTGACACCAAACCTCTATCTCGAACCACCAACCTTTGTCTCGTACTCGCAAGAAAGAAAAGTCCTATACAAAACCTTCATACACACACAAATACGTATAAAAACGTTTTTATATGGGATTTGTGTGGGAGCCCAAGCTCCTGAAATGTCGCTCCAGCTGGGTAAGCTCCTTGCAAAATTTAGGAAAATATATCGAGCCGTTTTCGAGAAAATTCCAAAAAAGTCGTATTTCATACTAACTTACTAACGTATCTTATTGTGGGCTGTCCTTAAATTACGTAACACGATTTTTGGGCTTAGACCCCCTCCTGCCCTCGGTGTCACATCGCGTAACAATCTCTTGAATGAAAATGCACTGTTTGTATAGAAAATGATCATTATCTAAAGGTCATATCTCCGGATCCATTGAACCGGTTTTAATGAGTGAAAAGACACTTCTCCTTAGAGTCTTCCATAGAATCCAGGAAAATTATTTTCCGGGGGGTTGAGTCCTAGTTTCAGTACGATTCACGGTGTTCCTCAATCAAGATAAAGTTCTATGAAAATAGACTCATACGGTCATGGCAAAATGAATATGAGTTTTGTACTTCTGCTCAGGAATTTTTCGCGGTATTTAAAACCTACGCATGAGTACAAAACTCATATTCATTTTGCCATACTTGTAAAACGACTTTACTTACTTTTTAGTTAGATCCTTCTCCATAACCAACTGTGAAGTATAGTATATTACAGTGGGGCTGCGTAAGTAAGTCATTACATGAGCGATCAATTTTGTGAAATGAGTCAAACTCAAAAGGGGGTTTTAAGCTTTGAGAACTGTTTTTTGACAAGTGTAGAGTTTGTATCCCAAGCCGAAGGTGAGGTATACAACTGCACAAGTCAAAAAACAGTTTTTAAGGCGAGTTGCTTAAAAATACACGAATGAATGAATGTCACGAAATGATCCAGAATGGATGACTTACTAAGCACTCCCCACTGTCTGCTGTTTTAATTGCTGTGCCATCCGAAAACGCGTCATTGCAGGTAATACAAGAAGTTTCCGGTGTGGTCCTAAACATACATGTAATGAATAAGTTCCGGTGGGACATCGACTACAACTATTTTCTGCATACATTTTCGATGTTTTTCTGAAAATGATGAAAAAAGTGTTTACTTAGAGACGTTTTTCTATTTTCATGATAAATAACATTGTTCTGAGCAAATAGTATATTACAGTGGGGTCGAGAAAGTAATTCATTTCATGAGGGATCAATTTGTGATACGAGCCGAACTCACAAGTGAGGTTTTAAGCAGCAAGCTTCGGACATTGTTTTTGACAGAGTTTGCATATCCGAGCCAGAGGCGAGTTCACAAAATTGATTACTATTGCAATGAATTACTAAGCACCTCCCCCCCCCACTGTTTAAAGTTTTGTTATCTGCCCCCTGCGAAAGTCTACAAAGAATTACATTTCTTATGGGTCATTCCAACCTGAAATTAAACCAAGGTTTTCGATGAATCATCGATTTTGATTGATTTATTTATAAGAAAAG
Source organism: Pseudolycoriella hygida (assembly GCA_029228625.1). Taxonomy (NCBI): domain Eukaryota; kingdom Metazoa; phylum Arthropoda; class Insecta; order Diptera; family Sciaridae; genus Pseudolycoriella; species Pseudolycoriella hygida. The sequence continues at coordinate 85,762,871 of CM055403.1, read as the reverse complement.
TATTTTCCCAATTATATCATACAAAAAGTGAAAAAGCATTCCTATCATCAGTCTGAGCCTCTTTCTGTTTAATCCAAGGAGATATTTAGTAGTGCTGCACCTCCATCCTACCAAAAATTCCATAGATCGCCGGCAGGTTTGAAAGTTTTCCCACCATGGGAGGTGCGGGAAATGAATAGAAAAACAAGATTTTTCCTGAATTTTTAATGTTTTCTTAGTTTGTTTTACAATTTGCAAATTTTTAGTAATAATTGTTGAAAACTTCATTCATGAGTAGTTGGTATTCGCTTTTATATTGTTTATAAAATTTATTGAACTATAAGTTTTAAGGAATCCCGAATTGCCAATGCAAAAAAAAAAAAAACAATGAAAACTGAGATAATCTTAAAATCAGCTGAATTTTGAGAGCAAATAATTTTAAAACTACCCGACCGAATAATTACGTTAGTTTTGAATGGATCTTCATTAGAAGCTCGTGATGTTCTAAGGCAGTTTTGAAGATACGAAGGAAATATTTACAAAACAGCATAGAATATGTCGCGTTTTTCTGTTTGGTTTTTTCACGTTTCTCAAATCTGATGATGTTTGATTGGGAAAAATATTAAAGAAAGAAAAGTTATCATTCGATATAGGCATTTTTTCGAATTTTGTTTCCCCGTTTTGGCTTATGTAATGAATGAACGTGCGTATAAGCGTGTAAAATTACCGGTTGCGAGCCTGTTTAGAAAATGCTTTGGTTACGAGTAGGCATGTTCGATAAATCGATAAAATAACGATTATTTATTGATTGATGATATTTTTTGATAATCAATATCAAACGAATTATTTATCGATTATTGATATTTATCAAATTGCAGTAACCTACCTTTTATAAAACAAAACTCGATCAAAAACCGCATTGCAAGAACTTTTTGAGGACGATGAAGTATGTACCGCGCAAAATGCAGAATCAGAAATCAATTTCTATCACAGTCGGGTGAAAATCTCTGATTGTCCACTATTATTAACTAGTAAATACCCCCGCCCCTGGGGGCTACGCGGACATTAAGCATTCTTGTCCGCTAGGTCGGAGATTAGCGACATTAATACTAAAATGTACGCAAGGGTGTGCAAGTTAGATTTAGATGAATAAGAAATGGATTTAGTAGTATTTTAGTAGTTACCATAAGCTTACGCAAATCTGGTTTTCCCCCGTACTACCATTTTCCCGTAAAACCGTTTTGCCGAACTACCGTTTCTTATATACTATCATTACGTCTGTACTACCGTTTTCCCCGTGCTACCGTTTCACCCGTACTACCGTTTCCACCATACAACACTTTTCCCCGTATTACAATTTTCTCCGTACTACCGTTTCCCCGTACAAACGTTATCATCGTGCTACTATTTCCCCGCACTACCATTTCACCGTTCAACCATTTCCCCGTACTAACATTTCCCCCGTACTACCATTTCCCCGTACAAACGTTATCACCGATCTACTATTTCCCCATACAACCGTTTCTCCCGTCCTACAATTTTCTCCTCACTTCTGTTTTCCCCGTACTCCATTTCACCGTACTAACATATTCCCCTACTACCATTTCCTCGCACAAACGTTATCACCGTGCTACTATTTCCCCGCACAACGGTTTCCCCCGCACTACCGTTTTCCCCGTAAAACCGTTTCCACCGTACTGCTGTTTCCCCGTACTACCATTTCCCCATACAACCGGTTACCCCCCCCCCCCGGTAACTACCCAATTTATGAAGCTTGGGTGAACTTAGGGACGTTGTACGGTCTATAATTTCTCAGGGAAAATATCCCCCGGGCCTTCTCGGTGGAAGTCCAGTACGTTCACCACTGAACCACCTGTCCCAAATAATGATTGTCCACTGAAATGGTGGAAAGCTCGCTGTATCATATTTTCTAATTTGTCTGTTGTGGTGAAAAAGTATGTGTGTTTATCAGTAACAAACGTTTTATCGGAACGTGTGTTCAGTGACGGTAAAGAAAGTATGCCAGAAAAATCGTTTCAGACTCACTGATGAACACATGGAGCAATTAGTTTGTCTCAGCATGAATGATGATATTGTTCCTCATAAATGAAGTTTTTCTTGACTTTCATGTCCAGTGCTTTTCTGTATGATAATTTTCAAAAATGAGAACTTTTTATCTTTAGTTTACATATCAATAAAAATTCAGTTTTATGTGAATTCTAGAAGCGATTAAAAAAAGGAAATGGAACGAAACTGAACCACCTGTAGCTTGGTTTAATTAAACAGTATGCACCGATTCGATCAGTATGCATTATCCTGATCAATACTTTATCAGTCTAACTTTTATAAATGATTTACAATTCTTCAATAAGTATCAATGATTATGGAATGTTGTCGATGATTGTCGATAATCAATTGTTACTGATAATCGATAATTATCGATAATCGACGACTATCGATATAAATCGATTATCGATAAAACATTCAATCGATACTGTATCGATTAGTTTATAATTTTATCTTCGATTGATGATAATTTTCGGTAAACACGCCTAGTTACGAGCCACCATTGTGTTTTCTATTGTCCCCGAAAGTGAACAAAAGAAAGACTTAGTCTATTTAATATATCAACAGTAAATTAAAACTTGGATATTGTTACCTTTGTATTCATGCAATTGCCAGTGTAAAAATTGTCGAAAAAAGGGCAACGCGAAAATGGTTCGTGCTTGATGAAAAAAGTTGTCGTTTCAGACACCAAAATGCCAACAATTCTTTTGATTTTTAAAAATGTTAACACTTGTTACTTGTGGTACTTGCACTTGTCAGGAGTGTTGTCACAGCCAAAAGCTTTGCATTGAACTACCTAATCGAATATAATTTGCCTGGAATCGGTTTGGTCTTGTCCGAGATATTTATCAAAAACGATTTTTTCGACCTCTGTGCAGACCACTTTTCAGAGCGTTGAAAACTATAAAATAATTTTTTAAAAAAACCAGTTCTTCTACGAAAGTCTTCTAATGGAATAAAGAATCGAAATCGCGACACGTTGGACTCGTTTACTGGAAAAATTTTATTATTATTATTATTATTATCTACAATCCTGAAACATGTTTGTTACCTGTCCTATGCGAGAAATGCTACACATACGATTTATTAAGCATGATAACAAATTTCTAATGCGATATGATGAACGAATTACTTCTTCATTAGAAAATAGAGTCTCAGAAAAGTGGAAACCGACAAGTTTCTTATTTATCATACGAATTTACCATAAAAATCAGAAACTTGTCGGTTTTCACTTTTCCGTTCCTGTAAAATCCAAGAATTTATGAAAATTAAAAAGTTTTAAATCCAAGAAGAATGGAATGTCAACGAAAATCTTCGCAATGTATTTTTATAGCAACACTGTCAAATTGAAATAACCCTAAATGACCCCCATGAAATGGATCACTTTCGTATGATATGACATGATATGATCAACTTTCGCAGGGGGTAGACAACTAAAATTGTTCCACGGCATCTCCGTAAACATCTTAGTTTTTATGAAGGAGACCTAAGTGACTTTTGAGTTCAATTTTGCTACATTAATTAGCTGTAAAAAAACTAACACATGCCTGTGTGAAGTCGGGCAGCCAAGTTGTAATCCTCGCGTTGCGTGATGTTTTACCGCAAAAGCAATTCATAAAATTGTCACAACTTGAAACAATTTTAGGCGCAACCATCTCATGTGGAATGCATGCATTCCGTTGCAAAAACAAACGTTGTGTACCAACATCTTCCGTGTGCGATGGTGTTAACGACTGTGGCGACAATAGTGATGAGTCCACATGTTCATCGCTGCATAAATGCAACCCAAATTCAGAATTCCAGTGTGAACGTGATACTTTTTGCATATCAAAACAATTCCGATGCAATGGTGAACCAAATTGTTCGGACGATTCGGATGAGATAAATTGTCCGATACCTTGTGGCTTCGGTACCTGCAGCCATGTGTGTTTGGAGAAAAAATCGAAACATCATAATTGTATTTGTGCAAAGGGATTCGTCAAAAACCCTGACAAAAACAACAGTTGCCTAGCAACTGGACGTGAAGTCGTGCTGTTGATTTCTTCTGAGTCAGAGATACGCTTTTTGCTACCGTATGATCATCCTATCTCCTCAATTTATGGATTTGTTCCGATACCTAGTTTGAAAATTGATGTGTTTGACATGTTTATCGACAAGAGTAACGTCGTTTTGTTCTGGATCGATTCACACAACCACAACATTCAAAAGTTGAATTTGAAAACTTTCAATTTGAACTCTAAGAGAATGGTCCGAGCTGCTGACAATGAAGCCGAAGTGATTGTAAGTATTCACAGTGTACCAGCAACATCTTCTACAAAATTAAATTACAGATAAGTAGCCTAGAAGATCCCAAGGGCCTAGCCGTTGATTGGGTGGCGCAGCGTTTATATTTGATTGACGTGCGGAAAGGAACCATTGTTTCGACGAATTTTGATGGCAAAGATTATGTGACTATCACGACAGCGGGATCGCATCCTTTAGATATTGTGGTGGACCCGAAAACCAAAATCGTTATCTGGTAAATAAGTTCTTCATGTCGTTCGATCTCTTCAACTAATTGTTTCAATAATTACATTAGGTCTACATTGGAAGAAGGTATTCTGTCTGCTTCATTGGATGGATCAGATAAAAAAGCCTTGGTGCAAGGAGGTGTTGAATGGCCAACGGGCTTAACTATTGATTATCCGTCTCAACGACTTTACTGGGTTGACCAACGTAAATGGACTGTTGAAACTTGCCTGTTGAACGGGAAGGATCGACACGTTGTAAAGAAATTCACAAATGCCAGTACGTATTTCTAAGTGTTTAGTTAGACGGACATAAATCAAGTATTTCATTTTAGCTTGGAGTCCTCGGAGTATCGACGTGTTTGAGGACTATTTGTATATCACAATCTACAACCAGTCCGTCATCAAACTACACAAGTTTGGCACAGATAATGGAACTGTGCTACTTGAAACCTTTCATCGATCATTAGATGTTATGGTGTTGCACCCACTTAAACAGGATTCGAACAGTACGATCTGTGGCATGAATTAATGAGCTTTGCCCATAATTTCTTTTCGTTGCAGTTACAAACCCTTGCTTACTAAATCCATGTCACATGGACAGCATTTGTATTTTGTCGTCAAGTGACCCAAGCGGAAAGGTGTGTAAATGTGCGGATGGCATGTTTAGCGTACGGGACGACAAACTAGGCGTGACTTGTAAATCGATGTCTAATGTTCCTGGCATGTGCCAGTTGAAATGCAATCGCGGTACATGCAAATTTGTCAATGATAAACAAAAATGTTCTTGTCCGAAAGATTACGAAGGCGAATATTGCGAAAAATATCGATGTTCCGGTTATTGTCGCAACAAGGGCGTGTGCTATGTGGACACATTAATGGCGGTTGATGAGGATAATCTTCCACCACTGAAATGCCGTTGTCTTCCTCAATGGACCGGAGATAAATGTGAAATACCGGTATCTCTCTGCAAGGTAAGATCATAATTTTTACACAAACGAGACCCACAGTTCGAGAAGATGATTTGATATGTATTTTCTAGGAGCGGTGTCACAATGGCGCTACGTGCAAAATTGATCCAAATGGCGTTGAAAGCTGTGTGTGTCCAACAGGTTTCAAAGGTAGACACTGCGAGATTTGCTATGATTTAGAATGTAGAAATGGTGGCATCTGTAAAAAGAACTTGGACAAAAGCTATTGCGATTGTCCAAATGGATACAAGGGTCCCAAGTGTGAAGACAGTATCTGCGATGACTATTGTAACGGAAACGGCGATTGTATCATACGCTTGGGAACGCCGCAATGCGATTGTTACAATGGTTTTTGGGGCAACCAATGTCAATCTGATTCTTGTACTGAATATTGTCAGAATGGAGGGATTTGTATGAACGAAGGAGGTCAGAAGAAATGTCATTGCCCAGGTGAATACACCGGCGACCGTTGCCAATTCTCCACGTGCACTAGTGGAAACTGTGACGATAAAAAATTTGGTCCATGCGACAAGGTTTCTTGTCAAAATGGGGGTACTTGTCACGTTATTCGTGATTTGCCTGTTTGTAATTGCACTTTACTGTACTACGGACGATATTGCGAGGTACGGAACTGTTTTTTTTAAATTTATTTTCATTTAATGTTTCTCTTGGCCGGTGGCAGAATTCCCTACAAGTGACTTCCAGCCTCTGCGTGGATTTCTGTGAAAATGGCGGAATCTGTCGGCTAGACGAATCTTTGCAAAAGCCTTTCTGTCAATGTGTTGGCGATTGGGTTGGAGAAAAATGCCACGATCCGCCTGCATGCATTGAAAGTTGTGGTGAATGTCATCCAGATAGTTCATTGAACGAATGCTTGTGAGAAAAAAATTAACTTACTAAATACGGCCTTTTCACAAATTTATTTTGCAGATGTGAAGACGGATCAGCGAGTCCATGCATGCGTGAATCGTTGGGTGCTGTGCAGTCAACTGATCGAAGCCAAGTGCTAAACGTACTACTTGTGATAATGTCTATACTTGTGGCTTTAACTATTGTCTTTGGCGGAGCTATTTATTATTTAAGGTATTGAAACAAAAATATCTAATTGCTTTTAAAACCAGCCGAAATCGTTCTTTGGTGAATATCAATTTGTAGACAACAATCTAGTTAAAGTGGAGGTGTGACACAAGACTTTTTTCGACTTTTTTAGATTTAAATTTATCAGGTTGGGTTGCCCCTTTGCTGGGCCACGAAACAAATCTGCTGATCCTTTGTTTGTTCTTCACCCGTTCATCATGTAAATAATTCAAATCTTCCGGAACCAGCTATGACTAGCTGTCATAGAAAAGCGGTCCTAGGTAAGGCAATCAAGTGGTCCGATCACTACCACTACCTGCTCATTTGTCATCAGGCACCAGAAAGAATCGCTTCGAATGCGGCATCCACTGTAAGCGCTACAATGTTTTCTAGCTTCGGATTGTATCCTTAATCGCTTTGTCACACGGTTCCGGCCCGTAGCTGACTAACTTAGAGCCAAACTTCTACTTCCAATATCGTCGGATAAACATTGCGTTGCTTTTAAAAAATTAAGTCTCACACAGGTGGCAGATCCACCAACGCAATAACTTTTTCACACTTTGGCGATTCTTGGGACATTTGTCGAAAAAACCGAAAATCACTAATATTCAATTCTCTTCAAATTTGTCTTCGCAAGTAACTTTCTAACTATAATTGTTGAGTCTAAAATAATGATCGGAGCCGATAGTGATTTGGTTTGCAAAATCCGCCATCTAAAATTTTCTATTTTAAAATGAATAGCGCAAAGCACGCTATTTCGTGGCCGTACGCAATGTTTCAAAATATTCTAAATTTTCAAAAATGTTTGTCGGGAAAAAATTGAGTCTTCAGAGATTAGAGGTGTTCGGCAATCAGTTTTTCGGAAGACCAATACACTCTTCAGAAGACTTTAAGAAAATACGCTGAGGGTCACGCCCATCCTCAAATAATTGATCGTCGCACACATCTACATTGAACGAAAGTAGTAAAAACGAAAACTGATAAAAAACATAAGCAAACACCCGTACCTGATACGTAATTCTCATTCAGAATAAATATTGCAGAGGTTTTCGAATAAGCATAAAATTAAATGTTCTCAAGGCAATGCAAAAGGCCCTACCGAATTACATCTTCTGTCATCCGAGACCACTGATTAGATCGGTACGAAGAACGAAGTTCTTCGAAGAGGGGTCTTTTGCGTTTACCACGACGTTTGTATCCGGTCGAATTTCGACCCGGGAGTAGAGGGGGAGCATCGATCATGGTCCTTAGATGACAAATCAACAATAAAAAAAAATGTCCGTCCGTGCGTCAACACGATAACTCGAGTAAAACTCAACCGATTTTCAAAAACTTTTTTTCCCTGAAAGGTTGGTAATCGAAAAATCTTTTATGGTATTGAATCTGGACACTGTCTTTTTGGTATTTTGTGCATAACTCGAGTAAATCTTTTCCGATTTTCATAATTTTTTTTTTTGTTTGATAGATCTGGGCATGACCGACAATGAATAGAAGAAACTTTTTTGAATTTGACTCCTTGGATTTAGCTATTGCACTACAAACGAGTCTCTGCTAGAGCCCTACGTGTTTTTTGTGAATAACTCGAGAAAATCTTTTCCCATTTTCGAAAATTGTTTTTTTGTTTGAAAGATCTAGGCACGGCCGACAATTAAAAAAGAAACTTTTGCCTGTGTTTCGGGCTCAAATGGGCCCTAACCAAAAACATTTTTTTTGCTATGTTGCAGAGCAAATTAAGGGAAACATTTTTGTCTATGGAAGTATGTGTGTGAGGCCTCTACTTAGGGCCCTAGGTCGGTCTTCAGGTCGGCCCTTGCCCAAAAATTGTTTTTTTTTCTATGTTGTACAGAAAATTGAGGTGAACATTTTCGTTTATTTTGGGATGAATTTCGTGCTTTCAGAAGGGTTTTTCACGACCTTGCTTCGGAAGTGTTTTTCAATATTGCCCTATCGGCAATTTAATGAGGACGTAATTATTTATTTATTTACTTCATCATGGCCGAAGCCCCCTGACATAATAAAATCAACTAAAAAAAATTACAATATTTATAAAACAGTTAACAACTTAACAATTTAACGAACAAAGTTGGAAAATAGGAATCAAATAAAAAAATTAAACGAAAATAGAGATTCTAAATTTAAAATAGTTCGTCCATCCATCTGTTTTATATTTGTTTGATGCACGTTTTGTGTAACCCGTGGCCCACCTGAAACGAAAAGTATTAGTGGAAACTAGTCGGCTAGACTAGCTGATTCTGCGCAAGTTGACGAGACTTGAAATTTCATTTGAGAGTCGTGAGACCCGAGTTGACTAATCAGCTTCTGATCAGAGTGAGAACGAAAGGTTCAATTTATGAAATTCTGGTCTTACCATTCAGTTTATACGTTATTTTCAACTTCCTGATAGTCATCTTGAACGATTCATGTGGTATGTTTTGCAACCACAGTAGTGAAAAGCGGTTAAATGCCATGCACATGTTATTAATTGGCTCGTAAAAACCATATTTTGTCCTGTGTTCTTCAACAACTAGAAAGTTACCAGCATGAGTAGGTCTAGAATTTCGAATGATGTTGCTTTTAAGTTTAGGTGCGTCGATAAAGCCATTCATCAGATCAGACACAAAAAGTGCGCAGCTATTGATTCTGCGTCGGACGAGTGTTTCAATGTTAATCCATTCGCATCTATAGATATACGGTGGGAGCTTGTGACTTTCGTCCCGTTTCACCGACCGCCTAAGTGCGTACATCAAAAATTTTTTTCTGGATTGATTCAATCCTGTCAACAAATGTGTCTTGATAAGGATTCCAAACAACTGAAGCGTATTCTAAGTAGGAACGGACATAAGCAAAGTATATACTTTTCAAAGTTAATATTCTTAAATTCCTTACAAGTCCTCATAACAAAACCAAGCATTGAGTAAGCTTTTGCAATTCAAATATTCAATGTGTTTTTTGAACGTCAGTTTTTGGTCCAAGAGGACTCCCAAGTATTTAATTACCTTAACACGAGTCAACGCAACATCATCGATATTGTAACCGAACTCAATTTTGGATCTCTTCCGGGTGAAGGAGATTACCTTACATTTATCGACGTTCAAACAAAGTTGGTTGATTTTGCACCATTGTAGAAACCTATTCAAGTCACGTTGAAGAGCACTTGCGTCAAGAACATTTTTAATTCTCATGAAAATTTTCAAGTCGACAGCATACATTAGGTAAACTGATGTGGAGAAGACTTTAGTAGCGTCGTCCATGAATAATATGAACAAGAGAGGACCGAGATGGCTACCCTAAGGAACACCAGAGGGCACGTTAAACGTTCAAGAAAAGTATTTCCCTAATTTGAACTGCGAACTTTTACGTTTGAAAAAGAACTTCATTAGCAATCTTCGTATTTCCAATGCACATCAAATGAATTAAAGACTCACATCTGCCGCAATTAGTAGTAGTAGTAGTAGTAGGTTTATTTATTTAGATTTTTTCCATTTACTGCTTACAATATAATTTATTTTATCTACAAATAGTTCGAATGTGTCCATAAAGTAGTTTTTTAAATTTTTCACTTGAATTTTCACCTGTAATCACTTTAGGAATGCTGTTGTACAATTTAAAACCTTTGAAAAATAGTGAGTTTTGACTGCAAGTTTTCATGGCATTCACTAGAACTAATTCATTTGAGCTTCGTAGATTCCTATTTCTCATTTCATATTTATATCTGACTTTATTTTTCATGTATATCGGAGCCCTGCCTTTGACTATGCTGTGAATAAACACCAACGTTCTTACATTAATTATTTGATTTACACTTAACAAATTTAATCGATTTAATAATTCGTAGTCAGCATTTCCTTTTCTTTTAGTTCTTAATATTACACTTAAACACTTAAATTAACGGTAGAGTCAGCCCTCACGTTCGGGGGTGGGCAATCATCCCTACTGCAATTAGTAGGAGGAGGCATAATTCACCGTGTGCAAGGGCACAACAGAGAAAAAGCCTAAAAAAATGAAACAAAAACAACTTTCTCGAAATCAGACAATTGCACGTTTGGTAACCTGACTAAATTATAAACTGTATGAATTTTCCGTGAGGAACCTGACTATAATTGTCAACAACAAAGGACAATGAATTTTATTATGATAAAACGAAATTAAATTACACTGGAATTCAATTACTATTGGCAAATAAATAAAAAAGTCACCGTAACTAGAAAAATATAAATAAATGAATCACCAAATTTCAAACGTTTCCAATAGAATTCAATTAGCTTATGCACACAACAGAACAGTTTGCGCGCCAAGTCCAAAACGTTAAGTTATGGCTACGCACACTATTATGTGGTGCAGCAAAATTGGCTAATTTGATTGAAATATTTCAAAAATTTAACTTACAATTTAAAACACCTTTACAATTTCTCAGAGAAATATTTTTCCAGAATTAAATAAACATAAATTAATCATTTAACAATGAAAACACTACAAAAAATCAATGGAAATACCGAGCGATTAAGCAAAACACAACGTCACTCTCACACCCTTGTTATTTTGCTTTTACACATACTATAGAGTTAAGGCAATATTTACTTAGATACATTCGAGCCTTTTTGTAACATCTATTCTGTTTGCCACATCTATTCTGATACGTACTGGTCCATTGCATATGTTTTTTATTGCTGATTCGCCATCTGAGGACCATGATCGGTGCTCCCCCTCTACTCCCTGGTCGAAATATGACTGGTTACAAACGTCGTGGTAAACGCAATAGACCCCTTTTCTAAAAATGCAAAAAAAAGTTTGTCCGTCGTTCTGTTAACACGACAACTCGAGTAAAACTCAACCGATTTTTAAAAACTTTTTTTCTCTGAAAGTCAATCGAAAAATCTTTAATGGGATGGAATCTGGGTACCGTCCGGCCAAGGGCACTGTCGGACCAAGAACCGCCGAGCTAGCCGTTTAAGTTGTTTTTAGTCTTTCGTACTTAGCTCTCTTCCGACTTTCATAAATTTAAAAGGTCTAGGCATGCCCGACAATTTATGGAAGAACAATTTTGGATTTTGAGCTTTTAGACTCAGCCAGGGCACTAAAACTGAATATCTACTAGGGCCCAACGTCCGATTTTCCGATCTTCCGATTTTCGCAGATCTTTTTTTACTGAACGATAATCGAAAAAATTATTACCGAATTGAATTTGAAAAAAGTCGTTCTAGATCTTTCGAAGTTGCGGTCGAAAAAGTGGTGAGAAAGGTTTGTGAAACTATTTGACTTATATATCTGCGAGAATAAGCGGAGACGTTTCCTTTACGCCAAATGAGACCAAAATCCTCATAGAGGACAAATTTTTCAGTGAAATTTTCACTCAGAGAGGTGTCATTCACCTCTTATCTCAAAAACTTTTTTCACTTGAGAAATAATCTTTCCTCTATCGTTTCAGCATTTTGAGGGGGCTCGAGATATTTGTTACTTTTTCTCGTATTTCAAGTTTTTCTGACGATTTTTGAGCAAGAGATATCCTGACCTTTTGATTATATTTTGTTTGTTTATTTTGACTTTTCTGATTAACATTTTTGTTTTATAGAAAACGTCGTATTGGTCAACCATTTTCGCACGCTCGGCTAACCGACAATGTTGAAATAACCAATCCTATGTACCTTGGAGAAGCCGACGAAGTGCCTTCGTTCATTCACGAAGAAGACAAGGTAAATTTATAACATTGAAAGGAATCGATCGGATAAAATTTGAATAAAAAACCAATAGAGTCACTTCGCCAATCCCGTATACGAGTCAATGTATGCTGGTTCGACCGAGTCCGTACTTCCTTGCGGCAGTAGCAGCAGTTGTGGACCCGATGAAAAGAAGGGCTTGTTACAACATAATCAAGATGAATCGAATACACAAGATCTGTTATGATTCGGCTAAGATTTAAGTAAAAGCACTAAGCAAGCGAACTCGAGACGCTCAGCTCTCTTTAGGATAATTTCGTTCTGATAAGAATTGCGGTGATTTTTGTAAAAAAAGAAGTTCAAATGAACCAAATTTTTGTGTTATTTATTAATTAAGTGTTGTAAATACTACCTTAGGTTGATGTAATTATTTACTTTTCACTTCTGTTGTGCAACTTTTAAACTTCCTATGTAATTAGTTTTCATCGAACAATTTAGTTGTTTAATTTTAGGTTTTATGGTTATAATTTATTTTAACCAGGAAATGAGATTATTATTCGTAACTAATTCTTAGTTTTATGTCATAACATTTTCTCAAATATCTACTCGAAATATGCAGTATATAGTCTGAAAAATATTTGTGGATGATGCGGGAAATGTTAAGTTTACAGTCACAATAAAGAAAATTGTACGATGTTTGTATATTCGCTATTGGTTTCGTTGACTCCTTAGTCCTTCCTAGTCCTAAATTGGACGATCAATGCCTACCTTAGTGAGACAAGTCCAATGCTCGCTTGCCATCTGCTCGAAAACCCAAAAAAACGGCATATTTGGGACAAGACATCTATGCATAAGCGAACTGAGTTTTTCCCCCTTCCTTCTCCCTGCCGGATCATTTTTAAAATGAGCTACCACTTATGAAAATCGGTTGCAAATGAGCTGAGATATCGAGGTTTCAGGATGACAATTCTCCATACGTTTCTCATTCTTACGAAAACTTTTTTTTGTCGGTTTCTATCTATCTGACTATCTACAATTGCCAAAAGTATAATTTGCTCATAGTTATATTCCAGCTGGTGCACTCGAACACAGAAACACAGGAAAATTTTAATTGAAAATCAACAACTTTGGCAACAGTAAAAACACACACAAAGTCTAATATTGCGCATACGCAATAGCTCATTGGTGCTAATTTTTTGAATTACAATTTCTACTTTTCTTTGTGTGAGTGCTTTGAGCTGGTGCAAAATTGAATGGACAATTTTAAAATTTTATAGATGAGTCTATTCGAATCAAATGTCTATTCTATTGTAACTGCCAAAATGAGGTTATAAACGTGAAAGATATTAAACAAGGCGTAGTAAGAAATGGGTCGAGGCCTGCTCGTTCAACTCAAGCAATTGAGAAAACAGACGCGAAATCTGTGTTTCGTTCATCGAATTCATCATGCTACTGCAAGGACTTTGACGTTTGAAACGTCATTTTGACAGTTGACAGACTTTTGATACCAACAGATTCAATTGTATGTTTGCCTAAAGGCAGTTCTTAACGAAAATAGATGGCAGCACATTCTATACACTTGACATTTGAAGCAGACTAAATTATTTGAAAATTTTGACATTTGGAGCAGACTATCTTTAGTTCATGATATCGTCGTTATGAGGATAATAGATATCGGACTTTTCGTTGAGAATTGACAATTTTTTTCTCGAGAACTCGCCGGCTGGTCTTCACAAATTTTTCAGAAATCGTTAGTCTGATGAGTTAGATGAAAAATTTTATCGGCCATCTGGAAAAGTGGTCAAAATTTTTGGTTGTATAGGTTTTCGAATTTTAGCTCCGGAATGACAATGCTGAGGGAGTTGGATTCTTCTACAAAGTTGAAGAGTTTGGTCAGAAGATTTTTTTGGGATTCTTAGAAAATAGTTGCCAGCTCTCAAAGTAGCGTCATCTTGGATTTTTCGAATACTGAAAAATTGTTACTTTTGAATTAGAATACCTAGACAGTTAAGAGTAATTTTTTTTGAAGAAATTTTTTTTCGAAGAAAAAATTTTTTTTGGACAAATTTTTAATAGGAAAAAATTTCTTGCACCACTTTTTTTAAAACACAATTACGTTGTGTGCAAACATCGCGCGGTACAATTTTTTTAAAAGAATAATACTTTGAACACAAGCTAACATTCTATTCAAGCAAAATCTACGAAAGTGTCACCTCAAACGATATCATTAATTTTGGAAGCGGACTTACGGACTGGGTCGCACTTAACGTTTCACCACTGTATCTACGGCGTTGTCTTTGCATGTTTGTTGTTGTTATTCGTAAACACTTTTTCCATTGATATTCTCACATAGGCCTAATCTTAGGCTCCATCACTTATTCATTCGTGCACACGGCAGTGTGATCACGATCGTAGGAGTCAAAAAAAAAACATAGGGCGAGATCTCGTGACAAACTTTAAGATTTGTTACTTTCTTTTGCTCATCTATGTGGCTTTCCCGACTTTCTAAAACTCTCAGACGTTCCTGGGGCGTCAGTCGTGTCATATTTCTTGTCTCATACGCAAATGTTCGTTGTGACGGGTATATCAGATGTATAAAAATGGAACCCCGGCTTGAATTGGATAATTTTCCTGATCTTCTATTCTGAACTTCTTGTGAGATCGGTAGGACTCAAGTAGTTCGCTGGAAGAGTTTTACTCAGTTAGTGTATGAGTCCTTTGTACTATCGAAAGCTTGTAAAACATCTAGGAAGGTTGAAGTGTAAAATTCTTAAAATAATGTTCAATTGCGATGTCACTCTGTGTATTTGTTCTGAGGTTGAATGTCCATTTCTTAAGCCGGACCGGAAGACCGGGATTTTAACCAAAGGTTTAAGTATTTTTTCATTCCTAGGACGGAAAACCGTATTTTAAAACAGAAAAGCAGTTTTCTGAACCCTCGGAATGAAAAATATCGTACGAAACTCGGAAAAATATATGTTTTTGACTAGTGTGATTGCAGGCCTTGGCTTTGCCGGGGCTGCAAACCTCACACTCGTCAAAAACATTATATTTTTCCTAGTTATGTAAATAACTATTGTAACTCTTGGCGAAAGTAAGTTAGGTCGGTGTGAGGTCTCTTTTTCTACAGGCTTATCTGTGGTTTGATTGACATGATTACCTGTGCAACTTATTAATGCTGTTTTATGTAGCTCTTTGAGAACGTTTGGAATGTGATAAATCAAGTCGTACTATTAACAGGCTCGGAACATAGTTCCGTTTATTATAGAATATAACGGTTCCCGACAATCTCCGGCTATATTAAAATGCATAATATTATTCAATGAAATCAAATGAAACCAACCTCCAAATGTTAATGTTGATAGAATATGCTTCAAGTTTACATTTACCTTGCGTCGTTGCAAGAGAAGACTGCAAGTTTACAAGTTTATTCGGAATTAGTCTAGTCCAGAAGTTTATGCGATCAAATGTCGAAAAACTTATGAAAGCGATTTAAAAAAAATTAAGTTGCATAAATTGCTTCAGGTTACTGTTGTACAAAACGTACAGAATCATATTTTTAAAAATGGGCCATTCCATTTAGACCAAATTTTGAGGTACCATCGCTTCGCATCGCTTAATTTTGCAACCACTTGGCAAATTTATTTAAAACTCTCCCAGTAGACTTCGAAATAGAGGTGAGCGGGTTGCCCGAAATTCGAAAAAAAACCCGCCCGAACCCGACCCGACCCGAACCCGAAGTACTTTTCACGGGTTTGGGTTTCGGGCTTTCGGGTTTAGAAAATCCCGGTCGGTCGGGCTTCGGGTTTTTAAATTTTCGGTCGGGCGGGTTTCAGGTGTACCTTTTATCGGGTTTACGATTCGGGTTTGATAATATTGGTACAAAAAGAAATTTTGAAAATATCCAAATTACATCGACTAACTAACAATGGTATTGCAATGTACCAGTTATCAGTGTCATTGTTGTAAGTATACTTTGGTAATGATTTCAGATAAAAGAACATTACTCGTTTGTGAGCCGTATGATGAGCAAGTTTATTTTAAACATTTTAAGCGTTATTTTGTGTAAAAGGTGTAATTAAAGTCAAATCTCCCAATTCAATTTGGCCTAAAATTTCATTGAGTTCAATTTTGTAACACAAGCGATAAAAATTGGAACACTGCAAATTAGTCAATATCAATTTTGTCAACCTTCCTTTTTTCATACTATAAATATAATATAAGAAGTTTGACTTTATGTCATACTTATATTTGATAACTTTAAAGTCAAACTTTATGTCACTGTTTTGATATACGCGCTTACTCAGTTATGTGTTGTCTTTGGTTCATTGTATTTATGTTCATAATACAAAACGTAGTGTGCACAAATGGAATTTTAACAGCCTGGTCCTAAATATTGTCCTACTCGGCTTCGCCATTTAGGACTCCGCCATTAAAATTAATCTTTGTGCACTTTGGAACACAAACTACTATAGTTTCACGGCAAATAAACGACAACAACAATTGAGAATCTAGTTGAATGACTTTCGAAGCCAGTACGCATCTCCTGTGCAAAGCATGAAAAAAGCTAGAAAAAACCAACAGAAACCGTTTTTGTCGGTTTTTTACGTTTGTTTCTCCCTTTTTTCATGCATGCTTGAGTTCAACTCAATCGAATAGAGGTGAGCGGGTTGCACGAAATTCGAAAAAAAGCCCGCCCGAACCCGACCCGAACCCAACCCGAACCCGACCCGACCCGAACCCGAACTACTTTTCACGGGTTTGGGTTTCGGGCTTTCGGGTCTAGAAAATTCCGGTCGGTCGGGTTTCGGGTTTTAATTTCGGATCGGGTTCGGGTCGGGTCGGGCCGAGCCGCCTGCGTTTTTCGGGCGGTCGGGCTTCGGGTTTTAATTTCGGATTGGGTTCGGTCCGGGCCGGACTTCCAAAAAAGGTCGGCCCGCACACCTCTACTTCGAAAGATGACTTAAGAGTGATATCGCGAAAACTTCAGGTGATGTCAGGAAGATCACTCTTAAGATATCTCACGAATAAAATAAATCGAAACAGAGAAAATTTTTTTTTCGTTTTTTACGTTTAAACAGGAGAACAAAACAAAAACAAATTTCTCGTAGGGTTGGAGGTTTTCGATTTATTTTTCATTTCTAGGACGGAAATGCAGTTTTCTGAACCCTTCAAATGAAGAAAATTGTACGATACTCGGAAAAATATATGTTTTTGACTAGTGTGATTGCTCGTCACTTCGCACACGTCAATACCACCATACTTTTCCTAGTTATGTAATAGTTATTTGTGTGTCTGTTTTTGACGACTGATTTTAGGCAATTTCGCGTGTTGTAGACCGAGCAAAGCGAGGTCTACATGCGAAAGTGCCTAAAATGAGTCGTCCAAAACAGATACACAAAAAATTTTTCATGCAGAGGTCCAAAATCGAGGGAAATTTATAAAATTTTCTTCGATTTTGGCCCCGAGGCATGAAAATAACTATGATTCGTACTAGGAAAATTAAAAAGACGAAAATGACATTTTTTCGAATTTTAGATATGTGGTCGGTCTTAAGGTCGGCTCTAGCCAAAAAACAGTCCTAATGGAAGTGTGGGTTTCCTTAGGGACGTTCCCAGGTTGCAGGCCCGTATCTAGGGGGGGGGGCTCAGCCCTGAGCGTCTTCAGAGCCCCCCCTGGCGAAACTGAAATGTTGCGAATTTTGCGAAAAAATATAAATCTTGACGTCATGATCGTTTTCAATACTAGAAATTTTCGCCTGCGGCGCAATCATTGAATGTTTCCGTTTCGTTATTGAAATAGATTTTCGGTTCTTCATTGCAAGAAAAAACTTTTGACACTTTTAACGACAGTGGTGTGTTATCGGTTACTGAGCTGTTAGAATTTTTGCTATAAAATGGTAATCAGAACTGTATACTTTCATAGAAAACCAAAATGTGCAATTTAATTTTAAAAAATTTTCACCTGCGGCGCTACTTTTAAACATAACATTCACCACCCACTCAAACTAAAGTTTTTATTTCTCTCGCATAAGAATAGTACTCAAAAAATTGTATTCCCTGCAGCGTTATAACAGAAGCTTTATGCTAGCTGCTAACAAAACCTGCGGCAAAAATTTAGGAAATTTAGCAAATTTAGCAAAATTTATAAATAGTGTGACCGATTTCAGGAAAATATGTGAAGTGAAGGACAAATTCTATTGTCAAAACTTAGAGTAGCTTGTTTTTGAAAAACCGTTGCTGTATCTATTTTAGACGGAGAGGAACTTCGCACATTTAACTCACATTTTGTGAGATAAACGAACCAAGAAGAAAATAATTTCATCTGAAAATAAGTAATGAGATTATTTTGGAAAAATGGAAACGCCATGAATAATGCTAAATTTTTTAAAACTTTGTAAAAAAAATTTTTTGCTAGCTCCGCTAGCGATTTCTGACGTCGGTTCTGTTTCAAAGACGAAGCAGAGTCGTGTGTGCTTCCTAAAAAGCTGGGAAATAAACAAAAGTTCTGTGTGTTAGGCACGGCAAATTATTTAGGGGGGGGGGGAGAGGTGCCGGTGATATACAAAACACCTTTTATCGGCGACCCTGTTTAACGAAAACCCTTTACCAAAAATACGACTGTAATAATGTGAAATGCGCGAAATAAAGAGAATTTTCTCAAAATTTCATATAATTTTATCAATTTGGTGGGGGGGCTCGAGCCCCCCCTGACAGTCGACCCTGGCTACGGGCCTGCCAGGTTGAGAGGTTAAAGGCGGATTGGAAGAGTTTTTTAAGAGCGATGTGTTGTCTCGGACTGGTTTTTCAATATTGCCTTTTTAGAAATTTCAAAAGCAACTTAATAAACACGTAGTCAGTAATTCAATGAATTTTCACTGTATGAATTGGGATTCCTTGCGACAAACGGACGGAGCACGAAATCGTACGAGCTGGTCTGCATAGGTTCTGGTTTTTTAATAACGTGAACTGCTTGAAATAATAAATAGAAGCTAAAGTAGTGTGCTTACCTACGCATCTTTCCTTACTATTACAAAGCCTTCGTTCCATGTAGGCTTTTTGTTCATTGAGTAATATTTGGCATCTGATTGAGAACATCGAAACGTTTTATTTTTACATCAAAATCATATTCTTACATTTAAGAAATGCCAGTGATGTTCAATTTTTTTAACTTTATTTTTATTTAATTTTAGTAACAACGGAGAAGGCAGCTAGTTAAGCAGCTGTAGGTTTCGTTTCTTTTTTTAATGTTTTTTTTTTTTTAAATTGGCACTTACAGTATCTGAAATATTCTAAGGACCACGTTATATGTTTCCTATATAAATTTTTCGTGAAATTAGAAAACGAAGTGACTATTCGCACGTGCGTGCAAATAGACCATTAAACACTATTCGGATAGTAATTTAATTATTCGCACGCGACTAAGAGTTAAATCGAAAAAAATGAAATCTTCCTTCTGCAAATGGTGACGTAAAACCTTTACGTCGGTTGTAAAATGAAATTTTCCTTGTACAGATGGTATTTCTTTCAAAAAAAATTTTAAATTACAATTTCTTCACTAAATTATTTAGTCGACTATTCGCACGCGCTTGCGATTAGCTTATGCCATTAGAAAATGTGGTCCTTAGAATATTCCACGGACTGTATATATTTCGTAGCCTCAGGTATATGCCAGAAGATGCAAAATAATTAGTGACACAGTTGTAGTACTTTCATAATACCGAAATTGTAAATTTGTAACATGCGATAATATCCATCCACTCGAAACGATTTTCGTAATAAATGAAACACATTGTTTAATTTAAGGAATTTTAAGTAAATTTTTATATGCAAATAAATGTAAAATACGTAAAGGAACAGTTTTTTTGACGTTATCCCGTTTGCGTCTTGAGTACTTTCTATATGCATCAGCACAGCATCATCGTCATTGGTAATACCAAGTTGGGTTATTTAATTCCTTAGAATTTAATATTACTTAACTGGAAAAACTTCATTGTCAAAGAAGCCTTTATTTTCTTTCATTGCTGCGAGTAATAACAAATATTTATTGCATACGCGCACTGTTTCCTTTTAAAGATTATTACCCTAGTGTTTATAAATAAAAATTATTAATTGGTGACAATGACATTCTTCATTCCCCTATGTTTGTTTTCTCGTTTTCGCTTATGCAATAAAGCATCGTATTGACATTTGAGGGGAAATCTCGGCAAGCCTCGATGTTACCCTCAAATGTCAATAAAATACTATTAACGCCGAATGATGTAGTATTTCCTATAGTTGCGTCCCTCAATAATAAACGGAAACGCGTAACGAGCGCTGCTACCACGCATAAAAGATCTCGTATCGATGGCAAAAAATTTAACGTCAATCCAATGTTTCGTCAACGCGAATTAACTTCCGGCACCAATTTAAATACCAATCGTGGATTATGATCTTCTCATCAACAAGTGAATAAGATTACAAGGTTTATTTATGTTTCGTGTCTTAAATCAAAATGTAACTGCGGATACGGTTTTCTCTTACATAAAAGCGAGGATGCCCGAACTTGATAGTAACGATTTTAATTTCAGATTTTTTGTGAAAAAAGATAAGAAGCTTGATGAACTTACTTTCATTTCATCGATTAAGCCGCACAGTCAAACTATCATGACCCCACGGTAGTAAGGGGCCGTGACGCAAATCTTACACGCCAAAAAATTCACAAGAAATTTTTCGTAGACTAAGGAACATATATACAGTAACTTTTTGACTTCCCCCCCATGCGACGTACCCCCCGGAAAATATTTTTCCCGTATTCTACGCAAAATTTTAGGTCGAAACGCATTTTTAATCATTACAATCGGTTCAGCCAATCCGAAGATATGAATCAAACAATATTGCTATTTTGTATGGAAACGAACCCAAATCGAATATTTTAAGTCAATTTGGTAAACCTTTCTTTCTTTCTTTCTTTCTTTCTTTCTTTCTTTGTGGCAATTTTTTTTTGGACGTTGTTAGGTTTTGAAATTTTCATGAAATGTATTTCGTATCTCTAGAACTATGAGAGTTAGAAAGTTGGTTCCAAAGGCGAAGTTGTAGAGAATTAAATTTAAGCGAACACGTGTTTCAGGGTTTTGGGGAAATATGGCCCAATCCTGGTATATGGTCACTTCCATAATTAGGCAGGATGAACCAAATCTCAAGAACTATGAGAGTTAGAAAGTTGGTTCCAAAGGCGATGCTTACATTCCGGGTTGGAACGAAGCGAACCAAGAGCTATGCGTCGCATTCAAAAGGACTGGCGACGTAAACGTCGGAAAACAACTAATTAAAGGTCTCGACGAAAGCCGAAAGGAAATGTGGGAACGTAAGGTGAATACTCTCAATTTCGCTAAGTCATCCAGAAAGGCGTAGAATTTTATCCATTAGGCCATTTTCACACACTGAAATCGCCGAAACAATAGCGAAAATCGAAGGTGGCGAACGGGTCGCCGACAAAATATTTCCAGATTTTTTAAAACATCTAGGACCGGCGGCTCAAAATTGGCTGTCAAGATTCTACGCGAAAATCCCCAAAGAGTGGAAAAAAGCAAAAGTAATCGCGGTGTTGAAACCCTTCAAATCACCGCATGAAGTAAAAAACTACACACCGATAAGTTTACTCAGCTGCTGCTACAAACTTTTTGAGCGATGCCTCGCAACCAGACTAAGCGATCTGTTTGAAGCAGCTGTTCCTAAAGATCAAGGCGGCTTTCGCAAGAAACGGAACTGATGTGATCAGGTTTTAGCCCTCACCAACTTCATTGAGCTGGGATTCGATAAGAACCTCAAAACTGGAGTGGTGTTCATAGACCTGTTGGCGGCGTACGACATCGTCTGGAAGAGAGGACTGCTATTCAAACTGAGCAAGATAATTCTAAGCCGACAAACACTCACCCTTCTGATGAATATGATGAGTGATAGGAATTTTCAAGTAGTCATGAACGGAAAAACCAGCCGAATGAGAATCGTCAACAATGGACTGCCACAGGGGTCCGTGCTGGCAAGTTTCTTATACAACATTTATACTAGCGATTTACCAGAAACTACAATTCGAAAGTTCATCGACGCTGATGATATTGCCATAGCATTTCAAGCGAAATCATTCGAATCC
Organism: Pseudolycoriella hygida; assembly: GCA_029228625.1. NCBI lineage: Eukaryota > Metazoa > Arthropoda > Insecta > Diptera > Sciaridae > Pseudolycoriella > Pseudolycoriella hygida. Next base: position 85,740,485 of record CM055403.1, on the reverse strand, counting down.
ATAGAAAAAACACTGGAAGCTGACCTGCTCAAACTGACCGAATTTTTTAAAAATTGCAGACTCAAGCCAAACGTCGACAAAACAACGTCTTGCGTTTTCCATTTAAACAACCGGAAAGCCGGCCGTCACCTGGAAATTTGATTCGACCTTGGAGTCTATCTCGACAGAACGCTGACGTTCAAACATAATATGTAATCGGTCAGATCGAGGCTCAAGTCACGCGTAAACCTCGTCCAAAAGCTAGCAAGCACTAGTTTGCGATGTTCAGCCAAAACGCTGAAAATAACAACAAACGCAATGGTGCTATGGGCTACAGATTATTGTTCACCTGTGTGGAAAAATAGTTGTCATGCAAAAATTGTGGATGTGGAAATCAACAGAGCGCTACGAGTGATATGTGGAGCAGTCCATTCCACACCAATCCTGTGGCTACACGTATTGAGCCATATACCGCCACCTATCATCCTAAGGCAAGAGGCAGCACTCAGGGAATGTAAAAAGATTAGCGAAGATGAAGGCTGAAATCGAGAAAGCTGTTCTGGGAATTTTACCAATCAGCGAACGAAATGGACAGTGTAAACAAGAGATGGAAAAAGTGGTGGCAAGACGCTGACGTTCGTAACAAACACGTCGTAGATGACCCGACGAAGGAAGTGAGCGGGATGGACTTACCGAGAAAGACATGGCTTAGACTCAATCGGATACGGACAGGCCACGGATGTTGCGCCTACCTACTTCACAAGTGGAAAATTACAGACTCGCCGCTATGTGAATGCGGTGAGATACAAACGATGGACCACATAGTGCGCAACTGCAGAATTCATCGTTTTCTCGGTAATGTAGACGAAATCAACAAAGTAAGTGAAAATTTTCTGAAGTGGTTAGAAAACTTAAATATCGACGTTTAGTGAATTCTAAGTAAATTCTAAGTAGACGACCAATTTATTGATTTGTATTTGTAAAAGTAAATGTAAATGTAAATGTGAATAATATGCAATTTGAATCTGTGATATTGTTTGCTGTGAAAGTTGTAATAGTCATCTGAATAAATAAAATGTAAATTGGGAAGTATGTCAGGTACATGTTGCTGTAACCCCACCCCCTTAAATTTTTTTTTGGGAGGGATCAAAACGAAAGGGGCTGATTAAGAGCTGAACGGGACTGCAACTTCCAAGTTTAGGGCTGTTACTGGACTCGAGCATTTAATGGTTGAATGGGTCGAATCATGTCAAATGTGTTTTCTACTGTCTGGTCATTATTTTTAGACTGCTCTCGAGCTATTCCAAAGGGTCTAGTTAAGGGCTGACGATTGGTCTCAATCGTCAGCCCTTAATATTTCCTAAGCGCCAAAATGCACTGCTCGTTGTAAAAAAATGTTCCTAGTGGCCTAAATGATAATTTCGACAGGCTTTTTTGCGTTTTCGTTGAATATCTTCGGTCAGATATCAGCCCTAAACTCAAGATTGGTCTCAATCGTCAGCCTTTAATATTTCCTAAGCGCTAAAATGCACTCCTCGTTGAAACAAATGTGGCTAGTGACAAAAACGATGATTTCGACATGTTTGTTTGCGTTTTCGATGAATATCTTGGCCGGGAGATCAGCCCTAAACGCACGGTTGGTCTTAATCGTCAGCCCCTAATATTTCCTAAGCGCCAAAATGCACTCCTCGTTGAAAAAATGTGGCTAGTGACATAAATGATGATTTCGACATGCTTATTTGCGTTTTCGCTGAATATCTTGGCCGGAAGATCAGCCCTACACGCGGGGTTGGTCTCAATCGTCAGCCCTTAATGTTTGTTAACGCCGGAGTGTACCACCTGGTGAAAATTTGGTCTACTGATATAATTCATGATTTCGACATGCTTTTTTTTTTTGCTTTATCAATGAATATCTTTGCCGGGAGATCAGCCCTAAACTCAAGATTGGTCTTAATCGTCAGCCTTAATATTTCCTAAGCGCCAAAATGCACTCCTCGTTGAAAAAAAGGTGGCAAATGACATAAATGATGATTTCGACATGCTTTTTTGCGTTTTTGTTGAATAACTTTGGTAAGACATCAGCCCTAAACTCAAGATTGGTCTCAATCGTCAGCCCTTAACTAGCCCCTTTGGAATAGCTCGAGAGCAGTCTAAAAATAATGACAAGACAGTAGAAAACACATTTGACATGATTCGACCCATTCAACCATTAAATGCTCGAGTCCAGTAACAGCCCTAAACTTGGAAGTTGCAGCCCCGTTCAGCCCTTAATCAGCCCCTTTCGTTTTGAGCCCTCCCAAAAAAAATTAAGGGGGTGGGGTTACAGCGACATGTACCTAAGTATGTCTTGTTGGATTTTTTTGCGAGATTATTGATAGCGGATCTTTTGGCATGATTAGATATATCACATCTCAAAATTTTTCTTATACTTTTCATTCAGTGACAGATAGACATGGGATCGAATTCGTCGCTAAAATTGAAAAGACGAAAGCTGATTCGCTGTGGGAAGAGTATTTCTTCCTCGTAAACTTGGAAGTAGGTAGTAAGAAAACTAAATGTAATCTGCCAAACTCAGTTATAATCGATTATTTTAGAGGAAATTCCGCGTGCATTCGGACTAACGAAGTGCGTCTTCATCATGGAAATGTGAGGCCCATCTTTAGATGATTATTCGAAAAATTGCATCGAAAGTTCAAGATACGATTTTGACCATCGCTCCGCTCCATCCTTGGACGTTTTCAACACCGTGGTCAAAATCATATCTTATTGGTCCGAGTAATATATATATATATATAAATAAATTTATGTTCACATACATTTATTACTACACGCAACAAGAAAAAAATCAGATAGATCTGCGCTCCAAAATTCGATGCAAATCATTGTATGAATAAACAGACAAATTGTTAAAGCACGGAACTAATATGCGGCAGGTCGGTGTAGTATTTAAAATCTTGGCACAATTTAAGTTTTACTTCAAAAATAATAAAAAAGAAGGCACAATAAGCAAAAATAATTTTTCAAATATTTTAAGTGGAGGGTCAAAATAATGATGTTAACATTGTATCGCATTCAAATTCACACAATAAATGACAGTGTAGGGACAAAAAAAGTGGGAAGAAAAAGTGAGATAAAATAAGTGGGCAAAAAAAAGTTGGCAAAAATATTTACGTTTCGGTTCTTTATCTGGTGAGGAAACGTGACGTTTTTGGTCCACTTGAACATAAAAACAATTTTATTCGTCGCAACACAACTGGTGAGTTTAAGCCACAAATATTGAATTTCTAAAATAATTCATTGCCATTTTAGTTGCACCGAATTGAACGAGTACACAAACAAAACATAGTTCATAGAAATTTAAAACCAGAAAATTTTTTCATTGGACTGAAGACTTTTCACCGGGAAAAAATTGTCTACATTATCGGCATGACATTCTGATCTCCTAGCTGTTTTTGTTTTTCAAACTACTTTCTAGTTTCCATTTTTAGATTTCCGTTTATCGAAATATTTCGTGAATTATAGCATATTTTCTTAGAGGTTCGCTGCCTTGGGAAAATGTTGAAGCTAATACGAACCAAGAATTATGGGAAAGAGATGGTGCCTTAAAAAAGAACACATCGCTAACAGTAAGTTCAACAATTTGTTCAGGTCTGTGCATCTTTATGTTTACATATATATTTTAAATCAATCAGGAGCTGTTCAAAAAAAAAACCCTGATGAGTTCATAACATATTATAGTATACGTTCGTGTTCGTGCACTCGGCTTTTCCGACGCTCCAGATTACAGTTACATTCGTAGCTTGTTTCTCAAATTGTTGGACTGCAAGGGATATGGACACGACGGTGATTTCGATTGGTGTCAAGAATCTTAGGTGAGCAACTTTTTTGGTATCTGTTACTAATAAAAATAAAAAATGACATTTCAGGAATCTACCACTTTTTCGATATTTTTCAACCAAATTGTATTATGTTCCGGATTATCATTCTTGTCATAGCCAGAAAATATTTTTTTTTCGAATGATTTAAGAAAATATACTTTCATAAACTTATACAAGAAAGACTTTTAATAATAATAATTACATTCGCTGCACTTTCAACTGTAGTTGAAGACCTAAGTGAAAAATATGACACAATTCTCGTTTTGGTACAATTGCACCCGTAGAATACAACACAAATTTACTATGGCTGCTATATCATCTGTAGATTAGAGTTTCCAGCGTAACGTTCGTTTTATACCCACTAGTGCATAATAGTTATTATGTCAATGGATGGTCTCGATTATTCAAGATTTTATTTTCAAGCTGCCAAAAATGATCATCTTTTCTTTAAAATTTCGTTAACGTCAAATTGGGCAATAATTACTAGATTCAGTTTGACTAGTTATTAAGTGTTGTCCCACAATACTAAGTAGGGTTACTCCACAACAAAATTCGTCGCAAATGCCAGAGCCAGCAGCGTATAATTTTTCGCTGACCACACACAGACACTGACTTCATGTAAAAAAATATTTCTTTACAAAATTGCGTCACGCATAGAGACAAAGGAACCAAAAAATTGCGTATCGATTTTTCTGCCCCAAGTCTTTTGCATCTTTTTTTCGTTTTTAACTTTCTTTCAGTTTGACCGGCTGCATTATAAGAAAATTGCATTTAAGCTCAAACTTTACAGCATAAATGCATTATCTCGAAACAGCATACAGAATTTTTATTTCAAGCCATAATATGTGTGTTTCAGTCAGGGACTATATTCGTGAAATTCGAGAAATTTTCGCGAGATTCACGAAATTTTTGCGAGATTCGCGAAATTTTCACGAATTTCTTGAAAATTTGTAGAAATTATCGAATTTTTCTCAAAAGATTTTCAAAACAGCTTCAACATTTAAAACTGTTAAAAATTCAGAGGCCTCTCCTTAAGGTCCTAGGTCGTCCCAAAAATTTTTTTTCCTATGTTGTGGAGAGAATCGAGTGGAAAATTTTGTCCATGGAACTATAAGTGTAGTCCGGGCTGCTATGTCATCTCGCTCGCTAGGGAGATTTAATGAATTTTGACTACTGGATATTATTATGGGGTCAAAGTTTCTTTACAAAATTCTTTTTTGGGTATCATGAACCGGTTAAAACCGATTAAAATCGAAATATCTGTAAAATTTCAAACTCAAATATCTTCTTCAAATCTGAATATTTTTTTCTTGATTTTTTTTCATCTCGACGGTTTGCGAAAGGCGATTCAACACCTAAAATTCATGGAGCAACCATTCTGTGAATGTTCAAAATTCCCGGAAAAGTGTCCCGGAAAAACCGCTAGATTTGAGAACCATATACTGGCCATTTCTTATTCAACTTTAATAAATATAGGGCCTCAGCTCTAGGAATCATCGATACGTTCCTCATTCATTTTTTTCTTAGAAAAATGTAAGAATTAATGACCGCTTCGAATAATTTCAAGCATTGTTACTCAAAAAATCCCAAGACCATGATGCATTTGATGACCTGTAACTATACGAGTATTCCTGAGTTTTCCCATAAGCATTTTTCTCACTTTTTTGCAGTATCTTCTGGATATGAAGAAAGACTGAGGTGCCTTGTTGTCGGTTTCTAGATTTAATTTACATCATTCCACAAAGTCGATCTTCTTCCCAGTAGTCCTAAAACTCAGGTATAATAAGTACTTTTATCAGTTTTTTTGAGCTGTTTTCTGAATTTGAGGAAAGTTTTAGGTCTCTAGAGATAATAACAGTTCTCTTGGAAAGAATGCAAACGTTGATATTCAAAGCCAATCATAGCAAAATATCAACGAAATCAAAGACCTGTAGAAGAGATTTAATCCTGGAAACTGGCCTATAGAGACCCACAGCTTTCCTCAAATACAGAAAATAGCTAAAAAAACTGATAAAAGTACTTCTAATCCCTGAGTTCGAGGACTGGGATGAGCCCCGCTGGAAAAACTTAAGTGTTGTGAATGTTTCGAAAAAAATATAAATTTTGACGTCATGATCGTTTTCAATACTTGAAATTTTCGCCTGCGTTACAATCATTCTTTTCTTTTCCAATCTCATTTCAATGTTTTCGTTATTAAAAGAAATTTTCGGTTCTGCATTGCAAGAAAAAACTTTTGACACTTTTAACGACAGTGGCGGGTTATCAGTCACATATCCTGAGCTGTTAGAGATTTCTTATAAATAGTGTGAACGATTTCGGGAAAATATGGGAAATGAAGAAGAAATTCTATTGTCAAAACTTAGAGTAGTTTGTTTTTAAAAATCCGTTGCTGTACACATTTTTGACGTAGGTAAACTTCACATTTTATGAGTTATATTGTTTTAATTTTGTTCATTTTCATAAAATTAATTGGTAATATATAAATTCTGAGTAAAAATAAGAAAATAACGGTAAAAAAGACAAATTTATCGTGCGTAGTATATAAAATAATGGTAAAATAATTACGAAATAACGGTAATGCCGAGCCATTTATTGGTTAAAGCTGTGTTTTATTGGCAAAATTAGAAAAAACTTTGATGAAACATAACGAAAATTTGGTAAATTGTTTGCAAATAACGTCGATACAAGTTTTATTATCGCAATAAATAAATAAAGTAATGGTAAAATATTTGCAAAATAACGTTTATAACGGAAGATATATAAGTAAAACTTTGTTTTAATGGTAAAATCATCAAAAATGTAGATGAAATCTTAATTATATTGGTAAAATTATTGAAAAATATTAGCACTAAAGAATTTGACAACGGTAGTTTCTGAACTTAGTGGTCATTCATAAATAACGTTTGACATAAAACAATTTCGGCCGTTTTTTTACCTCCCCCTCTACTTTAAACTACAAAACTAAAACTTCATAAAAACATGCTTCGTGTAAAAAAAAAATTTTTTTTGCAAAATCTTTGAAACTAGAAAGACTTAATAGATGGACAAATTGCTTCCTTCAATTGCATCTACAACATATAAAAACATTGAAGTTAGTGAGCAGATTTTTTTGCGGTAATATTGAATCAAATAAGATATGGACTGCATTTGGAAGAACCGAACCGTCCGGAGTACTGATATACGGCGCGGCATCTAAAGTTGTACGGGCTAAAATTATTCGTCTTAATTGAAAACAAAATTTTTCAAAAAATTTTTTTTCATTTGTAAAATTGTAACAGAAACATTTTTTTTTAAACATTTGAGTTTTTATTGGAACAAATGATGCTCTTTTACAAATAATTTTAAGCGCTCTAGCGTTATATTTAGTACTTAAGCGTTATATCACGATTTACTTAGCAATAGGCCGATTTGGATATAGGTAAAAAATTGTATTGGTATTCCATTAGTAATTGATGGTGAGTTGGAATTGATATTGTGTTACTTTACCAATATTATTCTTAAGTTATTCTTTAATTTTCTAATATAATTTTCAATATTTTTTGAATTTTCATATATTGTCAATATGAAATCTGCGATAACCAATGTTTTAAAAATTACCAATACATTTCCAAGAACTACCAATAAACGTTTCGTTTTACATAAGTTGCCAATATATTAAATAATTTACCAATAAGTCGCTGCATCTACCAATATAAATCCAATGATTATCAATATCTGACGTATTTTTATTCATTTACCAATTTTTCATTATAAATCACCAATATTTACAATTAACAACATTTTTAACCCAACTAGCGTTAATGTTATTATACACCAATATAAAATTTTGGAAATACCAATACCGATATAATTAGCAATATATTTTCCAGAAATACCAATTAACACAACAAAATTACTGAACACATATTTTACCAATTGCATTACCGCACTTTCTCTTTACCGTTGTATAATCCTGACTTATCAATAAAAATCATACTTTACCAACGCTGGCAGGTACTTTACCAATATATAATTAAAGTTTTACCAATATCACTTTTTTACCAATAAAAATACGATAATTTTATGATATAACGACTTTTTTGATTTTTTTACCAATAATGACTTAACAATATGAATTCTTTGAAAATAATTTTTTACCAATATTACGTTTCTACCGTTATATCGTCAACATATACCAACGCTAATGTATTTTACCAATAATAAATTCATATCCAACAATAACTTATGTTTTTTCAGATTACCGTTATTTTTGTTCAAAAAAGACAATTATTTTTTTTATTCTAACAATTTCTAAAATAAAATAACAATATGTGATTGCCAATATAAAATAAGGAATTAGCATTATAAATTAAACATTTTTAAATATCAGGTTTTACCGTTATAAAAAAATTCCTTATTGTCATTATTTTTGACCAGTTTACCAATTTAATTTTGGCAACAACCAATTGATATAATTGTCGGCAATACCAATTGCTTTTTACCGTTATTTATTAGTAGAATTACCAATATAAATAATTGTTTTTACCAAAATCTAGATAGACCTATTGGGTAAAAAAAATTATTTATATTGGTATGCATGAAAATAAATTGGTAACTAATAATAATTTCCAAATGGTAAATGCAGACGACCAACGGGTTAATGTTTTCCCGCTATTATATGAACAAAGAATAAGATAATTTCATGTGAAAATAAGTTATGAGATTTTTTGGAAGGACGGAAACGCAACGAATAATACTAAATTTTTCGAAACTGGGAAACCTTTCCCAAACACCCATAATTGTTAAAATTGATTAATGAAATGTCTCTCAAAGTTAGCGGTTTTTTCGCGACACTTTTCCGGGAATCCTTCATAGCTCAGGCTATTTTGAACATTCACAGAAAGGTTGTTTCATGAATTTAAGGTATTGCATCAGCCTTTCAGAAACCGTCGAGATGAAAAAAAATATTCAGATTCGAAGGAGATATTTGAGTTTGAAGTTTTGTAGATAATTCGGTTTTAACCGGTTCATGATACCCAAAAAAGAATTCAGTTAAGAAATTTTGACCCCTTAAATATCCAGTATTCAAATTTCATTAAAATTCCCTAGTGAACGAGGCCTGTGCTTTTAACACCCTAGGTCGGTCCTAAGGTCGGCCCTAGCCCACAAAAAATTACATTTTTTTGAAACGTTTTTTGCAGTTTTGAGGTTTGGGTTTTTAAAATTTTTTTTACGCCTTTGCTTCGAACGGGTTTTAAATGTTTCCTTTTGGCAATTTCAAATTTAATGTGAACATAATATCAGTCTTTTTGCAACATCTATTCTGATGCGTACTGGTCCCTTGCATACGTTTTTAATATCAATTGTTACTTACATTGTTACTTATAATATTTTTTGATTTATTAAGCGAAAAAAAGGCTGCTCACAATGTTGCTTAATAACCGAAATTTTCGAAATTCGTGAGATTCGCGAAAATAGTCCCTGGTTTCAGTTTATATACTTAAGGGACCGTTCATAAAGGATGTCACACAAGAGGGGGAGGGGGTATGAGGAAAGCGTGAAAGTTCTAACATCCTTTATGAACAGCCCCTAAGCTACAAAGCTTAGTTACGTCTCGGTCATAATAAATTCAACTTAAATGTGGAATGTGAATTTAAAAATTGGTGGAAATTTGTATTTACGTACTTGTTGATATGAATATTACTTCATGCGAGTAAATTGATGATCAAAATGAAAAATTCAGTCCCATATATTTCTCCTTTTTCTCTTTCCCTTTTGCTTTCTTGTTGTTGTTTCAAAGGAAAATTTGATGTGATTTATACCGAAATCTGTTGACAGCCAGCCGTCGAGACAATAAATAATAAACTATAAACCAAACATTATTAATCAGATAAAGGGAATATGTACTTAAAAGACACCCAATAACTACTACAGAGTTTGCTATAAACTTGTATAAATATACCACAAGAAATTGCCTTATCTTTGATAAGATACTACACAACATGCAATACAAGGTGCTTAGTAATATTTTCCGGAACTTTTGTTTCGTTACTTGCTAGATTGATGTAAAAACGAAATTTCTACCAGTCACTGAAATTAGTACATTATTAGGTTTCTGGTTTGAGGCGGCCTCCTAGCCTTCGAACATAGATCTTTTTGACCCTTTGTTGTTGTTATTCTTCTATCATTCCACCTAATCATGTATTCGATTTTAGCTAGATTCCCACAGCTATACGTTCCCATTCAGATTACACGCTTGTTAGACCCGTTAGCCAAATAAACCTCGTCGTATGTGCTAACATTTAGTTAACATTAGAATAACTTCTTCTGTCATACTAATCTTAGAAAATTATTTATTATCTCCGAAAGAATGATTTAACTAATAACACTTAATCTGTTCGACACGACTACTCTGCGTTTGTCTTATTTTTCAACAATAAGAAACTCCCGACCTCGATGTAAACAGACTTTTTAAGTTATATTTTCGTATAAGTTATACAATTTGACAGTTCTGTTTTATCTGTGGATGGTCAAAAAAATTTATTATAATTACCACTGCAGCGGGACTGACCGTCATTTTATTGTTGAAATCGAAAGATTCTGGTGATTCCAAATCCAGAAGCAGACAGCTGAAAACATCTTTTCGCTTCTATTTAAGGAAAAAAACAATACATAGAATTTCTTGCAATGTAAACAAACATCTGACTGTCTCTGGCTTTGAAATTACTAGATCTTGCGATTTCAACAATAAGATGTACGCCCAACACCGCTACACTTGGAACCCGAGTGAGAAAATACGTAAATGAGACTAATTGAATTGAAAATGATACTAGTACAAAAGTCTTTTTCTGTTGTATGAGGATGAGTATACGGTTTTCGAATCTTTGTGACTTTGTGAGACCAGAGTTTTTTTGAGACTACTTGAGTAGTCTCATTTTACAATTTAGACCGTCACTTTTTTTAACTTTATGAGATCATCTTACATTTTTTACGATTTAAAGACTAGAACTTTCTTGTTTATTGAACCGAACTATGTATTTTGATTAGCATATTTTATTTCATTTTATTCAGTTAAAGATAAATAAACAGGCATTACACCCAATAACATATTCACCTACTGTTTCGTTTTGTATTCACGGATGGCGCCACACTTTATTTTCTTATATTTATTTCTTTCTAATTTGTTGTGGAGGGGTAAAAGAACTCACCTTAACCCTATGGATAACCACGGGAAGCCCATGTCCCATTCAATGAATTCATATAAATCTTTTAAAAATAATCAAGCAGACTGAGAAAAATTTTCACATCAAACTTAGAAACCCTTCTATTAGTAGTTGATTGTCAAAAAAATAAAATGAATGAGCGTGAATTGAAGTTATATTACTCATTACCTGATTACGAATCGGATTCGGATAATGAAGCAGATGAAGAAGCCCTTTACGATCTTCAACAGCTAGAAAATGTTGAAAATGAGAATAATTATGATGGTGAGCAATACGTTACGTCAAATATATTTGAGGACGACGACTTGGAATCGGACATTGAGATGAGTGATAATAATTCCGATAAAAAATGCGAAGATGGTACCTGGAATCAAAACACAACGCGTTTGGATCAGCTTCAACACAAGCCTCCTGCTTTCGACTCTGTCGGAGCTGTCGTTGGCACAGATGAGAACGACGACAAAAGTGACATTGATTACTTCAAAAAAATCTGGTTCTCGGAAATCGTTTCAAAGCTAGTAGAGCAAGCGAATCTATACTCAAGACAAAAGCAATCGAAGAATTGGGTAGATGTGTCAGTGCCTGAGTTAAATGCCTTTTTTGGTTGCCTAATTTTGATGGGAATACACCGCCTTCCCGCTCTTGCGTGTAGGAGAAATTGCAAGAATCATGCCAGCGAATCGTTACAGGAAAATAACACAAAGCCTGCATTGTAATAACAACGAAAATGCATTTCCTAAAAATCACAAAAAATTCGACAAGTTGCACAAGCTCCGTCCGTTGCTCGATATGCTCAACCAAGACATCAAATTTTATCGACCATCATCTTATGTAGTCATTGATGAGTCAATGATTGCTTTTAAAGGACGTTCTTTTCTGAAACAATATATGCCGAATAAGCCCATCAAGCGAGGATATAAGGTGTGGTGCTTAGCAGACTCCACTACCGGATTTATTGTCGGATTTATCGTTTACACTGGGAAAGAAGAAGTTATTCGAAACTCTACCTTAGGAGAAAGAGTTGTTTTGAGCTTCGCTGACAAAATTCGGCCCGGATCCATTCTTGTTCTGGATAATTTTTTCACTAGCGTTTCTTGTACCGAAAATTTGTTGAAGAAGAACATTTACTCATGCGGTACCGTACGTTCGAATTCGAAAAATTTGCCTGACTTCATGAAAAAATCAAAAGAAACGAAGAAAGTCGACAAAATTATGAAGCGCGGTGAATTTCAGTTTGCAGTTAAGAAGCAGATAGCTGCCGTTAAATGGATGGACTGAAAGGCTGTTAACTTCCTCTCTTCGATAGATAGTCCAAGGCAATTCAGTCCGTCGACGATTACGAAATGGAACGAAAATTGACGTTCATTGTCCGAAAGTAGTTGAAACATACAACAAGTTCATGGGTGGTGTCGACCGGTTTGACCAGTTTGTTGAACGTTATTCGATCGGACGGAGATCGGTTAAGTGGTGGCACCGTATATTTTATTATTTATTGGATTTGGCGGTTGTAAATAGTTACGTGGTGTGGAATCTGCAGCAGCCGGACGGCAAAAAGTGCGGTCAACTTACCTTTCGCTTAAAACTAGCGCGTCAACTCATTGGAGGTTTTTCTAGCCGCAAAAACCTTGGCCGTCCACCGAATTTCGTTAAATCTACAGTCCCAGTTGAGGTACGTTTCGCTAACGTAGGAGTGCACTTTCCCAAGAAGCATGAAAATCGCCGAAGATGTAAATTTTGCAGCACCAAGGAAGCTTTACTCAACATTCGCTGCATACGAAATAAGGGATCACATCGAAAAATGTAGTTGTGTTTACTGTCGTTGCTATGCATTTCGCTTTTATTTTTCCTTTTATTACGAAATATTGACGCCAAAAAATTTTCGACTTATAATGGGGTTGGACGGGTTGAACCGTCGATATCAGAAAGTAAATATTTGTGCTGCTCTGGAGACCTTCAGGAAAATCTGGAGTAAATGTGCACTGTGGCAAACAGTTCATTCCAAATTTTCAAATACTTGACATGACGTTGTCTGCAACCGTGAGCAAACTCATCTGTTATACTATCGACCTCTTGGATGGCCAAATAACATTGTTCACAAGCCGTTATGTGCCCGCGCAGTCGTCCATTTTGCAGAGTTGACAGTGAAACAACGAAAAACCATCAACTATCTACCTTTCAACTCAGCACTCCAACACGGCTTTATGATAAAATAGAAAAACTTAAAGTGAACCCTGTAAAATATTAAAGTTACTTTCTCATTTCGTCCTATTTAAACATATTGATAGCATAAAACAAGAAATAGGGTTTGAAAGGGGTGTATAGTAAGGAGGATCGATTTTTCATGACGACACAGTAAAAATTTGCATGTGTACGAGACTTCCAAAGTAACGGGTTTTGGTTTTGGGACGACAAATCGATTTTATTTTTGAGTAATACAGTAGGGTTGACACAGTGACAGAGACGACAGCCGTACTCCCGGTTTCCCCATACTTCCATTTTCCCCGAAATACCGTTTTCACAGTACTACTTGTTTCCGCGTACTACCATTTTCCCCCGTTCCATACCATTTCCCCAAGTACTACCGTTTTCCCCATACTACAATTTCCCTCCGTACTGCTTCTTCCTTCGAGCTGCCCATTATTTTCACCAATACTGGCGACTTTTACTAACAAAACTCTACTCACTCACCACAACTATAAATCGAATCTAGCAAAATCGACTAGCAATACAAAAGCTTTATTAAAAACTCTAAGACTTTGTCGAAGAAACCAACGAATCTGCCATACATTCCAAGGTATTTTTAAAAACTGATTTGGTCCAAAATTTTCCAGTTTTGGTCATTTGTCACTCATCCAATAGGAACAGTTAAAGATTTTTCTGAAGTTAAGTTGCGAGATTTGGACCTAAACAGAACAATATCAGAATTTTAACCAAAACTGAATTTTATATGTCATTTTTTTCTGATATATGGTGGTATATGGTTTTCTGGAAAATGGTGGTGTCCCTAAAACAAACTCCTTTTCACTTTGATGAACACTCTCAACAGGCGGCCAAAGTTCGAAAAAGGAGAGCTTCCATTGTTAGTTTCAAATTAAGCAATTTTACCAAACAAGACTAATTTTTTATCAAATACTGTTTTTGAATCCACCCTTTCATTTGCAAACATTTCCTAATTCGTCCTCTAATCAACCCATCTTGCAATGCATCTTTCCCCATCTGTTAAAACCATTCCATTCTTTTATCTAAAACCGGAAGGTTGTTGACTGTATAACGGTACTCTGCCTGACCTGCTCGGGTATTTGTTTAGAGTTTCCTGTCGATCCGCGTTTTTGCCCTCCAGTTGTATTTATCGTCAGACTTTCTATTTTATTCTTCTTTCTGTTCTCTTTCCCACTGTCTCTACTGCAGCACTATATAGATTACTCCGTGAGCGCGTAAATGTTGATAACAATGCAGTTAAAAACTAACACCGTATTCGTTTCTATTCACTGTGTTTCTAGCCCTATCGAAAACCATAAAACCATTATACTCTTTTGGACTGTCGTTATTTTCACCATTGCAAAAGATCGTCTAGTCGCCACTGGTCATAGAGTTCCACCTAGATAATTACGCTTCCCGGTAAATAATTATCCAGCAATTTATATTCCCTTGGAAATAATTCCCTTTCAATTACGATTCTCACGGAAGTAATAATGACTTCGAAGAAACGATTGACAGAATATATGTAGATGTTACAGCAGCCGTAGAAACATTGTTATCTATGGGTGCAATAGTACCAAAACGAGAATTTTCTCACATTTTGTAGATTGATTGCAAGCAGTGTGCTTTAATCACATAGGAGGTTTGGTTAGCCTGTTGGAGCCAAATTTTCGAAAATACTAACTTAGTCGTTCAATTGAGGTAATCTGCATAGCAATTATTGGATCCGTACGAAGTACGATGGTCCTATACGTTTACTACAAATTCAGGGCTCCCACACATCCAATATTTAAAAAATTGTCCGTCTCCACTTTTTTTTCGAAACGGCTGCACCTTATCCTGAACTTTTTTTTCGCTGAAAGGTACATATGTCCCATGGCTCAAGTTCAAAGATGAGCACACTCGATTGGGCAGTTTCGGAAATATGGTCAAAAAAGTGTCCAAAAACATGGTTTTTGGGGGGTAGGTGAGACTTTTTCTCAGATATCTCTAGAATTAAGGCAGTTAGAAAGCTACTTTCTGGGACAAAGCTGTAGAGAACTAAATTATAGCGAACGCGTTGTTTTCCCCAGAAACGTCCTAATCCCGAGATTTAGCCACTTCTAGAATTGGAAGGGATGATTCATATATCAAGAACTATGAAAGATAGAAAGTTGCTTTCAAAGGCAAAGTTGTAAAGAATCAAATTTTAGCAAACACGTGTTTCAGGGTTTCCCCCGCTGTAAATTGGCTAGCGATTCTAAAACTGTATAATCAGGAGACTTATCTCTGTTCTTATAAATTCTTCAATATTTTTGGACCCGTACGAAGTACAAAGGTCCTATACGTTTACTACAAACAATTTTATTGTAACATGGGGTAGATCGCGGTGGGAGGGGGGATGCATCTATTATCGTCTAGCGATGACGAATCAGCAATAAAAAAAATGTCCGTCTGTCCGTCTCCACTTTTTTTTCCAAACGGCTCCAAAGGCAATGTTGTAGAGAATTAAATTTAATCGAACACGTGTGTCAGGGTTTTGGGAAAATATGGCCCAAGACTGGTATTTGTCCTCTTCCATAATTGGGCAAGATGACCCAGATCTCCAGAACTATGAGAGTTAGAAAGTTGGTTTCAATGGCGAATTTGTAGAAAATTAAATTCAAGCGAACACGTGTTTCAGAGTTTGGGTGAAATATGGCCCAATACTTGTATATGGCCTCTTCCATAATTGGGCAGGATGATTCGAATCTCCAGAACTATGAGAGTTGGAAAGTTGGTTCCAATGGCGAAGTTGTAGATAATTAAATGTCAGCAAACATGTGTTTCAGGGTTTTCGGAAAATATGGCCCGTTGCTGGTATATGGCCGCTTACATAATGTTGCAGGATGGCCCAGATCTCCAAAACTATGAGATTTAGAAAGTTGGTTCCAAAGACAATGTTGTAGACAATTAAATTTAACCGAACACGTGTTTCAGGGTTTTGGGAAAATATGGCCCAATACTGGTATATGGCCTCTTCCATAATTGGGCAGGTTGACCAGAATCTCCAGAACTATGAGAGATGGAATGTTGGTTCCAAAGGCAAAGTTGTAGAGAATTAAATTTTAGAGAACAAGTGTTTCAGGGTTTTAGGGAAAAAGACTTAGTCCTTCGATATACGATTTTCTAGATTTGAATGGTCTGAGACGTACTTCGCTAGGGCCTTTGACATTACCTTGGGTAATTTCTATGGATCTTTGAAATTCTTACAGTTATAAGAGAACAGAAAACGTTGGATTGTTTGCTTATTTGTGTATTTAGATACGTTCCAGTCTCTTTGCCAATATCTATTCTGTTTGCCACATCTATTCTGATACGTACGGGTCTTTGGTTATGTTTTTTATCAATTTTCATTTTTCTTTCCTTTATTGTAACTGTTTTATATATACTTTTATTTTTGATTTATATTCGCTTAGAAAACTGACGCTCAGGAAATTATACAATTTTTGAGAGTAACCCATACGCTAAATAAATAAATAAATAAATAAAATATACCTTCAATTTGTTAAGCCATACCTTTCGGATGATATTCGATCTTGTTTTAGTTTTGGTTTTATTCTATGACCAGTTGATATATACATCGTGTCTTATCCCAAAAGTTTTTGTATGGAGTTTCTTGGGTTTGTGGACGTTTTTTTTGGGGGTGTGGGGACTGCGTTCGTTGAATAATTGCGATTATTGAATTTCTAATAATATCCATTTTGATATAACATTTTAAGCATTTCCATGTTTTGAATATTTCTAATTTATGATTTCCAAATCCGACCAACTCCTCTTCGCCCTTCTGAATCGATACGGAATAATTTTGAGGCAGGTCTGTTTTCAGAGGATGCCTGTTAAATGCCCCGCCCACCTCAACCTTTGGACTTTTACCACCGCCACTGTATCCAGATCGCCAAAATCACATTCCAATTCAAAGTTATATCGCCGTCGCCACCTTTCATCCTCGCGCAGCGCTCCAAATATGGTGCGAAGTACCTTGCGCTCGAACGTTAGGAGCAACTGTTCATCACTTTTCTTCATCGTCCAAGACTCGCATCCGTAGATCAATACTGGACGAATAAGCGTTTTGTAAATACGGCACTTCGTTTTCTTTAATATTAAAGTATGCACACACCAAAATCGGAGCACATCAAATTCGATAAAAGAACAGGAAATTCTCAAAAAAATTCAATCCACAAGTTTTAGGTCAACTGATAATAAGTTAACTACAAACTTATTACTAGCATTCGAAATTTTGTTTCAAAATGTGGTTGTTACACGAAATATAAATCAGAAATCAAAAAATTGCTTTGCACTAATTTCTCCAAATTTGAACTACATTAATTTTACTTGTAGTAAAAACTCGCTTTTGAAAGTTCTAAATTTCAATTTTCATTTCAACTAATGTCTAAATCTGTCGAACTAAGAAAGTACAATTTTGTATGAAAAGTCTCATTGAAATTTTTTTTCGATAGATTCAGATATTATGAAATGACTTATTTGAAAATTTTTCAATCAGGAACGCACACACGTCACTGCTACTGCCAATTCTGAACTAATTTAAATTTCTATAACTGTAAATACCATTTTCCCTTTAGAACCCTTTGTAGATTGGTAATCCGTCAAAATAAAGAAACTTTTAAAAGCGTATGAATTTAATCCAAGTTTTTAAATGCTTAATGAAAAATGTCCTGAATATTTTCAAAAAAAGGTAAAGTTTGAGACTTCAAGCTCAGTAGAATGTCAAAAATTCATAAAAAAATCATTCGAAAAAATGTATTTTTCACTTTACACGCGCCGACGAAACATGGTCGGCGGCGGCGGTGGCGTGAACAAACTTTTGTCGGCGGCGGCGAGGCATCGGCTTAACCCTACACCTCTAACACCTCTACTTCCATGGGCGAAAATGATCCTCTCAACTTCCTCTACAACATATCAAAAATTTTTTTTGAGTCCTCGCCTATTTTCCGCCATTTTGGCGGTCACCCTGATACAGTACACACCCAACCCAACAATTTTCCCTTTGACACCAAACCTCTATCTCGAACACCCAACCTTGTCTCATACCAAATGTGCTACCATACACATTACTCACACAAACCCATACATATGGGCTTTATATAGCGCCTTCTAAGAGCCTTCACATCTGGAGCGAGGGCTTGTGCCTTGACAAAGAAAGATGGCGGTCTACGGCCAATTGCTATTGGTTCAACTTTTAGGAGAATCACAGCGAAAGTTGCATGTGGTAACGTGAAAGAAGAGATCGGAGAATATCTACGGCCGAAATAAATTGGATTTAACACCAAAGGTGGATGCGAGGCTACGGTCAATGCTTGCCGGTCGTCTGTTTCAAAGAATAGGAAGGGGCGGAAAATCATTCTTAAGATTGATTTCAAAAATGCATTCAACTGCGTTGAGAGAGATGTTCTGCTTAGAACGATCACAGAACGAGAAACAGTTCTGCCAGACTTCAAGACTTTTATTGAAGAATGTAAGAAGATAGGCCTAGAAGTCAATCCATCAAAGTACGAACTGTTCTTTTGTGGAAAGAAGGACGAATCTATCATTAAACATTTTGATAAAGTTTCACCTGGAATCCGAACTGGAACTTTTGGGTGCTGCGATAACTGAAGAAGCTGTGGAAAAAGTTTTCAGCAGAACTCACAATAAGATGAAGCTGTTATTTGAAAGGCTCGGACAGTTGAAAAGTCATATGGCTTATTACATACTGAAGAATTGCTTCGCCATTCCAAAGTTGACATATCTCCTTAGAACGTCAGCGTATTTCAAATATCCACATCTCTTAGCTGATTTGGATGAAGATGTCAAGAATTCGCTTCAACTTATCTGTAATTCAGAATTCAACGTTCAAAAATGGTCTCTAATATAACTACCTGTCCGAAGTGGTGGACTTGGCGTCAGAAAAGGATCATAAATTTGTCTTCCCTCAGTTCAATATCTTCAGTCATTAATCTCGTCACGTCGATCTACCCAGAATTATCAGATGAGACAATGGTGGCTAATTACAATTATTGTGCTTTGGAGAAATGGTCGTCGGCTTTTGATAATTTTCCTGTCGACAAAATATGCCAACGAAGTTGGGACAATCTAATAATCTCCGAAACAATTTCGTCATTAACTTTCGAATCAACAACAGACGAAGCAATCTAGCTTCAACAGTTGAAGAATCAAATGGTTGGCACATTGTTGGACAATAATACGTTCAGAATTTCGGTTGCTCTGCGAATTGGAACAAACATATGTGCACGTCATAGATGTGTATGTGGTGAATTTGTAAGTGAAGACGGTTCTCATGGCTTGAGTTGTTCCAAGAGTGCAGGCAGGTTCTCACGTCATGCCGAATTGAATAATCAAGCCCTCCAATCGGCAAATATTCCATCAATGAGAGAACCACCGGGGATGTTTCGAGACGACAACAAAAGGGTATGGGATGTAACTTGTTCGGATACGCTGGCTCCTTCATATCTTCGTCTATCGTCAAAATCACCTGGGCATGTAGCAAATAAAGCAGCAAATGTCAAGTTGAATAAATACAAAAAAATGCAAGAGGATAATTACATGATCATCCCATTTGCAACTGAGCCCTTGGGCCCATGGTGAGCAGTCCGTTTCATCTAAACAATAGCGACATTGATCGAAGAAAGAACATCCGAGAAAAAATCGAAAATGTACCTTGCACAAAGAATTAGCATCGCACTTCAACGTTCAAATGCAGCATGTATAATGGGCACATTTGATGAGGAATATCAAAAGCTTGAAGAAATCTACTATATTTTATAATTTTGTTTTTTGAAAAAAAAAATAATAAGAATGTTTTTGGACCCGTACGAAGTACGAAGGTCCTACCGTTCACTACAAACAATTTTATTGTAACATGGGGTAGATCGAGGTGGGAGTTGGGGGGATACATTTATTATCGTCTAAATATGACGAATCAACAATAAAAAAAATGTCCGTCCGTCCGTCTCCACTTTTTTTTCAAACCGCTCAACCGATCACCCTAGACTTTTTCTGAAAGGTACATGCCTCCCATGATTCAAGTTCGAAGATGAGCAAAATCGGCCAAATAGTTCCGGAGATATAGTCGAAGAAGTGAAGGTCGGACATGAAATTTTCACGGGTCGATGAAACTTTTTCGCAAATATCTCACCAAGTATAGCACGGAAATTCCTCATTTTGGTGTCAAATGAAAACATTTGATGTCACAAACCTAGGAAAATTTTTCGTAGAAATCGGGTCAGTGGTCTGGGCACTGTGACCAATGGAATGGACGAAATTGAATTTCTCGGCCATATACGAAAACAGCTTTTCGTCTATATTTTCTTAAATATGCAATATGGAGATTTACTGTTGTAAATTGTAGAAATAAATTGTAGAAATTGTGTAAATTGTAGAGAATTAAATTTAAGCGAACACCTGTTTCAAGATTTTGGGTAAATATGGCTCAATCCTGGTATATTTTTTTTTTTCAAAAACACCATTTATTTGGTATGGATAGTACAATCTTAACAAAATTTGTCAATTTATGACTACAGTTGAGTTGTACTAAAGAAATTTTTGAGGAAATAACTTCAGTAAGACGCGTGCGGGACGGCCGACTCAATAGTCATGTCCCAAATTGCCATTCGAAGACTCCGGAGATTTCAGGATGTTCTTCCATAGGTTAGTTCATGTGGTTTGACTCGTTTCAGCCTCCTCATTTCGTCGGTTGTATCCAACAACTGGATAGCTTCCACATTGGTGTGATTAAGTAGCCTTTTTTCGTGTTTAATGGCGTTAGCACGAATTACTTCTCCTACCCATTCGATTTTTAGGTCTTTATGTAATTCCTTGTTTGTTACAAAGCGGTATGCATTGCATTAGTAATCATGCGAAGGAAAATATTTTGGCTTGTTCATATTTTCTCTGTATTTGTTTTTTTCGCACAGCCCCATAGTTCGGAGCCATACGTCCAGATTGGTTTGAAGATGGATTTATAGATCAATCTTTTAGAGTAGAGGCTCAGTTTGGAGTGATAACCGATGATCCAGTACATCTTCCAGTCTCTAATCCACTTATTTATTTTGTCCAAAGATAACTGCAATTTGTTTATTGCTTTGTGCTGAGTGGTATCAGTGGCCAGAATCGCTGTATCATCAGCAAAGGTGCCAATGAGGACATTATCAGAAACTGGTATGTCTGTTGTGTAAATTATGTATAGGAGCGGGGCAAGTACACTTCCTTGGGGTCAAATGCTCGTTCTATTACCGTTGTCAGTCGGTGAACTTGTTGCACAGTTGAGTGTTTATTTCCGAATCCAAATCTGGGATCTGTATCATTTTTTCCAAACGTTTAATCAGAAGTCTCTCAAAAATTTTTGATATTGTTGGTAAGAGTGAGATGGGCCTGTATAATTCAACTTTTTCAGGAGGCTTGTCATGTTCATTTATCATAATAATTGCGCAATTTTAAAGCACTTTGGAACGTATTTTAATTTCAGGCAGGCATTGAACAGATATGTGAGCATGTATATAGCTTTCTTCGGTAGTTCTTTGAAGGCTCCAGGAGCGATTTCATCTATTCCTGGGGCCTTCTTTACGTTGAGTTTTTTGTCAATTTCCCTGGCAATTTTGTACGGCGTAAATTTTTTGATCTCTGCGTCAGGTTGGTAGTTTGGTGTTGTGTCCACATTCGACTGAATGCCATCGTGCGGTGTGAACACCTTAGCAAGGTGTTGAGCGAAGAACTCCGTTTTATCGTTGTCGTTTCTTATCCACTTTCCATTGGAGTTTTTGATCGGCGGAATTTGGGTGAGCGGTCTTTTGAATCTTCTCGTTGCATTCCAGAGTGAGTAGTCATTTTCCTTCCCGTGGCCAAAATTATGTAGGTATTTATCGAAGGAATCCTGTTTGTATGCTCTGATAATTCTGTTGGTTTTGTTGCTAGCTTTATTGAAGTCCTTTTTGTCGTTTAAATTTCTAGTTCGATGCCACAATCTACGGGCCTTTCTTCTTTCCTTGATTAGATCTCTTATCTCTAGCGGATAATTGATTGTGTTTGTAGGTCTGTCTTTTGGTACAGGGGTGGCTTGTTTTGCAGCTTCTTGGAGTAAGGCAATGAATTCCTCGGTCTGTAAGTCAAGTTCATATTCATTTTTGAGGCTAACCTTAAGATTGATTGACTCTTTTATTTTCTTCCTCAATTGTTCCCAGTCTGTGGATTTGGTAGTAAGATTATGTTTTTTTTCTTTTGTTTATTATAAATATATTTTCATTTTCCCTTAAGTCCGTCCCATACCACCTTTGGCCATTTTGTTGGTCACCCTGACACACTACACACCCAACCCAACAACGTTTCTTTTGACGCCAAACATCTCCATCCTAATACAGTCCAAAAATTTTGCTCATATTTCATCAATACTTCTAAGAGCCCTGGCGCCCAAACGAAGCCGGTACCCCCTTTTTTAAAATCTCATATGGCGTAGAATGCCGCACCGAAGGTCCCTGCAAAATTTCAAGAAAAGTTATCGAGCCGTTTTCGAGGGATGTTTCCATTAACTTTGGTTTCTATAAAATAGCACATTTTGTATGGAAAATGACGGTTTTCTAAAGGTCATATCCACCGAACCCATTTTAATGAGTGAAAAGGCATTTCGCCTTAGCATTTTCCGTAGAATCCAGGAAAAATATTTTCCGGAGGGTAAGCCAAACCTAACCATAGATATGGTTAGTCTACGAAAATTCCTAATTTTTTGTTCGTGTGTGGGCCTGCGTCACGGGCACATTGTTACCGCGCGCCCATGATTTTCATTCATGGCTTCTTTTACTGCAGATTTGTATTTCATTCATTCATTCGAAAGTTATGAATGAAATTTGGTGTTGTCATATTAGAAAAATTTCGCATCTGTCACTTTCGCTTTGCTATGCGTAGGCACAGTTACCTGAATGAAATCAGCTACACAGCAAACATAAACGATTTCATCAATGAACATTGAACTTGTAACCAACTTCACTCTGAGCGCAAAATTTTACACTTTTCGAAAGCCAAGCATTTTAAACAAAATAGCAATTTGACGTGAGTGTAAATTCTGTAGTCCGGAGCCGAAGGCGAATGTTTTCTCCCTAGTGGGCAGGGCTTAATATTTGGGAATTAATTCGCACATTTTTTTAAATTTTAGAGAATTTTAGGAAATTAATTCTCAAATATTAGTCCCTGCACCAATGTCGTACAAGGTTTGACATGCCAAGGATTTGCAAAAGAATTTTTGCAGCTCAATAGTCCGAGTAGAACTGGCTTTCTTCCGTAGATATGTTGAAATAATTATTTACCGCAAAGTAAAACTATTTTTACCACTTGCCGGAAATAAAAGAATTCAAAAGGCAAGAAATGTTACTGTATGACTATTTTGTTTTAAACGTTTTATGTTCACATTGTTTCCGTTTTATAATGCGTGTTCATCGCGTGAGGCGCCAACAACAATTTATAATTCACATCCTTCTCATTTTCTCTAGACTTTACGTTTACTGTCTTGGAAATTTTGTCGGAAATTGTAGCCTATTCTGAACATCGCGTCGTTGATGATCTTTTTAATGTTGGTATTTATTTGAAATACTGCAACAAAGTGTCCAATATCCAAATTGATCAATATTGAAAGCATTTTTATAGCCAACAAAAGAAAGCTACTTACGTCCACAGATTATCATCAACGAAGCACATAAATCTAAAGCTCAATAAATACCAAATTAAACGGTCGTGACATTAGAAAGATAGTGTGTTTGATGAACTTAAAAAGCGTATAAAGCTTTTATGTTCAATCCAATAGTTTAATGAATTGAATTCCATTAATTTAACACTTCTCATACATTCCAATCTGCGAAATTTGCAATTTAATTTTATTTTACTTTAACGCTGGATAGACTCAATCGTAAAATTTTCACACAGAATGGTTTAACAAACACATTACTTCAGTATCGAAACTAAGATTTAATGACCGTAGCAAGTGGGTAACAAAATAAAATTATAGTGAGCTCACATAACTTAACCACTGGATTCCATAAAATTGAACCATATAACATTTATGAAAGTATATTTCTACGACTCCTCTATATCCTATAAGTACCAATTTAAAAAGAAACCTCATAAACATTTTTTCTTTCGTTTTCCATTGTTATCGCCCTCACGGTTATCACGAATCCAATAAATCGTATGGTAGGGCTTAAAGAAAACTATATAACCAGCAGCACTCTCTCACTCTCGTACTGTCTGCTTGAATGATAGAAAATAAAATAAGCTTTTATTCGCAATTGTGTACATATATATAGAAGTATATGCTTCTAAAGACATATCAAAGGGATATAATTGTATACAAGTGAGAATACATTCGGGAAAGCTATTTAAGAGGAAGTTGTTACGCAAGTGCTACATATTTCACTAAATCGAAAATGCAAGCATGTGAACAAGATTAAAAATTGTCAAAAACCAAACCTCCAACAAGTTCTAGAAAATTACAGATTTTTAATTAAAAATTCGAAGGATTTCTTTAGCCTATCATCGCTTTTAACAAAGGGTAGCGAATTAATGAAAAATTATACGATTTTCCATTTATTTTAACGATTTTGGAAAAATCCAAATTTCATGGACGAAGTGGGGGAGGGGACAAGAGGGGTCGGTAATGATAGGGGACCACCCCCACATCAATAATCAGTAGTTATTAGGCGGCGGTCCCTCAAGGGGGGGATGGGGAGTACGTTTAAAGCTGGAATTTTTTTTTTTTTTTTGCATTTTTCTACTGATTAGTAAGGGGAGAAGGCAATTGAAGGTGGAATGAGGTTGAAGGAAAGGTGGGGGAGAACGTGGAGGGTATTAGGCGCTTTAAATAGCTGAAAAAACCAAGTTTGTACGCTGTAAAAAGCGCAAAGGAAAGAATTTGTGCGCTTTAAAGTGCAAGTTGAACGGTTTCCTTAGCATTCGCTGAACGTACACAAACGTTGTGTACATCACCCGGGAAACGCCGCGTGGAGGCTGCTAATGTGTTCCCCTTGGCCCTGAAAAGGGCCGTATTACGGTGGTGACCCTCCGGTTCGTCACTCCCGAAGTATTTTACGACTCCAAACACCCCGTAATACTGTTACTGTCGTTTCAAAGGAAAGCATTTGTGCGCTTTAAAGTGAATGTACACAAATTTATTTTACGATTCCAAACAGCTCATAATACTTCTACTTGTCGTACAATTGCTGCAAGTGCTGCCAAAATTTGACCTCAATTTCCGTTTCTGAAATGATTTCCGTACCGTCGTATAACGAAGCAGCCAGTTTGCAAAATTTCGCAAATGGATCGATCTGTTTGCTTCTGCAAGCTCGCAAGAATAAGTACTTTGCTGAGTTTACTGGCTAGGAACTCATACTTTCGATTGTGTGTTCCCACCACTTCCTTTGCGTGTCGCCAAGATCCCTCGATGCCGTTGGTGTGAGCTTTTCCTTCTCCCCCTACTAATTAGTAGAAAAATGCAAAAAAAAAAATTTTTTCCAACTTTGAACGTACCCCCCATCCATTGATGTGGGGGTGGTCCCCTATCATTACCAGCCCCTCTTGTCCCCTCCCCCACTTCTTCCATGAAAGTTGGATTTTTCCACGATTTTACAAGTATTTCCATATCGATAACATTTCGGTTTATAAGGCACCACGGAGACCTCCCTAGAGCTTCATCTTGCTACAGGGAATGTAAATCTCCCTGATTTTTACAAAACAGCTGAGAGCGCCCCGAGTTTCAACTGGTACAGTCGGTGACAAAACATTAAATTGTATGGAAGAAATTTGTTTTTTGTGAATTATTCATTTTGTGTTTTGTATAAAGCGGACCAAGTGCGTTATTTTAAAGTAACATTAAATGAACTTCCATCGTCATTCATTTTGTCCGTTTAATTAAATACAGAAAATGATTAATTTGCAAAAAACGATGTTTCCCCATACAAATTTAATGTTTTGTCCTCGACGAAACAGTTGAAACTTATGTAGTGTTGCCTGATTAGACGTGAGGCAAGACTTGATCTATCAGATCACAAGTTAGCGGGTTCAGAGGTTCAAACTGACAGTAAATCCTTTCGAAACCAAACACAAGAATTTTCAAGAGCTCACCTTACGCGGATCGGGTATATTGGGTCTCCACTACACCAACAGCGTCGTCATGCCCAATGCTAGACATCCTCGTAGAGTATTGCCAATATTTCGAAAATAAGACTAACGGGATTCGCGCAATTACTTACTTACTCACTTAATCGGCACTACAACCCATTAAGGATCTTGGCCTTCTGCAACATGCTTCTCCAACCGGACCTATCCGCAGCTAACGTCTCCCAGCTGGATACACCCACAGTTTTTAAGTCGGCAAGAGCTGCGTCATACCATCTGGATTTTGGACGCCCTGCACCTCTCTTGCCCTCCGG
>CM055403.1:85651135-85713282 GCA_029228625.1 Pseudolycoriella hygida | reverse complement strand
AGCCTCCTCATTTCGTCGGTTATATCCAACAGCTGGATAGCTTCCACATTGGTGTGATTAAGTAGCCTTTTTTCGTGTTTAATGGCGTTAGCACGAATTACTTCTTCTACCCATTCGATTTTTAGGTCTTTATGTAATTCCTTGTTTGTTACAAAGCGGTATGCATTAGTAATCATGCGAAGGAAAATATTTTGGCTTGTTTGTATTTTCTCTGTATTTGTTTTTTTCGCACGGGATATCACAGACGGGCCTGTCCCTATGGCTTTAGGTGTGGCCAAAAGTGGAGCCCTAAGGCTCCCCAAAAATTATTTTTACTTTATTGTAGAGAAAATTGAGTTGAAATTTTTTGCCAGTGGATTATGTGTCCGAGGCATCTCCCTAGGCTCATAGATAGCGGCTAATATCGCCCGTATCCAAAAATAGTTTTTGAAGTTTTTGGTTTTTTTTTCGAAAATTTTGTATGAAAATTTTTGTAACTATTTGTGTACTAGTCGAACCCCCGCCCCTAGGGGCTACGCAGGCTTTATCATCTTCGCTTCAACATTAACGGGTAGGTAACGTAATCGAAACCCCCGCCCATAGGTGCTATGCAGGCCTTATCATTTTCGCTTGTTACCTATTCAGAGAGCCAAAGTATATTTTTTTTTCGTTTTAAATAATGATGCGTACTGTTGTAGGTCGTTATATCACTTCGTTGATATTACCGCTAATAATACTAAAATCGAAGTAGGCGAGAAAGATGCTATAAATCAAAATGCTATCTTTGCAGCAAAATTACTCCACTTGCCCCGTATACCACTTCCCCCGTATTCAACTTCCTCCGTGGAACGTATGCAACGTTCCCCGTATTCCACTTCCCCCGTATTTCACTTACCCCGTATTCAACGTTCACCGCATTCCAAGTTCCCCGTATTCCAAGTTCACCGTATTCAACTTTCACCGTATTCCAAGTTCCCCGCATTCTATTCCCCCGTACTCCACTTCCCCCGTATTCCACTTTCCCCCGTATTCCACTTTCCCCGTACTCCACTTTCCCCGTACTCCACTTCCCCCTATTCCACTTCCCCCTATTCCGATTCTCCCTATTCCACTTTCCTCGTATTCCACTTCCACCGTATTTCACTTTTCCCCTTTTCCACTTCCCCCCTTTTCCACTTCCCCCCTATTCCACTTCCCCCCTATTCCACTTCCCCCGTATTCATGGTTCACCGTTTTCCACTTCCCCCGTATTCCACGTTCACCGTATTCATCTTTCCGGTATTCCAAGTTCCTCGTATTCCAAGTTCCCCGTATTCCAAGTTCCCCGTATTCCACTTCCCCCGTGTTCCACGTTCACTGTATGCAACGTTCGCCGTATTCAACTTTCCCCGTATGCCACTTCCCCCGTATTCAACATTCACCGTATTTCAAGTTTCCCGTATTCCACGTTCACCGTATGCAATGTTCCCGTATTCCAGTTCCCCCGTACTCCACTTCACCCATATTCAACGTTCACCGTATTCCACTTACTTCGTATTCAACGTTCCCCGTATTTCCACTCTGACAATTCCCCGAGCAAATCTCTAAGACGACATCTTGACCACATTTTGGCCGATTTTCAATTTTGACCCATTTTTTACCCATAACTCTCCTATTTCAGAACAATACCCCTGGAGCATATTTTCTCGACGTTTTGCACCATCCCCGACAACATATCAAAAATTAATTTTTCAGTAATTTTCGGGAAATTGTTGGAGTTAAACCGAGCGAGAGAATTAAATACCTCGGATGTTCATACAATTCAGAATTGGTATTTGACAACTCATGCATCGGGGAGCTCAATACGAAACTGAATATGCTATCGACGCCGCCACTTCTGAAACCCGACCAAAAGCTAAACGTCATCAATCAATACGACGTTAATATACCCATTGCAAGCAGCTCCACTCAACAAAATTCCAACGTATGTCACAGACGGTCTGGATGTGATGATACGAAGAACAGTTAAAGAAATAATCAGACTGCCAATGCGAACAAACGACCATATGTTTTACGCACCAAGGAGGCTTCGCGGACTTGGACTATTCCGATCAGCATGGGAAGTTTTCCTTCAACACTTTGCAATCGCTAAAAAACTGAGCCAGGCGAACGATGGACTGTTCCAAAGCATATCGGACTGCGCCCAAGAAATGGATGACTGCGTCAAAAAATTGAACGTAACGGGTACTTCATCGAAAGCTCTTCGGACATCACTTCGAGAAGAGGCATTCGAACAATGGTGCAACCTAAAGTACCAGGGTTCAGGAGTGAAGAATTTCAAAAATCACACCGCAAGCAACGACTTCATATATAATAAGAATACTCTATCGTCATCGGAATGGGTATCTGCAATCAAGCTAAACTGCAATTGCGCTGCTCTCAACGCGGTACCAGGAGTTGTCAGCGCAGTGGTAGAGTGCTTGACTGTCATGCGGATGATCGGGTATCGAATCCCGGCGTGTGAACTTTTTTTTAATAAATAAGATCGTTGATAATAATACAGAGTTTCAACGATACGGTACGTATGACTTCAACAGGTACTACGTAGAGCGCTCGCTCATCATGCGTAGGACCCGAGTTCAATCCCCGTGTTCGAAAAAATTTTTATAAGGTGCTAAGTACATTTCATGATGAAACGCTCAACCGTTCAGTAATTTTCATGATTGAACAGTTCAGTAATTTTCATGATTGAACACCCAACCGTTCAGTAATGAAAATTACTGAACACCTCGACAGTCGTCCATGTAAGACCGATTTACATCAATAAAAGTGTTACTAGTTTTGACCACTTACCGAGTCCCTATGCGATAAATTTCTTTAATTATTTCACTGAATTTTTTTTTTTTTTACAATTTTAGATGTTTCGTGGGGTTTTGGAAGGGTTTTTTACACCGTTGCTTCGAATGGGCTTTTCAATATTGCGCTTTCGGCAATTTCCAATCCAATTTAATGCGGGAGTAATTTCATAGGTTTAATGCCGAAAACAGATGGTAAAGTCATATGTTTTCATCACGAGGGTTTCACTTACTATAAAAATCTACATCGAATTTACAAAATTTTTTGGAGTTTTTGAATTTCGTCTACATTTTATAGATTCCGTTTTTTTATTTTCAGTTTGTTATAGGATTCGGCAACATCGACAAATTTGCGTTGCATGGCCGAATCGAGTTACAAATCGATTGTTTCTTCTTCGGCAATAATGAATATTGGATGAATAAGTGGCATCCCCGTGGTTTTCATCCTAATGTTCGTTGACAGTTGCATCAGTTCAGTTTTGAGATAGAAAAATTACTGTTCTCACTTGATAGTTGCAACAATTGTCGTCATGAAATCTAGTGTAAACCTAGGAAATTGGACAATGAAAACATATTCTGTACTCAATTGTCGGCAATATATAAGATACGTTCGATCCTTTTTCTTTTTGCAACATCTATTCAGTTTGCCACTTGTATTCTGATGTGTGCGGGTCTGTAATTTGATACGATCCTATTTCTTCTCCCAACTCCCTATGTTCTCAATTAAAGTTAGGTTAAAAATGCAACTGGTTATTGATAATTTTATTTATTTTTCAATTTTTTAATATTTTCGATGGAATCATCTTTAGGAATTGTAACAATGCTGTTATTCGTTATAGGTTTGGAGTTTGATTTGATGTTTTTGGGTCTACATAATCTTTCGGCAGACTTTCTTGATGCAGTGTTTTTATAAAATGCAACATCCATAGGATCATACTGAGTCTCCTGATTGATTATATCAGAATAAGATTGTATTTGCTTACCACTAAATGACATTTTGCTTTTCTCTTGTGTCATATCATTCAAATACAATTTGTATTCCAGTCCACTCTCACCAATCTGATCTTCAATTAGCTCTAAGAGTTTTTTCAGTTTGTTCATTTCCTTCTTATCGCGACACATACACCAAGCAATAGATTTATTGCATACGCACGGCGAAAATCTCATATTTCTTATCATTTTCTTAATTTTCACTTCTGAGTTCGCACAGTCATTAAAAGAGTTTTTCAATAGTTTCATATTTAGTCTTGATGTCGGTAGAGTGTCGCAAGGATAGTAGTTCAAAAAATGACTCATGCGTATTTTTATTATTTTCGGCAGCCTTCCTGGTTGCCAGTTCTATAAGTGAAGAAAAGCGATCAGCACTTGAAATACCGAATATTTTTAGGGAAAACAGAAATTTTGATAGTCAAAACCGATGTTGGGACTGCTGAGAAGTAGCAGTACACGAAATGGTTTCATTGGAGAATCTGCTGGGAATATCAGTAAACGAAAAGTTAAATTTCCTTAACGGAATCTCTGTTAAGCTGTTGACAGAGTACTGAGTATCTAAATCTTGACTCTTAGTGGGTTTTTTGAAATCTTTAGACGGTTGCTTATGAGGAACTGTTGGCGAAACAAAAAGAGATTTTTCACTTAAGCTTTTTATCATGCTTCAATATTTTTGAATTCCGTACCACGTGGACACTGGAAGAACTGAATTCCCGACCCAACCCCGAAAAAAAACCAACCTAATGTTCAATGAAGTGAACAGAGGTAATTACGATTTTGTCCACCATGAAAGAAAATAACCTTCATGTGACGAAACATCGCCCCAGCTCGAGTGCGAATGCGAAATGCTCAAAATGTTCCTAACGGAATAACTTGTAGATTCTAGTTTGAGTACTCATATTCACGACATTGAAAATAAATGAAATCATGCCCGCATCGGTACCTGAGGGCGTGAAGCAGTCCCCACACCCAAAAAAAGTCCACAAACCCCCCAAAAAAGGCCTTACAAAAAACTTTGGGATATGACACTTATCTATGGACGAACTTTTGAGTTCTTTCTCCCTGCCGCCTTCACCTCCAAATTATTTAAAAAAAAGCTGCACCGAATCCTCTTTGCAACGAGCTATCACTAATGAAAATCAGTTGGTTTGAAGATAAAATTTTTCCATACGTTTTCCATTCTCCTCGAGAGGTTTAGTGCATCAGCAGTTTTAACAGAAATACTTGATTTGTCAATTCACTTTGTCCCATATCATATAACTTTGAACATAAACTAACAGTTTCATATTACACTATCATACAAATGTCAATGTAGGACAAAGTTCAGATTAAAATACAAAATCATCCAGTTCTGTTAAATTTGTCCACTGCGTTCCATTTAGTCCACAATTTTTTTTTTATAATTTTCTAACAAATTCGGACCTTACGCGTCAAAAACTTGACGTTTTAATATAAAAATCGGATTCGGAGGGGTATCCTGCTATTTGAGCACTCCTGATAAAAAAAGAAGAATGGAATAAATTTGGAATAATTATTTAGTCCATTTAATCGTATTTACACCAAATACCACTGAATACACTAAAGACTCGCTTTTTTACAGTAGTAATTTGCTTAAAGTGAGTAACCCCTCGATTCTCCTATTTTTCTTGTTATTGTAAAAAAATTTCTTTTCTGTTCTGGTTTTTTCTGCTTTCAAGCTATATATCTATGTTTTATTAGTAATTTTTTCCCCGAGAACTCTAAAGCCAATTTTCCTGAAATTTTCAGTGAACGATAGTCTCGCTTCAAAATGAAAATATGATCTGCCGCTTTTCCTGAAAAATTCCGGGTTTTCTTCTATTGCTCACGAGGGGGGAATGACTCCGGAAAATCATGGTACGGTGCAATAAAAAATCAAAAATCGTCCGGGAAAATCACAAAAATCATTAAAAATCACAAAAGTCATCAAAAATCATTGAAAATCTCCCAAAATCATTGGAAATCATTAAAAATCACTGATTTTTATGGATGATTTGATTTCAAAAATCAGCAAAAATCATTAAATGGTTTCGAAAATCATCAAAAAATCATCGAAAATCAAAAGATCATTAAAAATCTACAAAAATCATTAAAAATCTACAAAAAATTATTAAAAACTCTGATTTTTATAATTTAAATAAATTATATGATTTCAAAAATCACCAAAAATCATAAAATGATTTCTTAAAACATCCAGAAATTACATCATGGTACCTCATTTCGAGAGTCGTTTTTCCCTCCATTACTCATCAAAGTTTTCGAATACTGAAGCATGATATCTTCGGAATCACATCAACTATACAGTTGGTTTCTTCGAGAGATTCATAGAGACTGAATAGTAGAATTTTTGAGACCCTAGCAAAATGGCTGCCAGCTGTCAAAGTAAATTTTGTGAATATTGAAAAATACTATCTTTTGAGCTACAATACCTAGACAGTTGCTTTCTTCGGTAAAGTTTTAGAGATTGGTGAGTAGAATTTTATGGGACCATAAGGAAATTGATGTGGTGTCTATGGTGTGGCCCAGAAGTTCTTATTTAAATTTTGATCAGTGTATTTTTAATACGACAATGTTTGACTCAAAAGGCTGCAAGCACAATCAAGTTAGTTGGGAATGTTATAGAGATTGATGAGAATTTTTTTTTGACCGGCAAAAGTGTAGATACCATCAGGAAATAGAACGGATTTGATCAGTTTATGTTGGAAATGGTTCTATTTGACTTACTAACGCTTAATACAAGGTAAATCAACCCTCATAAGACCGTTCCTGTCCATCTCGGATCATCAAAAACCATTTTTGACTATCCCTTCCGGAAGTTTCGCATCGCATTCATGTTTACCACCCGCGGAAATCATTTATTACACGTGTATATACCCCCTGCGAAAATAATTCATTATAAAAATACATCGGTCGATGTAACCGCGTATTATGTGGTGTGAGTCAACAAGTCAATTTCGAGAACATTAAGCAATTTCTTGTATTGTAAGTACCAAGAAAATATAAATAAACTGTGGCACTAAACAAGTTTTTAGACTGAGGCTGAGGGATGGTTTTAGATGAAAATCTTTATGTCAGTCGAAAAGTTTGAAATTCTTCAGGAAGTTTGAGACGATCTGTTCGTAAAAACTTTGACCACCCGAGCCACGACAGACTTGAAAATAGGGAAACCTCCGCAGGTTTCTTAAAAATAATAAATTTTCCGAAAAACAATACTTCATGGACTCAACTCAGAAAGTCACGATCAGACATAAAATTTTTGGAAATTCAAGAAAATAAAGATGTTATCTTTCGAAGCCTGTCATGACGTGGGTATGCAATATTTTTTTTCGAACAGATTGTCTCAAACTTTCTAAAAAATGTCAGACTTTTCGACTGATAAGGAGATTTTCATCTAAAAACATCAGAAGTGCCTCAGTCTAAAAACTTTTTTAGTGCCCCTCGCAAAACCAAAGTACTTATACTAATTCACTGGAAAATGAGAGGATGACTTACTAACATTTTGTGGCTGATATTTTTACGACCTTTTCAATACATTTGATTTCTTACCTGATCATGATTCTTTTTCCAATTCCATCCCATATTCCAAGGTATTCGTTCATCTTTAATTTCCATTGATTTCAGCTGTCGGTAAGGTACTGACGGACCACAATTCAAAATGCAATACGAATATCGGCTATCATTGTAAGTATCGCGTAAAAAATTCTCGAAATCCAATTTTGATTGAAAAGTACACGAAAAACTAAATGGAGCAAATAACAAATTGACTGTTGTAGAATAGGGTGTATAGTTTTTAACAGAATTTTTAAATATGAAGACCTGACGCCTTGATGTTTTTTTCATGACTTCTAAATTTGAAGGGGATATCACTAATTTACCTGTGCGATCCTGCGGGTCGATCTTTTTCCAATCGAACTCTCGAACTATACAAAATGAAACCCTACCCGAACCGAAAACGAAAGTTTAAAAAAATTAGTGAAAATATTTTTTTAGTTCAATTTTGAGAAAATTATTACGTGAATTACTTTTTACGGGTCGGGTTTTTAGTCAAATTTCAGGTGGTCCGCTCACCTTTAACCTTCAAAATTGCCTTAGGAAGCAAATTTTCTTACATAACAGTCTTAGATGTATTAGTCTGCAACTGATTTTAGAAACCGAAAAAACTAAGATTTTTTCAAGAAACCTTGAAAGATTTGTTCACCAAAATTTGAATTGGGATGCAGCACTCACTCTACCGATTCCAGAAGTACCGAAATCTCAGTATTTCACAAAAATTGTGTAAATTCTCTGATTTCTGGGAATATACTTATGAATGACATAAGTATCTTAAACTGTGGAGGTTTTTCTAACTAGCTACAGTTAGCTTCCAAAAAAAGTTGCAGATAATTACATTCTAGTTCCAGGATTTCTGGGAGGACATGTCCAAGGCACCGTTCTAAAGGATTAGTGTAGAAGAGTCTTTCAAAAAGCCACTTAGAGAGCAATTGTAACGCAAATCTGTATTGTCTGCTTACAAACGTTGTGACACATGTGACCACATACGAACAAAAAATTAAGAAAAAGTATTTTCGTAGACAGCAGAACCATTTATACAGCTAAGGGATCGTGCACATATGACGTCACACTTGCTATAAAATCCAAAAAGTTCAGAACTACAAACTGGTCGGAGATTTTGCTTATAGAACTCCGGTAACCCCCCCCCCCCTCCCAAACACACCACCTAATTGGGGGGATAGCCTATCAACAAAATTTGCTGTCCTGACTGAGTTGTGCATGATTCCTAAGTTTTGACTGCCGCCCCCTTGCGACTTCCCCCCGGAAAATATTTTTCCCGGATTCTACGGGGAAAATTCTAAGGCGAAGTGTCTTTTCACTCATTAAAATCGGTTCAGTGGATCCGGAGATATGGCCTTTAGAAAATGATGATTTCCAATACAAAAAGTGCATTTTCATAAAAGCCAAAGTTAATGAAAACGTTAGTTACTTACTTGTTACGGTATGCCGCGGCATTTGTGACGCATTTTTTAAGCAAATGTGAAAATATTTCAAAAGAATTTTTTGCGTTCTGAAGCTGTAAGCGTCACCCACATTGATATCGGTTGTTTTAGAAGAAGGGACGGGGACTAGCGTCACATTTCCCTTTTAAAAACGGTTTCCGTTGTGATTTCTGATTCCAAAATAATCGTTATCTCCGATGGCCACCTAACTGTTCATCCGTGACCGGCCGTTATGTCAATTTTTCTTTTATGAATTTCCACTTGTAAGCGTGGAAATATATCGCCATGCCTTGCTATTGCAACGATAAATTAATTTAGACGACGAAAATCTTTCTTCTAGCTCGCCCCAAATGAAGAATTTCATCGGCCGCTTTTCCAGGAGAATTCTAGGAAAGTGCCGCCATTTGGAAAATTAGTTAATTTTTTGGGTTGTACAGGTTTTCTTTTTAGCTCTGGCCGGAAAGACAATACTTAGTTCGGAAAATTTTAAATAAGAATTTTGTAAACTTTGTACTTATGCGCAGGTTTTCGCTTTGTTAAAAACCTGCTCTGAAGTGTAAAGTTTATAAAGTTCTTATTTAAAATTAGGTTGGTGTATTTGAAGCAAAATAATACGTTTTTACAGTTTTAATTTAGAGGCAAACAGTACATAACTTTACCGATTGTGTTCCATATTGCCGGAACATCCCCCAAACGATTCACAGAACTTTCCCATAGCACTCACGGAACATCCTCTAAATGATATAATTTGAGTGATATTTCGGTAGTACGCTTCGGGAGTCG
Source organism: Pseudolycoriella hygida (assembly GCA_029228625.1). Taxonomy (NCBI): domain Eukaryota; kingdom Metazoa; phylum Arthropoda; class Insecta; order Diptera; family Sciaridae; genus Pseudolycoriella; species Pseudolycoriella hygida. The sequence continues at coordinate 85,703,684 of CM055403.1, read as the reverse complement.
TTTGGGGATGTTCGAGTGCTTCAGCTCCTGAAGCCATTTGTAAGTTTCTACCGAATGTTCAGGGACGTTCTGGGAATGAGTTTTCTGCTTATCAACGGAAAAACTATAAGAGATGGAGCATTCACCATCAGCAGATAGCATCACAATCCGCAAAGGAAGTTTTTGTCATTGGCACTCGGTTGATATAGTGGCGCAAACGCAAGCAAACACGTATTTGACCACATTCAGTCGTAGCTAGGGGGGCAGGTGGGGCGCCCTTCTAGTGGAACTATAGAATTTTAGAATGAACGAGCAAAACATTATATGTACTTTGCAAATTTGTCAGCTAAATGCAAGAGGAGCGATCTGATTCTATTAAGAAAAAAATTAAGAAAATAATGAAATCAGAAATCTACCACCTTATGCAGCAATCACCTTTTTCCATTGAAGAACAATGGTAAAAGTTGGTTAGTGCATAGAGACGTTGACATTTTGTCAGAAAAGAGGTGTTGTCCTGAGATTATTTGAAGCTTTGTGTGAGATCGGCAACTTCCACGCGAAAGTATTTTTTTGTTTTGCAATGTCCTTTTCTATAAATTCATGTGAGTTTCGTTACTTAGGCTGCGTTTTCCTGCCTATGTATTAAAATAATGTTTTGAGAGTTTCATAACGTCTGATACCCAGAATCATTATTAAATAATCCACGAATAATCCAAAAATAATCTCAATTGCTACATTGCTACACGTCGAAACTAACGATAGAGTGTCTAGGAACTCTAGAAAATCTGTCTAAATTTAACAGAGTTAACTTTACTAGGTCCCAGTCCCAGGACACAAAAACATAGAAGGTAACGAAAGAGCAGATAACCTAGCTCGATTGGGAAGTGAAACACCATTTTCAGGCCCGTCACCAGCTTTAGGGCTAGCATACAACGTTCAAAGGATAATAAGGAACTTCTATAAGAAAAAATATTACCAATCTTGGAAAAACCTGACAAACTGTAAACACAACAGAACCGTCATAGATGGCCCTAGTGATAGGAACACCAAATTTGTACTACATAAATCCAGAGAGGACATAAGAACTATTATTGGTGCTATAACAGGACACTGTAAGCTGAATAAACACTTACATAAAATGGGACTAAACGACACAGTCACTTGTGAAAGGTGCAATGAAGAGGGCGAAACACCACTGCATCTAATGACTTCCTGCCCGGCACTATGTGCAAAGAGGTTCAGAATCTTCAACAAACCTCTCCTAGCAGAACACGAGGTAACACGGTTGGAAATGGGAGAACTTCTCACTTTCTTCAAGGAGAATTAGGTAAACCTAACCATTGCAAATACGGATTGGACTCAAAAGAGGCCCAAACATGAGGCCTAGTTGTACACTTAATTGAATCTAATATGAATTAAGACCAATAAACATAACATTGAGCGATCCGCTATGTAAAAGTGAATGGAACGTAAACAAATAAACGCTTACGATTCGGCACTGAAAATTGATCCGCACCAGGTGGTGTCTGACGGTTTTTTCGAGAACGGAGTTGGCGTGAACCGCAGTTCTAACAGCTTGTTATCGCCAAATTGTGTGAATTTGTCGCGTTTTCGTTTGGTGATGCACAGTCCGTCCTCGCGAAACACTCCTTGACAGGTCATTCTCACCAACACTATTATCATCTTACTAACAAACCAAAGCCACCTATAACTCCGTAGCAGCGATCACTGATTTGACGCATGAAATTCTCATCGGTGCGGTGTAATGTTAGGCGATTTTTTTCTTTTCTCAAGGAAAAAAAGAAAAGGCCAGCCAGGTCATATAATTACTCTATTATTTTCTGATAGAAAAGTTTAAAATATTGTTTTGTTAGCGACCGTTTGACCAGGTAAAAGATGGAGGAATCATCAGATGGTTTGGTTGACGATGGAAAATCGAATATTTTTCTTATCTGTTACATGCCTTTCCGTACAGTAGCCGGTCTAAAACAGCATTGGACAAAAGGTCATTCAGTAGACGAAATTAGCGACATCATCGTAAGTCGAACACAGCATTTTTCACAATCAGGATCGGCAGCAACCTATGACTCTGGATCGTTGAACGCAACCAACACGCAAAGAACGGTTAAAAACACCTTTCAAGTTATAAACGAGTGTTCGGCAGCAGACGTATTGTACCACCAATTCGATGTCATTGAAAAGGATGCCACGGGGGATTGTTTGTTTTCCTCAGTGTGGGAATTTTTGAGACGTCGTCAGCCGACTTTTCCCAACATACCGGTCGACATGGATCTTCGCTTAAAAGTCGTTAAACACGTTCAATCCAATTTCGACCGCTTCCAGTCAACTTTGATCGACAATCTGAAGAATGAAATCCCAAGTTTTGCATTTGGCGATGTTGAGATTGAAACTGTGAAAAGTGAGTACGTTGACTACATGTCCAAACCACATAAATACGGAACAACAGCAGAACTTTGCGCGATGGCAGAGATTTTCAACTTTGGGTTCTGTGTCATTCGTTCGGAATACTGCAATAGTTATTCTTCTTACGATTATGGTTCCGTTCACCAACCCAACGATGTGTTACATCTTCTCTTCGATGGAAATGTGTGCGGTGGTCATTTTAAATTGTTGTTACCATCCAAGGATTCATTGGATGTGATTATTCCACCAGGTCACGTCTCCATGTTGCACATCTGTAGCACCAGTAGACTTCTCATTGTTGAGCGATAACAAAGAGGAAGGCAGTACAAAAGAGAACAACGACCACAATAAAACCTCCTTCGATACATCGTTTGAAGACTTCGTGATTTTGTTAGCTCGTTGCAAGTCAAACACCAGAGTTTTAAAAAGAGTGCCGCGAGGAGCAAGAGTTCTAGCGGCAAACAAATTAGCTCAATGTGTTGAAGAGTGCCTGTCAAGTCCGAACCTATGAACGAGTTGGAAAAGTCTACTGACTTTCGCCTGCACATCGTTAGGAGTACCACAGAGAGTGAGTGTCATTAGCAACCTCAGTAAAGAGGAATATCACAAAGCCAGAGCTCATATTTACGAAACGTTCCACAAAAGAAAAAACCGACATCGTTGTCCAAACGCATTGAACATAAAATTGCAGAAGGTGACGTAAAGGGTGCGGTAAGAATTTTATCATCAACAGACAACTCAAATAGAATCAACGTTTGTGCAGCTCAAAGCAAAGCATCCCTAACCAACCCGAGCAATGTCATTCCCCGATGAGCCAGACAAAAGCATTGAACCTCTAATTGTTTCTGAAAAGGAAGTTTTCTTCTCCATTAAAAGTTTCCCGAATGGTTCTAGTGCAGGTATTGACGGTCTACTACCACAGCATCTAAAAGACCTAACATTGCCATCGACCGGTAAGGCAGGTTTAAGGCCTTTGAAGTCAATCACTGCCTTGTTATCACTACAAAATTTTCTTACAAAATACAGCGAATGAACGAGGTATTTTGCCATGGTTTGTATTTTTGTTGGCTAATTGGTCACTTTCAGCGACAATAAATTAAATTGGGAGCTACTAGAAGAAGACAAAATTTGGAACACTGAGAATTTTTCCATGTTTTCGAACACTTGAAAATCAATATCTCCAACAAACTTAGGTCGATTTTCAAAAAAAAAAAATTCCTCCGATTCTTAGACAAAATATCTTTCAAATGACACGTCACAGTGAAATTTGGATATTTATTTGTGCCCGAAACGACCTCAAACGACCAAAAAAAGTCATAGAAATGGACATTCGTGAAAACTTTTGCCATACAAAAACGTATAATTAAAGTTATTTCAACTCTTTTGTATTTTTTACACCTAAATTAGAGCAGACCTAGCAGAGTGTTTTAAAAAGAAACCCCGCTACAAAACATTATTAATATCATTTTGGTGGCACCGAATATACAGACATTTTTGAAAACTCGTCATTTCGCATAAAATGTTAGGGCGCAAGCTTATTTCACTATAAAAAACATTTTCATTTATAAATAATTTATCGCTACCGAGCCCTGCATCGAACCAGAGGGGTTCAAATTCTGGAAATTTTTTTTTTTTAAATCGACGCACCCTAGTATTTAGTTCCGCAATCCAATTCGTAATCGACACTCTTGTTTCAGAATTTGTCATCTTCTATTTGGACGATGGAACGATCGGTGGTGACTATGAAACCGTTTTAAGAGACTTCAAAACCGTAAAAGAGGAATGTGCTAAAATCAGACTACAAATCAATCCTACGAAATGTGAACTTTTCTTCTGTTATGATATCGACCAAGGAATAGCAAATCAGTTCGATCTTATATCGCCCGGAATTTGTATCGTCAACGAATTTACACTACTCGGAACGCCCATCACCGACAACGCCTTTGACAAAGTTTTCGGCAAAAAACTGATCGAATTGAAATTGCTATTTGAACGTCTGCGGGAATTGGACAATGGACACATTGCATTCTACATCCTCAAGAATTGTCTTGCTATCCCAAAGTTGGTATTCCTATTGCGAACAACACCTACATTCAACCACATTGACTTCATGGCACAGATGGATAGCGAAATAAAAGCAACTTTGGAAACGCTTACGAATTCCTTTTTAGAGAATGATACATGGACTGTGGCATAGGCATTCGTAGAGTTCGGGACACAGCCTTTCTTTCTTCAGTTAACGCAATTTCTTCCTTGGTTAGTATCATGTTACACCTACCAACACTGACCATCGAAGAAACAGCTGGATATGAGGACATCTGGATGCAGCATCTCCTGTTCCGGCAGAATCTCAAAAAAGTTGGAACACAATAGTGGTCAACAGTTTTGTTAGCAGTTTGCAATTTGAACGAGACGAGGACCAAGCGAGAATTTTAGCCGTGCGAAGGCCTGAGTCTGGTGCGTGGCTTCACGCATTGCCGTCAAAGTCAATAGGTACATTGCTCGACAACAATACATTCAAAATAATAATGGGTTTACGGTTGGGTTTGAATATCGTTTCACCCCATATTAGCGTTTGTGGTTCCCGAGTGGAAAAGAATGGTCACCATGGTCTCAAATGCAAAAAAAGTGCAGGTCGTCACGCACGTCACGCCGAATTGAACTGTGTCATCAAACGAGCAGTTGCATCAGCTGATGTACCATCGAAGTTAGAACCTCCAGGTTTAGCCCGAGACGATGGCAAGAGGGTCGACGGAATGACATTGGTCCCTTGGTCGAAAGGAAGTGCACTGATATGGGATGCAACATGCACAGACACCTTCGCACCAAGCAACATAAAATTTAGTAAAAAAAAAGCAGGAAAGGCGGCTTTTTTGATAAGGTTGAGGACCACGATGGAGACTTGTAATTACAATTTTACGTTTTTCTGAGCGAAACTGACAAAATCGAAGTGATATTTTATCGTTAAAGCGCTAAAGAACTGAAACAAATTTTCTCGAATTGAATGAATTAATGGGTAGGTATGGGAAATCGATAATCTTTACATTACTCGCATAAACTTTTTCTGTTTCTGTATACGCACTCTGAAGTAAAAATGTAATTGTACCGTCAGAGTCTCAAAATTGGCCAATTTTTTACTGTTTTTTCATATATTTTTGCAATTTAAAAACTTTCTGAAAAGTCGAAAGCGCAACGAAATTTTCTATTTGAAAGACTATTCTGAAAGCTTTAACTTTTTACTAAATTCTAATAAAGGTAGAGAATGTTAGAAATGACGTAGCGAATTGTATTAAAGTGTTAAAATAGGCGAACAGAACGTTCGATTTTTCGACACCTTAATAAATATTTCACAGCCCATTTTTAGCGTTTGAGTGCATTACAAGCTACATCAAAATTTAGTAAGATCATGCTTTCCAAAAAGTAGTTACGATTGCGATTTTTCAGAAAATTTTTTAAAATTGCAAAAGTGCATGAAAAACGATGGAAATCAGTCAAAGTTAGGACAACTGTTCAACATTTGAGACTTTGACTGTAGTTGTAACTATAATTGTCAATGTATGCGAAGAGGGAAATTACCTGTTTGAGTTAAAATTTTCCAAGTTAGCATTACATTTCTGTACACGTGCATTTAATTTGTTTAGTTGATTTAGTTTCGTGTTCAATTTATCCAGAATGTTCAATTTTGACAGCTTGCCATTAATTGAAAAATTTGAGTCAGAAGTCTAAAATAAATGAGCAATTAACTCTTCGAATTGTAAATCTGAGACAAAGTTAATACGTTCACAATATTTTCCTCAGATACATACTCTGGAACCTTTTCTCCGCAACAATGACAAGTTGAATAATTTCCTGACGATTCGCTGTGATATAAAGTAATAACAAAACATTTCAGGTTGTCATTTCGAACAGATTTCGAGAACGAATGTCTTGCCTTATAATACAGCCAGAGATCTTTACATGCGACCGACTGCGACGGACGGGGGCAAAAATGAGGGATTCTTTTTTGCGAACCTTTGTATAGTTGAATGTGCACCTGTTTTGGACATTGTTTTTAGGCATTTCCGCCTGTAGACCTCACTTCGGTCTACCACTCGCGAAACTGCCTAAAATGAATCGTCCAAAACCGATACACAAATAACTATTGCAGTCTTACAAACGTCTTCTTCGTTTCTCTGATTCTCAATATTCTATCAAGGATGGAAAATCAGATAAATTAGAAAAAGAAAAGAAGAAAACGATATATCGCAAAGATAAATTTCTTTGACTGTTGTAAAAATTCATTAATAGGAAAACAATTATCCCGTAGAGAAAGTCGCTCTTATTCCGAAATCTTAATCGATCTATACATACTTGGAAATATCTATGCTTTTTGAAGCTCCCGCTGACGTAATATTCTGGTTGAGAAGACCTTCCATTGTAGTAAAATATAAAATTATTGAAGGTTTCGTAATCGGTAAAGTATCAAAGTAGCGACAGCAACTGTACCATGCGAACGGTAACTACGATGTATACGACTGATTTTGAGTTCGAAATCGAAACTTTTGGCTTCTTAGGTTTGTAGTTGAAAAATGGAAGTCAGCATGAAATTAGATACTGTAATCATTTTTAGTATATTTTTGACTTTACGATAGCATGTAGCTAAATGAGTTATAGGGGAGTTATACTCATTTTGTATGATCATCACAAGTCATAAGCAAAAAAAACTGTTTACTATTCGTGTTTTATTGAAAATTTATTTTAATGCAAGGGACATGTATGCATCAGAATAGATATAGCAAACAAAATAGATATTGCAAAAAGACTCGAACGTATAACTCTTAGTAGTAGTATGACTCTTAGTTTAACGTGGACATAATTTCATGTATGAGATTGAGTGCACATTGAATTGGATCGAAATTTGCCGAAATGACAATATTGAAAAACCCGTCCGAAGTAACGGTGTAAAAAACACTTCCGAAAGCACGAAATTGACACCCAAATAGACAAAAATGTTCACCTTAATTTTCTCTACAACGTACCAAAAACAATTTTTTTGGTTAGGGCTGGAATATAATAGAATATAATAGAAAAAAAATTGAATCAACAAAATCGGTTATGATTTACTCGATTTATGTATGAGCCCTAGTAGAAACTCCGTTTTAGGGTCCTAGCTGAGTGCCTAAAATTCTTCTTCTTTCATAAAAAATGAGACATTAAATAGACCTTTCGATTAAAAAACAATTTTTGAAAATCGGAAGAAATATACTCGAGTCATGCACTTACAAAGAACAAATGGAGTCCTAGCAAAGAATCGTTTTTAGTGCCGTACCTTTAAGAGTGATTTTGCGAAAACTTCGAATGATTTTGGGACAATAACATGTCCTATTTTTTCCCGATGAATGTGCCATTCGATTCCTTGTTCTATTGTAAGATAAGAAATTTCTCATTTTTGAAAAATTTTATATTTTGGGGGAATTATGGTGTGCTAAGTAAGTGCATGTAAGGGGATGGTAAAAATGGTTTTTTGGCTATAACTCGTGTAAAACGAAATGAAATCAAAAGAACTTTTATGGGATGGTAAGCCCCAATGATACAAAGCTTTTTCGTCATTGGATTCCTTGGAGCCTTTCCCCACTCCTGAGTTATTAGTCATTTTAGGTGAAAACTTCGGGAACGCTTTGCTGCTGAACCGAAAAACTGAGTATGGGGTGTTCTAGCATATTTCCCCTACTATGAGACCATGCAAAGACTTCCCCGGTTTAAGGATGTTGCACCGGTCTGGAACAACCTTTGTAAGAAAGGTCAATTTTTGACACATTTTCTTGACTATTTTCAGCTGAAGAAGTCTATATAACTGCCCTGAAACATGATCTGCAGCTGGATATGCAAAAAGGAGCTGCTCACAAGTGACGGTGTACTCTACGGAAGAGGGGGGGGGGTGGTTACCAAAGAAAGCGTGAAAATGGTGAGTTTTATATGGAAATTTAAAACGTTTTGGACACTTTTTCTATGTGAAAGTGGGGGGAGGGGTTCACATTAATCCACCAGGTACGAGGGGTAGCGGCGACCGCATCGCAATTAGTTCAGATTCGCTAATAACAGTTCCATCGTTAACATTATACAACCCTGCCACATTTTCGTCTAATGTCTTCAGTAAAAAGCATACAATTGAAGGTCTCGGAAGATAGTCACTACACGACGAGGATTGCAATTGGCATTTCGAACGATCATCTATGATTAAAACGTCCTTAAAAAACTAAAAGCGCGCCTTTTTTTCTTTTTTGAAACAGCACAAATTGAAATGCAATACAGATTGTGAGTACTGGTTCATATTTTGTAACTCACTATGTTATAGAATTTTTTTATCCCCCCCTCCCTTTCACAAAGAAAAAGTGTTCAAAAAGTTCTAAATTTCCATATAAAACTCAACATCTTCACGCTTTCTTTGGTAAAATTTCATTTGATTTCATTTCGTTTTACACGAATTATCCCAAAAAACCATTTTTATCACCCCCTGACATGCACTTACTTAGAGCACCATAACTCTCCCGAGATATCAAATTTTCCAAAAATGAGAATTTTCTTTTCTTACTATAGAACAAGGAATCGAATGACACATTCATCGAGAAAAAGTAGGACATGTTGACTCAAAAGTGTACGAAATCGTTCGAAGTTTTCGCAAAATCACTCCTAAGTCCAAGGGCTCAATCTCAAAAAAGTTTCTTCTTTAAATTGCTTGGCTTTCATAGATCTGTCGATTAAGAAAATAATTATGAAAATCTGAAGAGATTTATTTGAGTTATGTACAAAAAAACACGTAGGGGCCTAGCAGAGACTTGTTTTTAGTGCCCTAACTAAGTCCAAGGACTCAAAATAAAAAAAAAATCTTCCATAAATTGTCGGCCATGCCTATACCTTTTAAACAAAAAAGGTTATGAAAATCGGAAGAATTTTACTCGTGGTATGTACAGGGGGAAAAAGTTTTTCAAAATCGGTTGAGTTTTACTCGAGTTGTCGTTTAATGCCAGACGCTACAACGCATTAATTGTCTATGCTTTCAGTTATTACACTGCAAAAATCTGACTTTTACTTCTTCTCCCGAAGATTGTACTGAGCAAATTTAAATTTTCGCGTGTGAAAAGTGAAAGTGTTGAAAAATTATTACGCTGGTGGGTCTGGCATTTGTGACAAATTTTTTTTAAATTTTGCGTATCGAAGCTGAATGCGTCTACTTCCTCTGAGTTCAGAACTTTTGTAATTGGAAGAAAAGCGTTTTACCTCAGACATATAGACACACCTCCTCTGTAGGAGGGCTTTTTAGGCGAATATCAGTACTTTAAGTAAGTTTAAGTTTTTCTCTCATCAAAAACCAGATGGAAGTTGAAAAGTGCTATAGAAATCCACTGCTCCCATAAACCTAGTAGGCCCCATTGAATGATCTAAGTCATGTCGAGAATAACCGAAAAATATTAAACAATCTGATGGAAATTGAAAAGTACTATAAAAACCCTCACAATTCTAGAAGTGACTGAATGCTGGCATTTGGTCATTTTTCAAAAAAAAAAAACCTGAAACAACATTACCCTGAGAAGCTACTTTTCAACTCTCATAGTTCTAGAGAAATGGGGCACACCTCCGAATTCTAGAAGTGGCCATATCCAAAGGATTGGGCAATATTTATAAAACCCTGAAACACATCTTCGCTTAAATTTAATTCTCTACAACTTCGCATATGGAACCAACTTCAAAAGTCTCATAGATCCTGCCTAATTCTGGATGTGGCCATATTTTGCCAAAATTCTGAAACAAGTGTTTGCTAAAATTTGATTCACTACAACTTCACCTTTGGAAGGCTCCAACTCTCATAGTTCTAGAGATAATGGTTTATTCTGCCAAATCCTGACCAATTCTAGAAGTGGACGTTTACCAGGATTATGTCATATTTCCACGGAACCCTGAAACACGTTTTCGCCTAAATTTAGTTCTCTACAACTTCGCCTTTGATACCAACTTTCTAACTTTTATAGTTCTGGACCTTCAGGTCATCCAGCCTAATTCTAAAAGGGACCATATACCAGGATTGGGTCACATTTCGCCAAAACGCTAAACATGTGTTCGCTGAAATTTGAATGTCTACAACTTCGCCTTTGGAACCAACTTTCTAATCAGTAGTAATCAGTAGTAATCAATACTAATTTTGGAAGTGGCCATATCCCAGGATTGGGCCATTTTTCCAAGAAACCTTGAAACACGCGTTTGCTAAAATTTAATTCTCTGCAACTTTGCCTTTGGAAGCAACTTTCTAACTGCCATTGTTTCTAGAGATACGGCCTACATTTCATGAAACTTACAAAACGTTACAAATGTCGAAAAAAATTGCCACAAAGAAAGAAAGAAAGGTTTACCAATTTTACTATTTCAAAATTGTCGATTTGGATCCGATTCCATACAAAATAGCAATCTTGTTTAAGTCATATCTCCGGATCGGTTGAAACAATTTTAATGAGTAAAAAAGCACAAAATTTTGCGTAGAATCCGGGAAAAATATTTTCCTGTGGGTACGGACGCGAGGGGGGGGGGAGTCAAAAAGTTTCTTATGTATGTTCCTTAGTTTATGAAAAAAATTCTTGTAAATTTGTTGGTGTCTAAGACTTGCGTCACGGCCATGATGGACCCGGTTGGACCAAATTAATGAAAGTCTGCGTTTCTGTCCATAACACGCATAAACCCTGTGTAGTTCATTTTACTTACGACTCAAAGAACGAATAGAAAGACAGTGAAATACAAATTGTGCTCAAAAGATTTATTTATTTATTTATTGGTTAATGAACAGAAAAATTCCAATTAATTTGATTCAATTTAAAATAAAATAAAGCGAATTTTACGATTGACTCGTGTAGCATTTTATGTTTAATTTATTTAATTGTATGGTATTCCGCGACAGTTTATGTTTCCTGTAAAGATGCGTAAAGTTGAAGAATTATAATGTTGTAATGTAACAAACAAAATCTGTTTTTTTAATTTTTCTCACACGCCTACATAAATTTTAAGATATCTAAGTAAGAATGTTAAGTGTAACTTTGGTAACGCTGGAATGACCCATTTGTTATGAAATGACACACTCTACTCACACTGAAGCGTTTGTAATTATATCATATTTTTAATGATTAAGTTACACACTACTAAAGGGAACGATAAAAAATAATATTATAAATACAAGAAACTTAATAGTAGTGAAATGTTAATGTTTAATATTTACATTTTGAGAGAAATTTCACTGTTATGATAGCAAATTATTTAGTTAAGAACTGAATATTTCGTTATTACTACATAGTACCCAGAAAATGATAGATGTTACTATCTATAACATAAGAAGACCTTGGTATGTCTTGTCAAAGTATTCTTTAATAAATTTAAATTTAGAATATTTAATCAGATGTTACACAAAACTTTTTTGTAATGACAAATACAGTGATCGCGAAAATTTGATAATGCCAAGATACTTATTGCATTTTTTTAAATATTACAATATTTTTGATAACGCGAATACTAAGAATTTGTATTTTGGTGTTAAGTTACCTGTTAGGGTGTAACGTTTTTGGTGAAGTTTTTTATCTTTGAAGGCCTAACCCGCCTAACCCCAGACTTTGTCAAGCAAATTCCTACGAAGCTTTTTGATGCTTTGTTTTTTTAATGTCATTTAAGGTTGCCGGAACGCGAAAACCCGTTCTTTTGCGCGTTTGGTGACTTTACTTCACATTAGGATTTCTCTTGGCCGACCCATAATCATCAAGTTACGGATTATGGTCGGAAAAGTTTCAGTGGATGTTGGATAACAATTTGGCATATTTTAAAATATATTTTTTGTATTTAAGCGCGACTACACATCGAAAAGTGGGGCCGACTTCCATTTTTTTCGAAATGGTCCAGCTTTCGGTTTACATAACTTCTAATCATTTTTTTTTTATTTTCATTTTGCTCACACTTGTAGAGGATATCAAGAGCTTTCCAGGGAAAAAATTTGTTGCCTCTTACCAAAAAAAAGTAAATTCCTTATACTACCGTGCAACTATTATTATTACTTCAGGAACTGTAGCAGACATTTATTTAAAAAAATGGAGAAATCCATTATTCCACAATGCCCAAAGATCATCTTCTGGAAGCGATATGTCGACGATATATTTACAATCATAGAAGGAAACGAAAACGATGCAGAGGACATTCGACGAAAACTAAATCCATACCATCCTCGTTAACAATTTACAATGGAAAAAGAAATGAACAACGAAATCCCATTTTTAGATATTCTCATCAAAAGATCAACAGATAATTCAATTGAAACAAAAGTATATCGCAAAAACACTCACACAGACAGATATTTAAATTATAATTCATTCCATCATAAATCCCAAAAAATTTCCGTAATTGATTCACTAGTTTTGCGCGCCTTCAAAATTTGCAGTCCAACACATCTCGAAAATGAACTACAGGAGAAGAATCGTAAGATTGTGCAACTTTTCGTTTTAACTCGTTTCACCGAAAAGCCGAGTTTTACATGCACAAAATGCAAGCGAATACGTCAAAAAAGAGATAAAAGAGAAATAAGAAAGATGCACAGGCTTATGATTCTCTTCCTGTAAATCACATCAAACAAATTTTAATACAAAATAATTATCCACCAAATTTCATAAATGACAGAATTTCAAGAATGAGAAATAAATTTAATGCACAAAATGAAAATATACAACAGAATAGAACAAACTTTCAAAATAAGACACAGAATCAAAATCATTCGTCACACATGCAACTACAAAATAACGAAATTTTAAATCGAAATTCAATCAACAAAAATTCTGAAGATAAAAAAGAAGAACATTGGGTCCCATTACCCTACATTGGAAACATCTCAAACAAGGTAGGAGGTTTTCTCGAACCAGCTGGCATATACGATGTACCATGTTTCTCATGTAATGAAACATATCTCGGAGAATCAAAACGAATTATTTCAAGATTGGAAGACCACAAAGGCAACGTAAGACGTTATGAATATAACAAATCAGCAATTGCGAGACACATAATTAGAAAGAAAGGACATAAAATCGACTGGCAAAATTCAAAATTTATAACACGCGAAAATGACACGTTTTTAAGAAAAATCAAGGAAGATCTAATTATCCAACAACATCCTGGCCCATTAATGAACATCGATAGAGGTTATGTCCTTAGCAAAACATGGAAAACAATTACACTAACAATTTCGGAATTAAAACATAAACCAAGGCTAATTAAACAATTAACATAAAAACAGTAAACAAACATTCACAATCAAAGCAACACTAAACAAATATTTTCACTCAAAATAACCATTCACATTATTTCCCTGAAGAAGGCAACTGTTTGTTGCAGAAAGCTTGGAATTAATAAAGAAAATTCAATCAATAACCACGTATCGAATTATTTAAAAAATGAAAACTATTATTTGTAGCATCACACCAAATTATCACTACCCGAATGCACCCCTGGAACCAAAGCAACATAACGAAACATCCAGAACACCATACAAAATCAAATCCCATGCAACAAAATTCTAGGAAATAACGTTTTGTATTATATAAATTTACTATAAAAGGAGTGCGTTTGGTTTGTATAAAGTCACTTTATTTTCGGCTTCACATGAGAACGCATCTTACTTTTAGTTCGTTCTGGCTATACTGAAAATAGACATTTGTTTGAAGATCTGAGTTTCATTTACAAAGTCAGATCTAGGTATTTGAAAGTGAATACGCCTTGCTTTTAGGCTGTTCCATCAAACATTTTGTGACTGGCCAACGATTATATAACGACAATCGCAGAGCTCATTACGTTGGCGCCCAACGTGCAAAAGCAGACTCCACGACCACATTAGCCGCGTACGCAGCTCAGAGTCTAACGACTTTCGCGAAAATTTTGAACCTTGATTTCGGTCGGAAGTAAATTCGCGTGACGTCATCATAAATTCGTGAGAGTCAAAACAAGTGGGACTAATTGGATCATTCAACAGCACACCACTTTGTTACGGTTACCCGCACGACGATTGGAAAATCTTTCCAGAGCACTCATAAGAATACGACTAACGCACACTAAGGACTTCCCCCACCGCATCAAACCCATACGAAACTCAGAGTCTAACGAGTTTCGTAGGAACCTTGAAACACAGTTTTCGGTTGGAAGCACACTGCTTGACGTCATCTCTCAAACTTGTACGAGTCAACAAGTGGGATTAATTGGATCACCTAACAGTACATCACTTTGTTACGCATACCCGCACGACGATTGGATTTCTTTCCTGAGCACTCCTACATGCAAAGAAGATTAACGCACATCAAGGTTTCCCCACCACACCAGACCTATACTCAAACTCAGGGTCTAACAGATTCCGCAAAAACTGAACTGAAAGGTACTTTGTATACAGACATACAAATACCATAAGAAACAATAGTTGCCCTTACCAACTATCACATATGCATATTTCATTTGACTTTACAACGTTTTATTATTAATTTCAGTGGAAAACGGAAATTTTTGAGGAAATTATTATTAATTTCAGTGGAAAACGGAAATTTTTGTGGTAAAAGGCAACAAATCACATAAAAGTGAATAGGTCCCGCTGCATTCAGCTTTTTTTTGAAAATTCTTTGATATCCTCTACAAGTGTGAGCATAAAGAAAATAAAAAAAAATTTCGCTTAGAAGTTACGTAAGCCGAAAACTGGACCATTTCGAAAAAAATTGAAGTCGGCTACACTTTTCGATGTGTAGTCGCGCTTAAATACAAAAAAAATATTTCAAAATGTGCCAAATTGTTTTCCAAGATCCACTGAAACTTTTCCGACCATAATCCGTAATTTGATGAGTATGGGTCGGCCACGAGAAATTCTAATGTGAAGCAAAGTCGCCAAACGCACAAAAGAACGGTTTTTCGCGTTCCGGCTACATTAAATGACAATAAAAAAAACGAAGCATTAAAAAGCATCGTAATAATATGGACAAAGCCTGGGGTCAGGTCTTCAAAAATAAAAAAAACTTCAACAAAAACGCTACACCCTATTACCGGTCCCCATGCTCGTCCCCTTGCCTTCAGCAAAAAATTTAGTACTTTCACACTGAAGTCGAAGTATCTGAGTTACAGGTTAGGGTGTCCCTCAGAGTTTAGAGTTTTCTTTTTTGAAATTGGAATATATAAAACCTTCACTCCCTCAAAAAATCTCGTGATCAAGAGAATGTCACCTCGACGATTTTTCGAACTTAAAAACGAATATCTACACATTGCGCAAAATCGTTGAAGTTGAGACTTTAAACAATTTGCGAAAAGATAAACGCTACTTTTTCGGTTCGGAAAATGTTAAAACGCATTTTCTTGATTCCACGACTTTTTGATGAGGAGAATGTTTCATAAACTTCAAATTCCAATTAAAGCATAACCAAAGACGCGCGCGCACGTATCTGAACGGCTGAGGCAAACAGAATAGATGTTGCCAAAAGACTCGAACGTATCTAAATATAGAAATGATAGCAATTTTATGTTCCTTTATAGCTATAAGAATTTCAAAGATCTATAGAAATTACCCAAGGTAATATCAAAGGCCATGCCGAAGTACGTCTAAGACCATTGCATACGATGGCCTAAATGTTCGCCCCTAATGCACCATATCAAAAAGAGGACCAACGGAGTTTCTTCAAGAAATCCTGAAACTATTTTCTCCAAAATGAAATTCTTACCAACTTTGTCTCAAGAAGCATACTTCAAACTGGCGTAATTTTATAGATATGACGTCATACCTCTCAATTCTAGTAGTTGCTTTATCCCGGGATTTGAAACACATGTTCTCTAAAATTGTATTCTTCACAACTTTGCCTTTGGAAGCAACTTTCTAACTTCCATAGTTCTAAAGATATGTGTCATCCCGCCTAATTCTAGAAGTGGTCACATTACAGGATTAGGCCATTTTTTCTTAAAACCCTGAAACACATGTTCTCTGAAATTTTATTCTTTGCAAATTTGCCTTTGGAAGCAACTTTCTTTCTGCCATAGCTCTAAAGGTATGAATCATCCCGTCCAATTCTAGAAGTGGCCATATTCCAGGATTGGGCCATTTTTCACAGAAATCCTGAAACAGGTGATCTCTAAAATTTTATTCTCTACAACTTTGTCTTTGACAGTAAATCTCCATATTGCATAATTAAGCAAATATAGATGAAAAGCCATCTGCTTTCGTATATGACCAAGAAACTCAATTTTGTCGATTACATTGGTGCAATTGCCCAGACCACTGACCCGTTTTCTACAAAAATATTTTTTCCCAGTTTTGTGACATCAAATGCTTTCATTTGACACCAAAATGAACAATTTCCGTGGTACACACGCTGAGATATTTGCGAAAAAGTTTCACCGACCATCGAGAAACCATGTTTTTGGTCACTTCTTCGACCATACCTCTGAAACCACTTGACCGATTTTGCTCTTGTTCGAACTAAAATCATGGGACATATATACATTTCAGAGAAAAAAAAGTTTAGTGCGATTAGTTAGCCTTTTAGAAAAAAAAGTGGAGACGGACGGACATTTTTTTTTTTTTGTGATTCGTCATTTCTAGACGATAACAAATTACTCCCCCCCCCCCCCTACCTCGATCTATCCCATGTTACAATAAAATTGTTTGTAGTAAACGTATAGGACCTTTGTATTTCGTACGGGTCCAAAAATGACTGAAATTGTGGTAAAAGCCAAAATTTGAGTAACATCGTAATAATAAAATCGTAATAAGATCAAAGTTATGATACAATTAGCTTATTTGGAAAAGTGTGCGACATCTTCGACACTTGACGTTCTATAAATTAATGTTTCTTTAATGTTTGTCATCACTGCACATCTACATTTGCGTAGTCTACTAATCACTCAAAGTTGTGTTTCAAGAACACTGCCACAAGTACGTATTTCGATTGTATGATGTATGTTTTTCAAATACAATGATGCTATAAAAATTGTACACAATGGTTGTAACTCTGAAGAACTTAGAAAATACTTTTAGTCTCTCGCAAGCAGAGGTAGGTACAGCAAGTATACCACCTTACAATGTATTCCATGTCGAAATCGATTCTAATTCACGCAATATTACAATTTTTATGTCATTGTGACTCGAGTGATAATCAGCCGTTGTTTCTAACACCGCTTATAAACTATGGAAAAATCAATGAAGCTCGAGATGCATCACAAGTCAGAGGTTTAATACTTTCGGATTATAATAACACAATTCTTAGCTACAGTGGTTTTTTGACCGTCAACCGAGAGTATAATTCAAACATGTTTTTCTGGTTCGTTCCATCTCAGGTAATTTTTATTTAAGAAAATGAAATAAATTATGCAGAGCAGAAGCGTAGAACTAATTGTGCGTTTCATCTTCGAATTTTGATACAGAATAATCCCCAGGATAATCCACTATTGTTATGGTTACAAGGTGGTCCTGGTGAATCAAGTTTGTATGGTTTGTTCACAGAACATGGTCCTTTTAAAATTGACTATGCTTCGAAAAAGCTGAACTATAGAAAAGAGTCTTGGACAACCACTCATTCCGTCCTGTACATGGACAGTCCTGTAGGAGCTGGTGAGAATGCAAAGCAGGGCCTATTTTCATGTAAATTTTTTCGAGTAAGGGAAGTTTCACACTCTTTCAATTTTTGCTGTGTACGAAATTCGCCCCTAGAGGGGGGTGCGCACAAAATAAATTTTGTGTGACCTATAGAGGGATTGTGTGTTAACTAATTACAAATTGTGCGAAGTGTATAAGTGGTGTTGGAAATATAGAAAAAGAGCAATTCGTCTAGGAGATTGTATAATAAGTTCAGTGGTAGAGATGTGCGGGTCGACCATTTTTCGAAACCCGATCCGGACCGAACCCGACCCGATAAAATTTTTCGAAAGTCGAAACCCGAATTATTTAAAAACCCGACCCGGACCGAACCCGACGCGATTAAAATTTTCGAAACCCGAAACCCGACCCGGACCGAACCAGACACTCAAGTTTTTCGAAACTCACAACCCAAATTACTTTCCACGCCCGACGTCTGCATTCTTCACGGACCTTGGACTAAAACAAAATTCGTGTAATGTAAGATGATAAAATTTAGACGAGTTTTGTAAAATATAAAAACTCAATAGAGGATCGGGACCCGAATAAAATGATACAACAACCCGACCCGGACCGAACCCGACCCGATAAAATTCTTCGAAACCCGAAACCCGAACTGTTTCCAAACCCGGCCCGGACCGAACCCGACCCGATTAAATTTTTCGAAACCCGAAACCCATGAACCCGAAAAAAACCATTCGGGGAACCCGCTCATCTATATTCAGTGGATTGTGCATTCACGTAAAAGAAGCGTTCACAATTGGTATAGTGGACTATGCATTTACGCATGAGTAGCCCAAATGGCTTAGTGCGCACATCCATAGAAAGATTCATCAGTTTTGGCGATCTTATCACTGATCATGGAACACAGATTTTCCGATCCTTTGTTACTTACCTAACCATTTAAATCAGGCAAATCTTCCTGCAGAACATGTCAAACATACCAGGTTGAAGGTAAAGGTAAAGCATGCTGCGTCTCAGTTGATAGAATTTGGAGCATTCATATATCACGTGAATATCCGTTTCTTCTGCTGATCTGCAAACACATTTGGAAGTTGCCGAAAGCCTCATCTGATTGAATTCAATTTATTTGTAGTGGGTGAACAAAAAAGAAACGAAACCTTATATTAATGCTCACATAGATTCCTATCACTATTTAAAACTATCGCTAACACATAGCAGTTTATAAAATGTAAATCGTAATTTCAATACTTAATCATAAACGGCTCCGACCACTCTCCTAATGCGATCTCTGCCCATCTCTAGCAGACCCTTGGCCAATTCCAAATTGGGTTCCGGCAAGAAGGGATTTGTATGAACTTTGTACATATTCCAGTGCTCCACATCCCTTTGCATCACCCAATCTCTCAATGCTTTCAAACAGATTGATCAAGCAATTGGCGAATGCAACTCGGTGCCGTCCTCGGGAGCCGTAGAAACCGCTGCTAGTTCGTCCGCATTCTCATTTCCTTCCACACCAGAGTGTCTGGGTACCCCATTCAATTGATCTGATCACTCTGACCTATCGAGTTCAAGAAATTCTCACACTCTTTCACAAGTTTGGAAGTGGTACTAGGGTGACACAAGTGCTCTGTGTACTGTTTGAACATATAAGGATCTGCCTTCCCTGCTCGCCCTCCGCCAGTGCTTCGCGAGCTCTTGCAAGCACTGCGAAAACTTCTGCCTAAGAGACACTAGAAAGGACTTCGATATGAGACTGATTCCCTTCCCCCGAGTTTAGTGTTTGTGCCAGGCACTCTTGTCTACTCGTAATCTTAAGGAGCCGTTCATAAATTACGTAATAAATTGCAATAAATTGAACGAATCGACTGAAATGGATTGAAAAACGTAAATACGGCTAATATAAAATCAACCATTTGTCGCACATAATTTCGAGATCCGTCGACCGCATGAAAATGTATGAGAAAATCTAAATTCTATCAATTTTTTTAAAAAGGACTCACTCGATGATTTTACTTTTCATCTGAAACATCTCAAAGAATGTCTCAGAAGAAAAATCTCATGTACCTCAGACTTCCGTTATAAGTTGGTTCAAGCTTAACATGTACTACCTACGTCGTGAAATTTGCACGAGCTGACGCTAATGTGAAACTGTCCGGCTTACGGAATTTCTTCAATTTTCTTGAATTTAGGGATAAATAATTTGAGGATATTATTACCAGAAGAATAGGCCCTGATTTTAAGAGACATAATTTTCTGTTACATTAACCGCCGTATACAACAGGATTTAGCTTCACAGAAGATGACAGGGGATATGCAACGAGCCAGAACGATGTCGCCAAGAATGTTTATGAAGGCCTATTGCAATTTTTCAAACTATTTCCAGAATACAAGGCAAGAGATTTTTATGTTGCTGGTGAATCTTATGGAGGTAATCAAGACATATTCCAAGCAACAAAAATGTGACCACCTCTTTTTGTAGGCAAATATGTCCCATCAGTTGCACACAAAATTCACAGAGAAAATAAGAAAATTGGTCCGATGTCAGACAGTTTTGTAAATTTAAAAGGCCTCATAATGGGGAATGCTTTTACTGATCCACTAACAACGATTAACTATGGTTCAATATTGTACGACTTGGGTCTTATAGATTACTATCAATTGCAACAGTTTCTAGTACAAGAAAACAGAGCTAAAAGATTCATTGTTCGAGAAAAATATGTTGAAGCATTTGACGTAATGGACAAGCTGATACTAGGTTCAAAAAATACGTCAACTCCAACTTATTTCAGTCAAACAACAGGATTTAACACAATTTACAACATTCTAAGATTGAGTGATCCAGAAGACATGCTACATTTCAAGCAAGTGCTACAAAAACCAGAAGACGATGCAATAATTCGACCTTTTATACACGTTGGCAATCGAACCTTCCAACATTTCGATCTTGGTGGTCCAGTGGCAGAACACTTGGAACAAGACATTTATCAATCCGTGAAGCACCTTGTAGAAGACTTGCTGAATGCCAAGAACGAAAACAACGGAAACAAATACAAAATAGTGTTTTACACAGGCCAACTTGATGTTGTTTGCGGGGTAGCAGTAATCAACAAACTAATTGCGAGTTTGCAAGGATGGAAGGAGCTGGAGCAATTCCAGAATAAACAAAAATCCATTTGGTATTTTGATAATGATGAGAAGATCATTGCTGGCTATTTCAAATCTTATGGTAGTCTTACTCATGTCATAGTCAGAAATGCTGGACATCGTGTAAGTATATAGCCATTTTCCCCTGCATGTGTGATAGGCTTCGAAATCAAATTCAAACCAACCGGACTTTCTTAAAAGGATTTGGTCGGAAAATCCAACTCGTTTATCGATTTCCAAGTCTGTAAAGTTAACTCTAAAATTGATAATCTAAAATTTGACGACCATCCCAAATCACTCCATAAAATAATGATTTTCAGTTTTTCATAATTCATTCGTTATCTAATCAAAATTATTCAAATTGGCAAGGTTGGGTTAGCGTCGCTAGTAACGACTAGCAGCCGCTAATCTTGGCTTTAGCGAACCCAGTTTCGGTTGTTGCTACTCGCTAACAATACTTTATCATCAAAGAATTTTCTTAAGGTCCTCAGAAATTAATGTTTTAAATAAGGGTTCGTTCATTAAGTTTGTCATGCGTTTTTAATGCGATTTTAAAAACCACTCTGTATTTGCGCGTCAAGTTACAAAATTTTATTTTTCGAGTATACAAAGTAAAAACAAAGGACCCGTACGTATCAGAATAGACAAGGCGAACAGAATAGATGTTACAAAAAGAATCGAACGTATCTATTGCCTGAACTATTAAGTATATGAAATTAAGTTGGCCAATTCAAGTAAATCTTTTCTCATTTTCATAAATATTTTTTGTTTGGAAAACCTGTGCATGACCGACAATTTATGAGACGAACTTTTTTAAATTTGTGTCCCTGGAAGACCCGGGAAAGTGCGATAAAAGCAAAAATTTGAGAAATCTGTAAAACTTTATTTTTCGTTTCATTATAAATTCTTATACATTTGATGAATGATCGTTCAAAAAGTTTAGTTTTAGCGACGCGCTATTCAAACAAGATAGTTTTCTCTCTTTTCTTGATAATATAGTCGCTTCGAGCGCACAAAAATTCGAAGAAAACCAACAAAGTTCCGTCATCTTTTTTGTTGAAATAATTTTTCCAGGTACCAGGGTCCAAGTCAATGTTTGCTGGCAAATTCACTTCAATTATGCATTGCGGAGCGTCCTCGATGTTATCACGAACACTCTCAAGTGCCTTTTCGACAGCGGACCACTTGGCATGTAGGCGATTAACGAAAGGGCGGTATTCCCCATCTTTTGTAAACATTTCTTCGCAGTTATACGAGTATGTAGGCCACGAGTACGTCACTTGTAAAACGTGACCGATATCTTTGGTGACCACATCGAAATCAATTCGCTTAATTCGGCTTATAAGCGAAATGACCACAAAACAGACGTCTCGTTTCGAATCAGGATCTTTGTATACGGTTGCAATTATCGGTGCACGTGTGAACGAAAAGCCGATTGGTGGTGGCTCATCACTCTCTGATAATTTAGCAATTTTCGAAGATGATGCGCCTGTGCCATCAACTTCAACGATTTCTTCGCCTGTACTATTATTAGTGGAACCAGGAACTGCAATTCATGAGCTAATTGTTTGAGCTAATTTAAAATGATTCAAAGAACTCACTATTCGTTGCGAACATAAGTTTTGTCAAATTCCAATGTTTTCGAAATACGGTTGGTGTGAAGCCATGAAATATGAAGTGACTCTTTTGTACTTCACTCGGTTTCATTGTGCCGTTCACCTGTTTTTCCCGAAACAATTTTTCCAGGTTTTTCTGCTCCTCTCCACAATTTTTCCACATTTTGTTCATTTTTTATTTTTTATTCTTTATCACAAATTGAAAAGATTTATAACTGCAATATTACGAAAACTGTGACGCAAAGTGAATTTTAAGTCATAGGCTGCCTACGTTCAGATATAAATAACATAAAGGGGAATAGAATCAGGGGAATGCTCGTGAATATAAATGCCAACTTGAAAAAAAAACTTGGCGCAATACAAACATCGCATCGTCGAGAAAGAGAATTAAACTAGAAATCTAGTATGTGCGACAATTTCTTTCCTGAACACGTTCAAAACACACACACAACCATAAGGTACAAATTTGTTACCTTTTCACATATTTTGTGATGGGTGAAATTTTCCCGACGTAATATGGTCACAAAGTTATTTTCCACGAACCTAGCCAAAAACGATTTTTTAGGAAGAATATCGATATAGCAATTTAATTATTGATTAGAGGTTCACCAAGGTACGCTTTTTCGGAATTTTAAAAAAAAAATTAAGTAAACAAATTTTTTAAATGAACCTTAGTGAACCCTCCATTTTTTGCAAAATTCACAAAGTTCAGTCGTGTGTACTTCAGTGTTTAGCAACAAATATTTGGAGGTTCAGTAATGCAATGAAAAATTCAATTTTTTCTTTTTGGAAGTACACTAATTGCAAATTATTTATAAAAACCTGACAGTTTCAAAATTGAATATTAAAAAATCATGTTTGTGAAAAAATCACAAAATTGGGAAAAGATCGCCCTTTTGTTCTTTTTTCACAATTTCGTACTTTGGGAAAAGATTACGAAAATTTGTTTATGTATTGAACACAAATATAATAAACGCATTTTTCACATAAGGATGCTATTGTGTATTGACATTTGCTTTTTTCATGCTGATATTGTTCCGGAAAATATTTTTTCGACCAGTTGAAATCTGTAAGCGTTATTTGCTCAAAGTTCTGGATTAATCTTTTTTGCGGCCGCAGAATTTAATTCTTTCATTTGAACGTTGTTTATTAAAATGTACTTCTCATATTGTAAATTGTATAAATAATTCCAGTTTTTATTAATTTCATTTTTATTCGATTTAAGTGCTTAAAATGGCCAATTCGTTGACTGCTTTATTTTACAATTACGGAAAGTCATTAACTACACATTCTGGGGCGTCAACCTATGTTGGAATAAGCCGATTCAAGGCATTTTTTGGAGTGTCACCTTCGATCTGTGCTATGGCATGGACTCATTTGAAGAATGAATTGCCCAAAGATTATAACGAAATGCATTTGTTATGGACCTTATCCTTTCTAAAATGTTACAATACAGACTCGGTTAACTGTTCGGTTGCTCGTTGCGATGAAAAAACATTCCGAAAACGAGTTTCGGTTGTTATCGAAAAATTGGCATTTATAAAAGTGGAGAGATTTTCATTTCCTCTGTCTATTCTCCACGTTCTGCATAAATATGCGGTAATTTTTATCTAGATCGAATGGGAAGATCGTAAGTTGCAACGAGCACCAGGCCAAACCACATTCACTTCCATTGACGGCGTTGATTTTAAAATAAATGAGCCGAAGCCATTCGATCGAAAATGGTATTCCCACAAATTTAAACATGCTGGATTGCGATATGAGATCGCATTATGTTTGCGAACAGGTGAGATCGTTTGGGCTCATGGGGGCTACCCGTGTGGAGCATACCCGGATTTAAAGCTTGCCAGTGAAGTTTTTGTTGGTTTTTTGGATCAGGGCGAGAGATCGATGGCAGACGATGGCTACAACAACTCAAAAAACTTTTTGCTGCCCAATGCTTCCAATGGAAGAAGACACATGCGCATAATGAGTCGCCATGAGACAATTAATAAAAAAAAAATTCAGAATTTTGTCAGAGACTTATCGACATGATTTAGTCAAACACAAACTATGTTTTCACGCAATTATTAACTTAACTCAATTGATTATAAAACATGAGGAACCTTTGTTTACTACATTTTAAAATGTGCTTTTATTGCATTTTCCCGGGTCTTCCTGGACTTAGCTAGGGCACTAAAACCGAGTCTATGCTAGGGCCATACGTGTTTTTTGTACGTAACTCGAGTAAATCTTTTCCGCTTGTCATAATTGTTTTTTAAATCGACAGGTCTATAAAAGCCCAACAATTTGTAGAAGAAATTTTTTTGAGGTTGGGCTTTAGGATATAGCTGGGGCACTAAAAACGAGCTTCTGCTCTCGAGTTATGTACAAAAATCATGTAGAGCGCTAGCAGAAACTCATTTTTAGTGCCCTAGCTATATCCTAGGGCCCAATCTCAAAAAAATTTCTTCTCCAAATTTTTTGGCTTTCATAGACCTGTCGATTAAAAAAACAATTATGACAATCAGAAAAGATTTACTCGAGTTATGTACATAAAACACGTAGGGCCATAGCATAGAGTCGTTCTTAGTGCCTTAGCTAAGTCCAAGGACATAAATTGAAAAAAGTGTCTTCCACAAATTGTCGGCCATGCCCAGATCTTTGAAATAAAAGAAATTTATGAAAATCTGAAAAGATTTACTCGAGTTATGTAAAAAAGACCAAAAATCACTTAAACGGCCCTAACTCGGCGGCCCTTGGGCCGAAAGTGCCCAGATTCAATCCTATAAAAGAGATTTCGGTGTAAAGAAGGCCTTGCGAAAGTACAAAATTGACACGCGAATAGACAAAAATGTTCATCTCAATTTCTTCCACAACTTAGCAACAAATCATTTTTTTGTCTACGATCGACCTAGGGCCCTCAGAAGAGGCCTCCGACAGATACTTACATAGACAAAAATGTTTCCCTCCATTTTCTCTACAACATATTGAAAAATCATTTTTTCCCTCAATTTGTTCTGCAACATAGCAAAAAAATTTTTTGGTTAGGGCCGACCTTAGGACAGAACTGAGGCCTACTTCAGCCCTAAAAAGTTTCTTCGATAAATTGTCGACGATGCCCAGATCTTTCAAAAAAAAAAAAAAAAACTTTATGACAATAGGAAACGATTTACTCGAGTTATGTACAAAAAAAACGTATGCCCCTAGTATAGACTCGGTTTTAGTACCCTAGCTAAATCGAAGGACTCAAATTTGAAAAAGTGTTGGCCATGCCCAGATCTTTCAAAAAAAAAAAAATTATGAAAATCGGAAAAGACTTACTCCAGTTATGTTGAAAAAACACATAGAGCTCTAGCACAGACTCGTTTTTAGTACCCTAGCTAAGTCCAAGGACTCAAATTCAAAAAAATTTCTTCCATAAATTGTCGGCTATGCTCAGATCTTTCAAACAAAAAAAATTATGAAAATCGGGAAAGATTTACTCCAGTTATGTTGAAAAAACACGTATAGAGTTCTAGCATAGACTCGTTTTTAGTACCCTAGCTAAGTCCAAGGACTCAAATTTAAAAAAAAAATCTGCCATAAAATGTCGGCCATGCCCAGATTTTTCAAACAAAAAAAATTTATGAAAATCGGAAAAGATTTACCCGAGTTATGTACAAAAAACACGTATGGCCCTCTAGCATAGAATCGTTTTTAGTGCCCTAGCTAAGTCCAAGGACTCAAACCCAAAAACGTTTCTTCCATAAATTGTCGGCCATACCCCAGTTTTCCAAACAAAAAAATATTTATGAAAATCAGAAAAGAGTTACATAAGTTATGTACAAAAGACCAAAAACCACTTAAACGGCCCTAGCTCGGCGGCCCTTGGGCGGACAGTGCCCAGATTCAATTCCATAAAAGATGTTTCGATTACCTTTTAGGGAAAAAAAGTTTTTGAAAATCGGTTCAGTTTTACTCAAGTTATCGCGGTGACGGACGGACATTTTTTTATTGGTGATTCGTCATCTAAGGACCATGATTGAAGTTCCACCCCCCCCTCCCCCCCCTCCCCCCCCCTACTCCCGGGTCGAAATTGGGGTGATTGCAAACGTAGTGGTAAACGCATAAGACCCCTTTTCGAAGAACTTCGTTCTTCGTACAGGTCGAATCATTATAAATGTTCGTACATAAGCCTAGCGCAAAGTAACATTCCTCTAGCCCTTCCACCTCGTCACAATCTGACGCACAAGTCTCAGAGCCTCTCTCTTCTTATAACATAAAACATAAAATAATTTGCGAACGTCCTACTCCTTAATATAAAGTCATTGTTTCAACTGTAAGTGTCAGAAATGATCGACAAAGTGTAAGCCAGCCGAAAGCGAAACGCAATTTTCTAAATTACGTTATTGCTTGATAATTCTGCCGTAATTTGCATAAGAAACTTAGTGACGTCATTTTGAGAGAGAAAATATATGAAATTCTCTCTCAAAATGTCATTACTAAGTTTCTTATGCAAATTACGGCAGAATTTTACAATTTTTTTTCTACTAGCGAGTTTTAGCGGCTGCTAATCTCGCTATTTTCAAACAGGGCTCGTTAGTAGCGGAGGGTGTGGCGTAGTCCCTACCTACGGTGACACGATGTTTCCCCTAGGGAATTATCCCCCAGACCGAAAAAAATAGGAATTATCGCCCAGGAATTATCACCCGGGATGCCATTTTCCTCATACAAAATAGCATTTTCCTTGTACAAAAAGCACTTTCGTTATACAAATTGGACGCTTTAGATGGATGGGTTCTTTCCTTGTACAAATGTACCACTTTAAACTTGCTGGGTAATAATTCCCCTGTTGATAATTCTCATTTGTCAGGCGATAATTCCCTCACTCTCACTTTTTTCGGACTAGTGGATAATTCATGTCGCCAGTCCTTAACCCCCCGAAAAAGTCCAAAAACGAAAAAAATGCCAGACAAAAACCTTTGGTACAAGACACCTATGTATAAGCGAACTTTTGTGTTTTTCACCCCTGCCCTCTCCTACTCCAAAATATTTTGTACGAAATCTACATCGAATTTCTCTTCCAACAAGGTATCACTCATGAAAATCGGTTAGAAATGCGCTGAGTTTTAGAAGTTCTGAAGATAGAATTTTTCCTTACGTTTTTGATTCTCCTATTGTTCTTATTAAAATGAAAATTTTTTTCTGATCTGTCGGTTCCTACGTATGTATCGACAAAAACGCTTTTCCTGAAATTTTCTTCCCTCAAATGTAAAATTTCATCGGCTGCTTTTCCGAGAAAATTCTGGGAAGGTGGTGCCAGTTGAAAAATTTGTTAATTTTTTTGGGTTGTACAAGTTTTCGAATTTTAGCCCCGGTACGAAATATTTAGAGAGTTAGTTTCTTCTAGAAAGTTATAGAGCTTGACCAGGAGAGTTTTCTGGTATCTTAAGACAATGGCTGCTAGCTGGATTTTATGAATTGTGATCCGGTATTACGGCATTCGAGAAGATACAAAAGTACGTAACCAAATACTATGTCATTTCCCAAACTTATTTGTAAAATTAGTACGCTTAGTACCAATTCTTCGAAAATGTTGCTCCTCCTTCAACCGTAACTAAGTCTGAAGTGGAAACGTAACAAAACAGCGATCAATATAAGAGTAAAGGCGGTGCACCACTGTGAGCGGCACTCATGCTAGCCTTGGTGAATTTATTGTTTTGACGAGCTTAACTTAATTTATTGGTATATGACTCATTTTATCGATATTGTTACTTTGCGAAAATGTGAAAAATTACCAGCGGGCATCTGTTATAATATTCCTCATCATCAAAGAAGACAAGCAGCAATTTGCATTTGCATTCTCAATTCTTTAAAACAGTCAATATTTTATTTATATTTTATCGCAATATAAGCGTAACCTTAGACTTCTAGTAACGTAATTTTGCTAGCAAATTTTAATTACCCTAGACAATGCCATGTGCAAGGGCATGCAACGTCGTGTACCAAGACGTGCCATAAAAAGTTTTATTGAACCAATAACGACATTGTAATGAAAACGGTACTAGAACAGAAAAATTTGAAATAAACAAAAACTACTTTGTATTTTCGTGAAGGTAACTAGCATATTAGAGAGCGCCAGATTGCAATCGCTAAATCCTACTAAAAACGCTAAACATCAACGATAAAGGCATGTCAAGATTTGACAGAAAGGAATTCGGGAAATTTTCTGTTTGTTGATTACTATTCCTGGAGTAGCGTTGATGAAAGCGGCATTGAAGTGAACAATTAAATTGTCTCAATAATGTGCAATTGAATGACTCAAGCTTGACTTCTTGCAATTGTAGGTTGAGTTAAACTTGACACGCGTTCGTCTTTCAATAATGACTATTGAGACAAGTTAATTTGCCCCTCTCACAGTAAAGCCGCAATAAAACATACGAAGGGACCCGTACGTATCAGAATAGATGTGGCAAACAGAGTTGATGTTACGAAAAGACTCGAACGTATTTAAGTCAATATTGCCTTACCTCTTAAGTGTATGAAATTACGTCCACATTAAGTTGTATTGGAAATTGCCGATAGGGCAATATTGAAAAACCCGTCCGAAGAAACGGTTAAAAGAGCTCTCCCGAAAGCACAAAATTGATCTCCAACTAGACAAAAACGTTCGCCTCAATTTTCTCTACAACATAGGAAAAAACAATTTTTTTTGTTAAGGGCCGACTTTAGGACCGACCTAGGGCCATAAGGAAATGCCTCTGACACATAATTCCATAGACAAAAATGTTTCCGTTAATCTGCTCTGCAACATGACAAAATAATATTTGTTTGAGCCCCAAGCACAGGCTCAAATTTGTTAATGAATATAATACATTGTTACCTCTCAAATAGAAAAAGAATCAACAAAATCGGTTAGGATTTGCCCGATTTATGTAAACAAAAGCACGTTGGGCCTAGTTTCAGGGTCCTGGCTGAGTTCAAGGGCATCTTATCAAAAAACTTCTTTCCATAAAGTGTGACACATTCCTACACCTTTCGATTAAAATTTTTTTTTTCGAAAATCGGAAGAGATTTATACTCCAGTTATGTACAAAAAAAATGTAGGGACTTGGGGAGACGCGTTTTTAGTGTCCTATCTAAGTCCAAGGGCTCAAAATCAAAAAAGTTTCTTTTACAAACAAAAAAAAGTTTATGACAAACGGAAAAAATTTACTCCAGTCATTGAGAAAAAACACGAATGGCCCTAGCACAGACTCGGTTTTAGTGCCCCAGCTAAGTCCAAGGACTCAAATCCAAAAAAGTTTCTTCCATAAATTGTCGGCGCTGCCCAGTTCTTTCAAACAAAAAAAAATTATGAAAATGTACAAAAGACCTTTGGGAACGAAAACGGGAAATAAAAGAAATAACTGGTTCGACGATGAATGCCAGCGAGCTCTGGAGAACAAAAATGCAGCTCGACTAAAAACTCTGAGTCGATACACTCGAGCAGGCCAGGCAGAGTACCGTTCGAAGAGAAATTTCGCTCGAAAACTGTTCCGAAACAAAAAACGGCTGCAGGATAGGAACGTTTTGATCAAAATTGAAAAGTTTGGCAATAGGAAGGAAACTCGGAACTTCTATCGGAAAGTAAACGAATCCAAAAATAGTTACAGTCAACAACCTTTGCTGTGTAAGGACAAGAATGGATTGGTCTTAGCAGATGAGGAAAAGTGCATTGCGAGATGGGCTGAGTACTTCAAAGAACTGCTTAACCCGAACACACCGCTCAACCGAAACGAAGAAAACAACGAATTGCCATTTCATACTGCGCAACCATATATAGAAGAACCAACGATGCAAGAAGTTGAAGCTGAAATTTTGAGGCTCAGAAATTTCAAAGTCCCGGGGACAGACAATCTGCCAGGCGAACTTTTCAAGAACGGCGGCAACGCGCTATATATGGAGATGCACGAGCTCATCACGCGTATATGGAATGTCGAGGAGTTACCGGAAGAGTGTAAGACCAGCATACTTTGTCCCATATACAAAAAAGGTGATAAAATGGAGTGTGGCAATTTTCGAGGAATTGCTCTGCTGAATATTGCTTACAAGATATTTGCAAATATTCTTTACCAGCGCCTTCATCCATACATGAAAAACTCTGTAGGTGAATACCAAAGTGGTTTTCGTGTAGGTCGTTCAACATCGGACCAGCTGTTTAATATCAGACAGATCTTGGAGAAGTGCAAAGATTACAACATTAAAACACACCATTTGTTCGTTGATTTTAAGGCAGCCTATGACAGTGTTAGAAGAAGTAAGCTATGGAGAGTAATGGAGGAATTTGGAATCCCCAACAAACTGTTCTCGCTAACCAAGTTAAAACTGAACGGAGCTAATAGCCAAGTAAGGATCCGTAATCAACTGTCGGAGATTTTCGACATAGAGAAAGGCCTACGTCAGGGAGATCCTCTCGCGACGCTGCTTTTTAACCTGACCCTTGAAGCACCTGTGCGCACCATGGACATAGATTCCAGCGGCACCATTTTCACCAAGTCCAGTCTGCTAGGTTTCGCAGACGACCTGGACATACTTGGACGAAAAATGAATGTTGTTAAAGACAAGTTTATGGCCTTGGAGAGGAAAGGTACCGACCTTGGATTGAAAGTTAATGACGATAAAACGAAATATATGATCATCCCGCCTTCGAATCAACACCAGGAGGAAACCGTAACGATCGACACACACACATTCAAAATGGTCAACAAATTCGTATACCTTGGATCGGAGCTGAACACTAACAACGACATCGCGGACGAAATTAAGAGACGAGTAATTCTGGGCAACCGGAGTTATTACGGCCTTCTGAAAATCTTAAAGTCCAAGTCAGTAAGCCGAAATTCAAAATGCGCAATATACAAATCTGTGATCAGACCGGTGGTTACGTATGGTTCGGAGTCGTGGTGCTTGACACAAAGAGACGAACAATCGCTGCACACGTTCGAAAGGAAAGTACTGCGGACAATATTTGGAACAGTATTCGATCAAAGGCAGAACCGATGGCGCAGATGATTCAATCATGAGCTGAGTCAGCTTTATGGAGAGCCGGACATAGTCAGAACTACCAAAATAAACCGACTGCGTTGGCTCGGTCATGTACAACGAATGGAAGATCATCGTATTCCGAAAAAAATCCTTAAAACCAGACCGGAGGGCAAGAGAGGTGCAGGGCGTCCAAAATTCAGATGGTATGACGCAGCTCTTGCCGACTTAAAAACTGTGGGAGTATAAAGCTGGGAGACGTTAGCTGCGGATAGGTCCGGTTGGAGAAGCATGTTGCAGAAGGCCAAGACCCTTAATGGGTTGTAGTGCCGGTTAAGTAAGTAAGTATGTACAAAAGACCAAAAACCACTTAAACGACTCTAGCTCGGCGGCCCGTGGGCGGACAGTGCCCAGATTCAATCCCATAAAAGATTTTTCGATTACCTTTCAGGGAAAAAAAGTTTTTGAAAATCGGTTGAGTTTTACTCCAGTTATCGCGGTGACGGACGGACGGACGGACATTTTTTTTATTGGTGATTCGTCATCTAAGGACCATGATCGATGCTCCCCACCTACTCCCCGGTCGAAATCGGGGTGGCTACAAACGTCCGTCGTGGTAAACGCATAAGACGCCTTTTCGAAGAACTTCGTTCTTCGTACGTGTCTAAACGAAATTATAATACGATCCACGATTTTGACTAAATTCATTTCAATTTCGTGGGAAACATGCATAAACACAGAATGGACACAATTCAAAGAGACTTTGGCAATTCGTCCTCGCCTTCAGCTCTTACTCTTCTGTGTATGTATAGTATACATTGTATACATGTAATGTAAACCCGAAAAACTAATGCTACACTTACCAAATATATGGTTAGAGCCGTACGAAGAATGATGCGGGGGAGTAGGAGGGAGTGCCGATCATGGTCCAAAGATGCCGAATTTGCAAAAATTGTTTGGCCTGACCGCCGCCTTTCTGTCGTCCGTCCGTCAACACGATAACTCGAGTAAAACTTGACGAACTTGACCTGTTTTCAAAAACTTCTTTTCCCTGATAATACCTTTCACGTATTTATCGCGAAAATAATTGTCATAGAAGTCGAATTTTTCAGTAAACTCACAATAATTAAAAAATCTTTTATAGGATCGAATTTGGGTAGATCGTTTAATTGGTTTTTGGTCTTTTATACGTAACTCTAGTAAATCTCTTTTGATTTTGGGCCTTTGGACTCAACCAGCGCTCTAAAACTGAGTCTCTATTAGCGCCAACTTGTTTTTCTACATAAATCGAGCAAACATATTTTACAAAATCTTTTTTTTCCTGAAAGATAATTGAAAAACTGATTGAACAGGAATTGAATTTGAGCAAAATCGGTTAAGAACTCTCAGTTGCGGTCGGAAAAGTGGTCAAAAACGTGGTGTTTTGAAGGTCGGTGAAACTTTTTAGACATGTACAAAAAAAGTAGTGATTCGAAAATGGGTGTATTGCATTTGGCACGACGTTCATAACCAGTCGATTCGAGGGGAAGCATTGATCATGGTCCTTAGATTTCGAATCTGCAAACAAAATTTGTCTGTATGTCAATACGATAACTCGAGTAAAACTGTCTAAGGCCGCTTAGCTAGGGCCGAAAACTCTTTCCAATTTTCATAATTTTTGTGTTTGAAAGGTCTGGGCATGCCTGACAATTTGTGGAAAAAACTTTTTTGATTTGGAGATTTATAACTCAGCCAAGGTCCAAAAACTGAGTCTCTGCTAGGGCTTAATAAATCAGGCAAATCTCATCAGATTAATTTTTTCTCTGAAAGACAATCGAAAAATTGATTACCGGATTGAATTTGAACAAAATCGGTCGCAAACTTTCGAGGTTACGGTCGAGAAAGTGGTTAAAAACATAGTTTTTTGAAAGTCGGTGAAATTTGGACTTATATCTCTGCGAAATTGGCACCGAAATCGTTCTTCAAGATTTTGAATCAAAGAGATGGACTACAGAAATCACAAAAAAAAATCCCAAAAAATGGGTGAAAATTTTGTCTATTTGGGGGTCAATTTTGGGGTTTTGTAAGGGTTTTCTTACACTTCTTACACTTCTTACACCTTGCCCTTAAGAATTAAGACAATATTTACTTGGATACATTCAAGTCTTTTTTGCAACATCTATGCTGATGCGTACGGGTCTCACTTGCATATGTTTTTGATTAAATCAACGTTGACATGACAGCAAAAATGACAAACTCATTTTTAATTTTTTTTGCAGGTGCCATATGACCAACCTGCATGGGCTCTGGACCTGATTGGAAAACTTACAGGTCAATGATCATTTCGTATTGTGATGCATGATATCCATTAAGATATTTCCATGTTACGATTAAGTATATTTTGAAATAGATGAGTTAGTGGAGCACATATAGTTTTTTTAGATACTGGAGGGAAGGGGGGTGTCCTAATTAAGTCGAAAGAGGAGTAAAAGGAGTAAGAGAGATGATTGATACAATATCGGCTTCATGACATAATCCGGACGCAAAAAATCCGAATGGATCTGTAAATCAAGATGCGAATGATGCATAATCAGGTTGCTGCAATATCCGATTGAATTCATTTAAAGGCCTTCATAGGTGACTTTTCGGAGATTATTTCAAAGGTAAAAGCTACTTTTACAAATTATTTGAAGAAAATTTAACGACAAATTTGATGGCAATGCTCGAAGAAATCTTCAAATTTTATTTGAAAAATCGTTGATGAATTTAATGAGAGTGCCTTAAGAGTGATTTTGCGAAAACTTCGAACGATTTTGGGACAACATGTCCTACTTTTTCCCGATGAATGTGCCATTCGATTCCTTGTTCATAGTAAGAAAAGTAATTTCTCATTTATGGAAAATTTGATATCTCGGGGGAGTTATTGTGCTCTAAGTAAGTGCATGTCAGGGGGTGATAAAAATGGTTTTTTGGCTATAACTCGTGTAAAACGAAATGAAAACAAATGAGTTTTATGGGATGGTAAGCGCAATGATACAAAGATTTTTCATCATTGGATTCCTTGGAGCCTTCCCCCACTCCTGAGTTATTAGTTATTTTATATGAAAACTTCGGGAACGCTTTACTGCTTGAAGCAGCGATGAACCGAAAAACTAAGTATGGGGTGTTCTAGTATACTACCCCTACTATAAGACCATGCAAAGATTTCCCCGGTTTAAGGCTGTTGCACCGGTGTGGAACGACTATTGTAAGAAAGGTCAATTTTTGACACTTTTTCTTGACTATTTTCAGCTGAAAAAAGTATGTATTACTACCCTGAAACATGATCTGCAGCTGGATATGCGAAAAGGAGCTGTTTACAAGTGATGGTGTACTCTACGGGGGGGGGGGGGGTTTACCAAAGAAAGCGTGAAGATGTTGAGTTTTATATGGAAATTTTGAACGTTTTGAAAACTTTTCCTATGTGAAAGGGGGGGGGGGGGTAAGTAGAGGCACAGACATCAATTCAGGCTGTGAATTTAAGCCTGTCCAGACATGACAGCCGCCAAAAGTTAGCCGTCGAAAAATCGGGGCTGGGAGTTAAAAGTGTCGCCGCCGCCGGGGTTTTTGGTCGGCTAGACATAGCTAGCCGCCATCAGCCGCCGCCAAGGGTCTATATCGGCTAGCCTTTCTGCAACATTTCTTAATCACGAAACCAATTCTGTATCTATCACAAAAAGTATAGTTCGATAGTTCGACAATCGTAGGATACAACTCATTACGTATTACTATGAACTTGTAAGCTCTTAATTATTTTGTCATTGATATGACGCTCAGACATTAACAAATAACAGCTGCGTTATGGAGATAATTAGAAGAAATCAACATTTCGGCATCTAGTCCCAATCTTCAGTCAAGTCATGCACCTTGATAAGCTGATGGACGTGATGGACAAAGTGAAGACGTCCATCAGCATATCAAGGTGCATGACTTGACTGAAGATTGGGACTAGATGCCGAAATGTTGATCTCTTCTAATTATCTCCATACATAACGCAACTATTCTAGATGTGTTAATGTCTGAGCGTCATGTCAATGACAAAATAATTCAAATAAGAGCTTACACGATCATAGTAAAAGTAATTATTATTATTAATCGTATGGCTTTATTTACATTTCATATTTACAATTCATAAAGGGATAAAAAGACAGAAAAACAACTCTCTACACTTTACAAAATTCGACTTCAAATCTCAATGTCCAAACCACGCAGCCATTCGATAGCTTCAGGGGTGGCGGCTTGGAGTGATTCCAATCCATGTTCGAACCGCCGCGCCGGACAATAATTCAGGATATGATTCAGGGACTGGTTTACTCCATTGTCACAGTCACATAGCGGCGAGTCATTGAAATTCCAGCGGAACATTTGTTCACCGCAACATCCGTGGCCACTTAGGAATCGGTTGCGAATTTTCCATTCTCTTCTTGGTAGATCGAAACCTTCGAGTTTCAAGTCCGGATTATCGATCAAGTGTTTATTCGAAAAGTGTGGGCTGGTATTCCAGTAGCGTTTCCAAGCCAAGCTAACGTCGAAATCGTTCGTCCGTATATCGGTGTCAGACCAAATAGGGTTACGGGATACTAGCCGCCGGGGTGGATGATTTATCAGTTTCTTATCGGGAGCATATATTCTCGCTGGTCGTCACATCCTTTATTCCATTCTCTATGCGCTGCCATTTTCTGTCTAATTTCTGGAGGTGCAATGTTTGATAAGACGTGTAGCCACGGTATGGGTGTAGAGTCGACGGTGCCAGTGATCGTACGCATTGAAATATTCAATTGTGTATCCAGTGTGTCGACATGATTGCTTCTGTACCAGGACGGTGCGCAGTATTCTGCACAAGAGTAGACCAGTGATAACACTGCAGTGCGCAAAACGTTACCATTGGCCCCCCAGTTTGTTCCAGAAAGTTTTTGGATCAGATTATTGCGGCACTTTACCTTCTGGGCGAACTTTTCCAGGAGCTGTCTGTATGTCAGAGACCTATCCAATGGGACGCCAAGATAACACGGCACGTAATTGTGTTCGAGTCGTGTGCCGTCGATAAAAACGTTCAGTTGGCGGTTTGCTGCTTTAAATGGAAAATAGCAACCGCAGTCTTTCCTTCGTTCAGTTTTAGCCGCCACTGTTCGTAGTACCTTTTCAGTTTGCAGATGTCTCGTTGTAGAATGTTTTCGGCTACTTCAAACCGGATCACTTGGGTCGTCAACCCCAAGTCGTCTGCGTATCCAAATTTTCTTGAAGACGTGTTGGGCATGTCGCTGATGTACAAATTGAAGAAAAATGGCGCGCAAACACTCCCCTGAGCGAATCCGTTATTTAGTCTGCGGGGGCGACTACTTTTGTCGTTGATAAACACTCGTAATACACGGTTCGTGAGCATGCTGTTAATCAGTCGACCCATTTTCTTGCTTGGAATAACTGTATAGAATTTCCACAGGAATCCGATTCGCCATACCGTGTCGTATGCTGACGAAAGGTCAACCAGGGCCATCGCAGTCTTTAGTCCTTCCTGAAACCCAACTTCGATGTGTGTGGTTAAAGCAAGTACTTGGTCGGTACAGCTTCGCCCTTCTCTGAAACCGGCGAATTCCGGTGGGAGGACTGATTCAATTTTCGCCTTGATACGGAAGTAGATCAATTTTTCCAGCAGTTTGTACATTACACTTAAGAGTGCTCTTGAGCGGTAATTGGTAGGATCATCTGGTTGCTTCCCTGGTTTCAATATCGCAACAACGATGCTTTTCATGAGTGGTGAGGGCAGCTTGGAGGATTTAAAAATCTTATTCAAAAATTTCAAAATCCAAAATTTACCTCGACTTCCAAGGTGGCGGAGAAATTCTGGGTAAAAGCCATCTGTTCCTGCTGCCTTTCCAAGTTTTGTGGCCTGTATCGCTCTGTTGAGCTCATCCAGTTCAAACGGGTGGTCATATTCTGAATCGTTCGGCATTGAACTGAGTAATTTTCTGAGTTTCGACTTCATAGCACGATCCTGATGTTTGTTTCCTAAAGCGAATTTCGAGTTGTTCACGATAGTTGAAGCGATTTTTTCCGGATTCACGTTCGTCTTTCTTGCCACCTTATTTTTCTAGCAGCATTCAGTAACTCGAGCAGTCGGTCAGAGATTTCTTCATCGCCATCTTCTTCGAATTGTCGGTACAGCTCGTCCATCTGATCCGTCCAGCACGGAATGTAACGTTTCCGGTATCCTCTTGGAATAAATTTCTTCGCCGCTCCTTTCACAATTCCAAGAAAACGCTCGTAGTTTTCGATTACGCAGGGAACGAATCGGATGATGGAATCAATGCGCGAACTAAATCCTTTCCAATTTGCTTTTCGAAAGTTCCAGCGTGACTTCGGCATAGAGTTTACGGTGGCGATCTGTGTTCCAATTGTCAGTATCACTGGCCTGTGTTGGCTGCGAGGAAACGATTTGTAGTAATAGATGTTCTAACTACAAGTGAAAACATTTTGATGTTACCTCTTTCGAGGTTGGAAATGTTCTGATTTTATTAAGGAAAAGTGTGGCTATTTATAGTACATTTTTGGGTTGCTAGATTAATAAATTAATTTTGAATTTAGAAAGACTACTGTGTTCATCACAGTTATTTTCCCCCTTTACAAAGAAAATGTTCATAATTTTATTCGGAAAGATCCAGAAAGTCTTTTTCCAACTCGTCTGTTAATGTAATCTGGTCCATTTTTATTATTTGATTCCAGTCCGTTATTTGATTTTGGGTGGTTGGTTTTTGTTGCTTGATGGGAACTATTGGTTTAATGGATGATTGGATCAAAGCTGTGGGAACGGGACTGGTTGCTGTGCTATTGGTTTTGGATTGCGGTTGAATTTTTGTGGTTGATTTTGGAATGGTAGTAGATTGGGGTGATTCCAAAAAAGTGCATTCTGATGGACGACGAAACTGACGATGATATCTGCATATTTCTTTGACAGGTGACTTGTTGTATTGTTTATTAATTAGAGCACGTCGTGGAGTGATAACAGTTGACTGTTCTGATTGTAAAAATTTTTGGTTGGTTAAGTATGCTCTTTCTAGACGAGTCATCGATTGTTGGGTAACTTGCATTGAGTTTCTGATTGAAACTAATTCATGCAGAATCGATGAATCGTCAGTGTTCGAACGGGACGTTCGTTTAATAGGAGCCATGTCCTCTTTATTATTTTTCAATTGGAGATTTTTAACTTTATAAGTACTCGCTTATTGAAAGTTAATTTGATATTTTCGTTTGAAAATTCAAATTCTGAATGTGAATGTTCTGAATAAAACATTCGTATTTATATCATTTGCTGGGATTGCAAGGATTGTTGCGATTTGAAACTTAATTTTGGATCAAGTTTTCATTTTTATGAAAGAGTGATTTTCATAGAATGTGAAAAACATAGCATTCCGGTATTTGAATTAAATGAGTTTAGATCAAGTTGCCTTAGAACTTGCTATAAATACAGAGGATTTGTATGGAATAAATTTAGAATAAATGTAACCATTGAACGGACAACATGTCCTACGAAATGATCATTTATTTTCAGCTAAAATTTACTGGCACTGTGTGTTGGGGGGAATATCCCTCCAGTAAATTTAGATTAGTGTCATGTAGAAGTAATTTTTACATGAATTGAATATTTTTCTAGCTAAATGTATTGTAGCTTTGGTAGAAAAATGGTTAGTAGAAAATTTTTGATTTTCTGTTGGTTGTTTGTGGTTGTAAGAATTTAGATGTTGTATTCTTAATTCTGCCGTGTGATTGTCTTAGGAATACGCACTAAGAAACAAAATGAATTTGAGGCAGTTAAAATGAAATTCATTTCGACTGATACACGGGCATTGATGTGAATGCCTTGAGTCGTGTGGTTGAATGACTTGTGTGGTTGAATGGTACTGATCAGATTTTGATTGGTGTATCAGATTTTTGTTGATTTTTGTCAAGTTGAACTTGAGTGTTTGTTTTTAAATTATAATTCGAATTTGTAGTTTTTAGGCTAAAAATCTTTGAAGTGAAATATAATTTAAAGGTTGTAGGTGGTTAAACCTATTTGCCAGTTTCTGGGTGGTTGATGAAACTGTATGGTACAAGAAAAAATAAGTTGCTGCATTGCACAATGAAATGAGCAGTGGTTTATTTTCTTGTTCTTTAGGAAAAGATTTTAAGAATTCTTTTCAAAATGAAATTTGTAGTCCCACTGCACACTTTACTTCATTAGAACGGTCTGGCTTTAATGAAAGTTTCTTTAGAAGAAATTCTTTCAGCTTCAGAGAACGTAAAAAATTTGTAAAGTATGGGGTCAAATCCTTGTTTGGATTGTTGAACTAATTTATGTTGAATTAGTGACTGATGAAAAAAATCACTTTGAATCGAATGAAAAAAATCATCCTAAAGAGCGATTTGTTTTGTTGGTTGATTTGAAAATTTTGAAAATTAACTGTAAAGTCAATTTGTGGTTCGAAATGGTTGGTTGTTGTTTGTGAAAACGACAGTTGAATTGTTTGAATTTGAGCGGTTGGTTTGAATGTCAACTGTCGAATTTGATTTGGTGGCATTTTTTATTCATTGGCATGTTCTGACTACAGCGGCCGAAGAGTTGTAAACTTTACTTACAGCAATGGCTGAAGAGTAGAAATTTTAGGGTTGATGTCTGGTTAAGGTGTATGCTATGAGCATGTGATTCCTTGGAACCAGTGGTTGGTTGAAATTTATGGAAGGCAGAACATTGTTCATTGCAACTAAAAAAAATTTAGTTGTTAAATAATATTTTGTATGGAAAATGCCAATTTGTTCGGAGCTGTTGTTTGAACGGCTGCTCGAAATTGAATGAATTCAATCTGTTGCAGAAGCTCGTATTTATATGAAATTGAGGAGCAACAGATTGAATTTGATTTGCATTTTCTGGTTAAAAACCAGTGAAAATGTTTTGGTTTTGAATTTTTTTTTTTTTTTTTTAAATAGATTTCATCTTGGTTGACTAGATTTGAAATGATATTTTCTTGTGAAAATATTTCCGTAGTCTAGTGTTTGTTAATTTATTTTCTAAAAAGAAAAATAAATTTTATTTTGACTGTGCATGTTGCAAGTCGGGGTCACCAATTTGTAGTAATAGCTGTTCTAACTACAAGTGAAAACATTTTGATGTTACCTCTTTCGAGGTTGGAAATGTTCTGATTTTATTAATTGTATCCACGGTTCCATCGAGCTGAGTGAAAAGTGGGGAGGTCCTTCAAGTCGTGTACCAGATACAAGTTTGACGCTTGCGTCCAGTTATGTAGCTCATCTCCATTGTCGTCGTTGCTAGCATAGCCCCAAAGAGTGTGATGACAGTTGAAATCTCCCACGTACATCGCCGGGTGTTGCTCTAGACGTAGAGAATTTCTCGGCCATTGTATACTAGGCGGTTTGTAGACATTAACGATTTTGATACCGGAAATTTCGATAACAATCTGGTAAAAGTTTCCTTCTTCGCTGGCGTGTAACACAGAATAGTCTCTGATGCCGGTCTTGATATACGTCACGATCCCATGTACATTACTTAAAAGAAATGCCGCTACGGTATATCCAGGTACATGTCCTCTTGTGCGAAACTCGGATGGATCGGCAATGTGTGTTTCTTGGACTGCGATCACCTTTATGCCGTTTTCGGAACCGAACCGGCCCAGATATTCAGATTTTTCTATCGATGAGCCTTCAATGTTAATATGGCTGACTTTAACTGTACGGCCGATGTTTATAGTTGCTTGGTGGCTATCCATAGTCGATGATGTGTTTTTGAAAGTTATCCTTGCTTTTTGTTGATTGTTGTTCAAAAAACGTAAACACTGTGAGGTTCAGTTGAACAGGTGCAGCGCCAAAGTGATAATATTTTGTGGTTCAAATCAAATGTTCGTTGAAATGAAACGTTATCAGACTGGGCATAGGAGCTATTATCATCCAGTCGAAGCAGTTGTGTTACTGTGCAGGTTCGAGGGTCAACTTTTCCACAAATTTTCCCTTTTGACGGTTTTGTTGTTACTGCTTCATTCACAAACAAACACTCAGCTTCGTGTTGTCGTGTTCTTTTGTAAGGTTATGTCTTGCGTAGCGGTCTATTTTCAGTCGAATTGCGGGCAATACGGCTGGTATCCTACTATTTGTCGATGTCGATTGGAAGGACAGAGACTACTTCGCATACCACACAAATTTTTGTCCAAATATCAGCGATATGTAACGTCAAATTCAGAAAAAACTTACAGAGACGAAACGAAAACAAACTGATTAATTTGACAGGTAGAAAAAGTAATACGTAAACATAACCAAAGACCCGTACGTATCAGAATAGATGTGGCAAACAGAATACATGTGGCAAAGAGACTCGAACGTATCTAAATATACAAATAGGCAAACAATCCAACGTTTTCTGTTCTTTTATAACTGTAAGAATTTCAAAGATCCATAGAAATTACCTAAGGTAATATCGAAGGCCCTACCGAAGTACGTCTCAGACCATTTAAATCTAGAAAAGCTTACATCCAAGGACTAACTCATTTTTCCCTAAAACCCTGGGACATGTGTTCTCTAAAATTTTATTCTCTTCAACTTTGTCTTTGGAAGGAACTTTCTACCTCTCATAGTTCTGGAGATTCGGGTCATCCTGCCCAATTATGGAAGAGGCCATATACCAGGATTGGACCATATTTCCCCGAAACCCTGAAACACGTGTTCGCTTAAATTTAATTTTCTATAACTTCGCCTTTGGAACCAGCTTTCTAACTCTCATAGTTTTGGCGATCTGGGTCATCCTGCTCAATTGTGGAAGTGGCCATATACCAGAATTGGGCCATATCTCTCCAAAATCCTGAAACACGTGTTCGCTTATATTTAATTCTCTACAACTTCGCCTTTGCAACCAACTTTCTAACTCCCATAGTTCTGGAGATCTGGGTCATCCTGCCCAATTATGGAAGTGGCCATATACGAGGGGCACCCTAAAAGTTTCGGGAATCGGTTATATCGGCTCGTGTAAACTTTTCGCCAATTTACACAAAAATAAATTGGTCTTTCCTGATTCAAAAATGATGATCAAAATGAAAATCGATCGTAGCAGTCAAAAGATACAACAATTCCAAAAAGTCATTGCAGAGAAAAAATGGATCTATCACGTGAAAATTTTAGAGCCATGATTTTCTACGACTTTAAGTCTGGCTTGACTCCCAAATTGTGTATTGATCGTTTGCGAAAAGCATTTGGAGATGAGGCCCCATCCAAGACCACTGTTTATCGCTGGTTCGCTGAGTTTGGATCGGGACGCACTTACCTCAGTGACGACTTTCGTGAAGGTCGACCTTCCACAGCCATCACCGATGGAAACATTGACCATGTCCGGAACATGATTGAAGCCGATCGACATGTGACCTATGCTGAGATAGCTGCATCCCTTGGGATCGGGAAAAGTCAAATACAAACAATTTTACACGAACATTTACGCACACGGAAGCTTTGTTCTCGGTGGATCCCACACAAATTGAAAGACGACCAAAAGGAGGCTCGTGTGAAATGGTGCCGAGATTCTCTCAAAAAATTCGACAATATGGCTTCTGATTCAGTATATAGCATCGTAACAGGTGACGAAAGTTGGATTTACAGCTATGATCCCCAAACAAAACAGCAATCCACCGTTTGGGTGTTTCAAAATGAAGATTTACCAACAAAGGTAATTCGCGCTCGAAGCGTCGCCAAGAAAATGGTCGCTACTTTCTTCAGGAAATGTGGTCATGTGGCTACTGTACCACTTGAGGATCGTAAAACAATCAAATCAGAGTGGTATAATACGGTTTGTTTGCCAAAAGTATTTGAAGAACTACGTGGAAAGAGTCGAAATCGCAAGATCGTCCTCCACCATGATAATGCAAGCTCCCACACAAGTGCTCTGACCACGACGTTCTTGGAGAAGGAAAAAATCAATTTGATGCTGCATCCACCGTACAGTCCCGACTTGGCACCGTGCGACTTTTATTTGTTTCCGAGTGTCAAGAATAAGTTGCGTGGGAAGCGATTTTTATCTGCG
The DNA here is from genome assembly GCA_029228625.1 of Pseudolycoriella hygida. NCBI lineage: Eukaryota > Metazoa > Arthropoda > Insecta > Diptera > Sciaridae > Pseudolycoriella > Pseudolycoriella hygida. The sequence continues at coordinate 85,659,862 of CM055403.1, read as the reverse complement.
GAAGCTGCTGTCGAGGCATATGAACAAGAAGTGGCCCAAATCCCAACTTCCGAATGGACTCGATGTTTCGAAAACTGGTTTTTAAGGATGAAAAAGTGTAATGGTGATTATTTTGAGAAGCAATAAAATCGTTTTATAGCCGATTCCCGAAACTTTTAGGGTGCCCCTCGTACCAGGATTGGACCATATCTCCCCGAAACCCTGAAACACGTGTTCGCATAAATTTAATTTTCTACAATTTGACAGTAAATCTCCATATTGCATAGTTAAGGAAATATAGACGAAAAACTGTTTTCGTATATGGCCAAGAATCTCAATTTCGTCCATTCCATTGGTCCCAGTGCCCAGACCCCTGTACCGATTCCCACAAAAAATTTTTTCCCAGTTTTGTGACATCAAGTGCTTTCATTTGACACCAAAATGAGGAATTTCCGTACTATACTTGCTGAGATATTTGCGAAAAAGCTTCACCGACCTTCGAAAAACCATGTTTTTGGTCACTTCCTCGACCATATCTCCGGAACCACTTGATCGATTTTGCTCATCTTTGAACTTGAATCATGGGAGACATGGGAGGAAAAAAAAAAAGTTTAGGCTGATCGGTTCAGCCGTTTGGAAAAAGAAGTGGAGACGGACGGACGTTTTTTTTTATTGCTGATTCGTCATATTTAGACGATAATTGATGCATCCCTCCAACTCCCACCTCGACCTACCCCATGTTACAATAAAATTGTTTGTAGTAAACGTATAGGACCTTTGTACTTCGTACGGATCCAATGAGCTGTATCCTATGATTGATTCCAAGTTTGCGGGCTTTAATCCGTAGAGATTTGAAAAGTGTCGAGTGACTTTTCATAGTTGGGTTTACTCAACAACAAATTCTCTGAATAGTTCGACAGCTATTAAAGAGAAGATAAGTCTGACAATTTTTTTTTAATTGTGACTTGTGAATTGCGAATTGTGACTTACATATATGGCAGATGTGAGGATCTATTTTACTTTAATCGAACCTTGACTTCTTTAACTATTTTCTTCATTAGTAATGTGGTTCTTGAGACGAATCATTTTAGCCATATGTGCACTTGGAAAAGCTCGTCATTTCCCCTAAAGGGGGTAGATTTAGCAAAAATCCACACCAACTTTTCGTCGTAGTTCGGTGGTGCCGTTTTTTTCCAAGGTTTCAGATGATGTCACTATACACCGAAACATCTACTTCTCCTGTCGATCGACAATGATATCTATTGAACTAAAGCGAAAAAAAGACCCTTGGTTTCAGGGGTAATTATTCAGAATTTTAATTCTCAAAATTCTTAAAAATTCTCAAAATTCTTAAAAAAATTCCGAAAATTCTTAAAAAAGAATTTTAAAAACTTTTTTAAGAATTTTCGGAATTTTTTTTAAGAATTTTGAGAATTTTTAAGAATTTTGAGAATTTTTAAGAATTTTAAGAATTACAATTCTGAATAATAACCTCTGCTTGGCTTACGAATGTACGTTTCGACTAGCCTGTATTTGCGACATATATTGATTGATCTCATCACGACCTACTATTTGAGGTTTATCGAAAAGCAAGTAAAGTAGGTCAACTTGCAGCAGTACTCTCATATTTTCAAAATGCACTAAAATGGTTCTTAGACTCTGTTATCAACATTCTTCCTGACAGACAAGTAAAGACAAGAAACTGAAGCGGTCTAACAGGGGACCATCACAGTCATCAGCTGTCGTTCTCTTTAGTACTCTATTGAGAGCGACGCGATCAAAATCGCGTGGCACAAATGCTCATATTTCTAACAAATCCAAGGTTGTGCTCGCTAGTCATTTTTTTTAGCGACGCTAACGCTAACGCTAGTTTCAAAAAATACTAGCGTCGCTAACTGATTCGCTAGTCTAAAAAAAAAACTAGCGCGCTAGTAGCAGCCGCTACTAGCGGTCGCTAATTTTTCGCTAATAATCCAAAATCTGGAATAGAAAAAACACCAAAAATTTTTGAAAAAGTGGCATTCGGTCGAAAATAGACTGATGACTTGTGATGAACAGCTCCATATTTTAGCGAATCCATTAGCGATTAGCGAAAAATATTCGCTAATCGGATTTTAGAGAGCGCTAATCGCTACTAGCGAGCGCTAATCGCTACTAGCGAGCAGTCATGAATTTTAGCATCGCTATTAGCGGCGCTAGTAGCGACGCTAGTGTTTAGCGACGCTAACCCAACCATGCAAATTACATTTATTTGGGTTAATGCCAAACGATGACAGGCATTTCGTTTTATATGTTCATATTGAGACAGAAAACTTCGTCTCACCAAACTATGTCAGAATATGGATGATTTTTACTTTGCCTAATTTTTCCACTAAATTCAATAATTTTTTATTCTCCTTGCTTGAATTCTTCAGATGCAAATAAATTTGTCCGTAAGCTGACTATTCGAAGTGCTATTTTTTGCAACCGCAAAATCAAAAGCATAATCAGGGCAATACGATTTCTTTTCACACCGTTACAACGAGTTTTATAATTTTGAAAAACAATGGAAATTGGAATACGAAAAAAGCGAAACTGGCGAACATTCTTTTGTTATTTCTTTGTTCTCGATTTGATATTAAGACACGGATTTTAACAATTTCATTAGATTTTTATCGATTAGCCGCCGCCGCCAGACTTTTAGGCCGGCGGCTAGTCCCAGACGCCGCCGACACTTTTTTAACGGCTCAGCCGGGTCTAACCGACGCCGCCGACCCCTTTTCAGTCGGCTAGCCGCCGCCGTGATTTTTTCGACGGCTGTCATGTCCGAGCCTGTCTGCTTCATCAAGTGGGTGGAGGACATCATACAGCTGAGAGAATATAAACCACTACACTCTCCTGTATTTTGTGGATTTCGTGTGGAGTATTTTTTTGTATGACTTTTTACATTGAAAATATGGGTTCCACACGAAACGAACGAAAACGTCAAAGTGTAGTTTTACATTTTCTCTTAGCTGTACTAACAAATTTATCCAAAAATCACAAGTTTTCAAATTAAGAAACTTTTATTCTTCGAGTAAATTGTAAGTATAATTAAGGAGCGATAAAAATGAGCGTCTAAGAGCACCGCTCCTGATCCCCTTTCAAAGCAAGAGCGTGAAAGTCTATGAAATTCTCGAACTTGATAGCGAGCGCGAGCAGGCAATGAAAATGCAGAAAGGGTTAAGTACCGAAAGAGAGCGCGAGGAAGGTTTCTCATCACCAATAAAGTTTGATGAAGATAAGATAAGACAAGAAAGCTTAGAAACTTTCGTTCCCTTTACTGCAGCACACTTTGATAACCCACTTAAAATAATTCGTACATGTCAGTACGGTTCATACTGATAGATGCTTCATTACTCGCTCAAGTATACGTGCAATCGAGTGACTTTCCAATATGATTTTTTCGTATTTAAGAACGTTTAAATCGTAACCAAGTTTCTAAAATATTTTCGTCAGCTTTACGCATATTTTGTTGTATTAAAGGCCCAAAATACGGCCCGTCACAAGCCCGCCCGCCTGGCGGGCACGATTAGACTGTAATAAAAATTAAACGGGCCTCGAGCGGGCGTGGACTTCATTTCCAAATTCGACCGAGTTCGAGCATTGATTGTAAAAAATACAAAATAGCATCATCCTTAGTTTTATAAACTGTTTTTGCTGAGCTTTGGACTCCAATTTTTGGTAATCAGCGGACACGGATAGCGTATGTAGAAATCCCATGGGTCATGGGCGGGCTTTAGGTTTCAATATCCAATCGGGCACGGGCAAGCAAGAAGTGATGACCGCACCTGGCTAGTTTGTATATTCAAAATTATTTTTAAAAAAGTTACAGAAACTAATTTTTTTGGCCTCATTTCACCGATTTTTTGACCAATTAGGAATTCAACCAGGACAAAAAAATTTTTTTATATTTTTTTTCGATAAATTTTGTTTTTCTAAGACATTCGTACTTCAACGATATGGAAATAATGCGTTAATTTTTTTATAAATCGATTTTAAGTTTTCGTTTTACCAATCAATTCTTTTGAAATATTTTCACTTTTGATTAAAAAAATGCGTCACGAATGCCGGACCCCCAGTGTTATAGTTTTTCTATTCTTTCAGCTTTCACAATGCAAAAATTTGACTTTATGGGATGTATGGCGTATTTTTTACAGGAAATCAAATTTTTGCGTATGAAAGCTGAAAGCGTAGAAAAATTATTACATTGGCGGGTCCGGCATTTGTGACGCATTTTTTTGATCAAAAGTGAAAATATTTCAAAAGAATTTTGTGCGTTCCGAAGCTGCAAGCGTCACCCAAATTGATATCAGTTGTTTTGGAAGAAGGGACGAGGACTTGCGTCACGTTTCCCTTTTAAAAAGGATTTTTGTTGTGATTTGAAAGGCCTCGGCATGCCTGATATTTTGTGGAAGAAACTTTTTTAATTTTGAACTTTTGGAGTCAGCCTCTACTAGGGTGGCAGGACATTTCTCCGCCGCAAATAACGCCCGGGGTGTTATTAACGCCCGCACTACGGGCGCTAATAACGCCCGGGGTGTTATTAACGCCCGCACTACGGGCGCTAATAACGCCCGGGGTGTTATTAACGCCCGCACTACGGGCGCTAATAACGCCCGGGGTGTTATTAACACCCGCACTCCGGCCCAGCTGAATAATTGGATAAACGCTACAAAATAGCACTTTAATAAATAACTTTACTTATAGAGCATATAACTAGAAGAAGTTGACTAAGGGGAAAATCTTCCTTATACAGAACGTCAATAGAAGAAGTTGAATAGAGGAAAATTATAAAATGCGGTGAAGGTTTATTTTCTCACTTTTTGTGTAACAAGTTTTTTAAAAATGTTGATAGGAACAGCCTTATCCTTTTAGAGGTGTACAACGTGAAATATATATATGACATTTGTACAATGATTTCTAACAGCTTTAAAAAAAACATTATGCAGTTTCAAAGGCCGAAAACTTCAACTAGAAAATGGTGACTGTTGGTGTCTTTCCAAAAAGTGGAAAATAAACCTTGGCCGCACTTTACTTATACAGAATGTCACTAGAAAGAGTTGACTAAGGGAAAAATTTTCCTTATATACAGAATGTAACTAGAAGGAGTTAACCACAGGAAAATCTTCCTTATGCAGAATGTCACCAGAAGGAGTTGACTAAGAGGAACATTTTCCTTATGCAGAATGTCACTAGAAGGAGTTGACTAGAGGAAAATCTTCCTTATACAGAATGTCACTAGAAGGAGTTTAGTAAGAGGAGCATTTTCCTTATGCAGAATGTCACTAGAAAGAGCTGACTAAGGGGAAAGTACAGAACGTCACTGGAAGGGATTGATTAAGAGAATCATACAGAATGCCACTAGATGGAAGAATATTTTTCTCTGCTCTTTTATTTTTAAAAAAGTTTTCAATAAGAAATCAAAAAATTACATGAAAACTTTATGAAAGTCTTTGAGCACTACGATTTTGAAATTTAAAAATTTGAGTAAAAGGGATGAATACAAAACGAGATGTGTACATTGAAATGTCCTAAGCTTCTGAATTTAAATAACTTCCAATTTATTCTTGAAGCTCAATAGTGACCGTGTACCGAATTATATAGCTGGGCGTTATTAACACCCGGCGTGCGGACGTTATTAACACCCCGGGCGTTATTAGCACCCGGAGTGCGGGCGTTAATAACACCCCGGGCGTTATTGGCGCCCGGAGTGCGGGCGTTATTAACACCCCGGGCGTTATTAGCGCCCGGAGTGCGGGCGTTAATAACACCCCGGGCGTCATTAGCCCCCGGAGTGCGGGCGTTAATAACACCCCGGGCGTCATTAGCGCCCGGAGTGCGGGCGTTATTAGCGCCCTGAGTGCGGGCGTTATTTGCGGCTGAGAAATGTCACGTCACCAACTCATTTTTTCTACATAAATCAAGTAAATCTCATCCGATTTTCAAAAAAAAATTTTCCCGAAAGATAATCAGAAAATTAATTACAAGAATGAATTTGGGCAAAAATCGTTCAAAAACTGTCAAAGTTATGGTCGAAGAAGTTGTGAAAACGTGGTTTTTTGAAGGTTGGTGGAACTTTTTCACTTATATCTATGCGAAATTAAACGGAAATCGCTCTTGAAGGTTTCAAATAAAAGATATGGACATCAAAAAACAAAAAATCAAGAAAATTGAAGGCTGTAGAGTCCTCAGTTGGGCCCAACTCACGCTACGCGATCCTAAACGACATTTGGTAGTTTTTTGTGAATATTTCTTTAATGAAGAGGTTTTTTGTGTAGTGTTGCAGAGAAAGAAGTGGCGAACATTTTTGCTTGTGGAAGTATGGATTAGAGGACTCTCCTAAGTGGTCTAGGTCGGTTGCAAGATCGGGCCTAGTGCAATTGTTTTTTACAAATTTCCCCCCTTTTTTTTAATTTCGGGCATTTTGAATTATTGAAGATATTTTTTGCGCCGTTTCTTCGGACGGGTTTTTCAATACCCTTTCGGCAATTTCCAATCCAATTTAGTGTCAACCCAATTTCATACACTTAAGAGTTAAGGCGACATTTACTAAGATACGTTCGAATCTTTTTGCAACATCTATTCTGATGCGTACGGGTCCCCTGCATATGTTTTTCACTGCGCTCATATCTGATCTAGATTCATTTACATTTACATACATTGGCATTTTATAATCTTTATTCAAATTGTTTCAAAACAGCATGCACAAAATGTCAGGTTATGTGACGAAAATATATCCACAACATTTTATAGTTTTGAAGATGAATATGCTATATGGAAAGAAGATGAAAAACTACACTTTACGACTTGTAAAAATATAAAATAAATTTTTAAATTTTATCATTTTTTCGCCAAAGTCGAACAAAGCGAATGAATAAGCACAACAAAGACAATTTGGTTGGTGGTTTGTTATAAATGAGAATAAAGCTGGAATAAATGAAATTTTATTGAATCTTGTGAATGAAAATCCATGTACCAAGCGGCATTATTTATGTGGAAAATAAATAATAAAATGGAACAAATATGAAAGTGGTAATGTAACACGACATAATATAATCTTTACTCTACGCCACAGATTTTGATATTTATGGCTTTTTATGGTGTCAATGTGGAAAGTTTTTTTTACGATTGAAACGTGCAATGTGAGTATTTCTTATTGTGGATTTGTATTTGAATTCGTTTTCCGCCATAATGTTTTTTCACCTTCTTGAATATTCGCCATACAAAAATTGGACGGGTAGTTATAATAATGTTTCTTAACAGAAGGCTTTACCTCTTCCTCTTCCCTCCCACTTTGCAAATTACCTAAAGACACCGTTTTGACCCGCTAGTTTCAACAGATCTCAAAGTTCATCTTTATATTTTCCGGGAAATATAAAGTGAATCAAGCTTATTGGTGGTCATCGACAGGAACGACAATAAGCGCAGATTGTTGAAACCTTTTGCGTTCTACGGTAAAGGAGGGAAACTATAAAATTAATTCAATCAACATATGGAAAATAAATCGTTTAACAGAGATTCATTTTTCTTCCCTTTCTCTCGTGAAACCAAGGTTCACATTTCGACCATCAAAAGAACACTGCTTTGGTCTCTCAAATCGTCATACTAGGGGTCATTCCTTCACAATACTGCAAAATGAAGCATTCATTCGAACGAATGATTAGACATTTATTCGAGCGAATGATTAGATCCATGTCAGAGCAGCATGTAATTAAAGGCGCGGAAAGATCCAATGATAGCAGAGTAACATGCAATTATAGATGATAGGCCCACGCATTACTAGTCAAGGGAGTCTTTTTGATTTTTACTCACAATAAATTATGACAGAAATTTTTTTTAAAGTATAGGAAAATTACTTGAAATTGCATGAAAATTTGTGGGACTTGCGGGTTAAATTTATGTGGAACCATGTCCGTCCTTAAAATTCTCCGTCGCTAAGACCGCGTTACATTTTTAGACCCGTACGAAGTACGTAGGTCTGATGCGTTTACTACCACGTTTGTTACATTGCAAATTCGAACCCGGGAGTAAGGGGAACCTTTTTTTGTTGCCTCCAGATGACAAATCAGCGAAAAAAACAATGTCCGTCTCTCGGTCTGTCTGTCTGTCTGTCGGTCTGTCTGTCCGTCAATACGATAACTTGAGTAAATCTTGACCGATTTTCAAAAACTTTTTTTTTCCTCAAAGGTAGTCGAAAAATATTTTATGGTATTGAATCTGGGCACTAGGGCCGTTTAAGTGGTTTTTGGTCTTTTGCACATAACTCGAGTAAATCTTTTCTGATTTTCATAAATCTTTTCTTGTTTGAAAGATCTGGGCATGGCCGATAATTTATGGAAGAAACTTTTTTTAATTTGAGTCCTGGACTTAGCTAGGGCACTAAAAAAGAGACTTTGTTAGGGCCCTACGTGTTTTTTGTACATAACTCGAGTAAATCTCTTCCGATTTTCAAAAACTTTTTTTTGTTTGAAAGATCTCGGCACGGCCGACAATTTATAGAATAATTTTTGCCTGTGCTTAGGGCTCAAGTGGGCCTCATGTCGGTCCTAAAGTCGGCCCTAACATAAAAAAAATGTTTTTGCTATGTTGCAGAGCAAATTGAGGGAAACATTTTTGTCTATGCAAGTATGTATCCGAGGCCTCTACTTAAGGCCCTAGGTCAGTACTAAGGTCGGCCCTAGCCCAAAAAATAGTTTTTTGCTATGTTGTAGACAAAATTGAGGAGAA
>CM055403.1:85630942-85648583 GCA_029228625.1 Pseudolycoriella hygida | reverse complement strand
AATAAAACATAACCAAAGACCCGTACGTATCAAAATAGATGTGGCAAAGTGACTCGAACTTACCTAAATATAGGTACAAATAAGCAAACAATCCAACGTTTTCTGTTTTTTATAACTGTAAGAATTTCAAAGATATAGAAATTACCCAAGGTAATGTCAAAGGCCCTACCGAAGTACGTCTCAGACCATTCAAATCTAGAAAAGCTTAAATCCAAGGACTAAGTCATTTTTCCCTTAACACCTGAAACACGTGTTATCTAAAATTTTATTCTCTACAGCTTTGCCTTTGGAAGCAACTTTCTACCTCTCATAGTTCTTGAGATTCGGGTAATTCTGTCCAATAATGGAAGTGCCCATGTACCAGGATTGGGCCGTATTTCGCCAAAACCCTGAAACACGTGTTCGCTTGAATATAATTCTCAACAACTATACCTTTGGAAACAACTTTCTAACTCTCATAGTTCTGGAGATCTGGGTCATTCTGCCCAATTATGGAAGTGGCCATATAACAGGATTGGGCCATATTTCCCCAAAACCCTGAAACAGGTGTTTGCTTAAATTTAATTCTCTACAACTTCGCCTTTGGAACCAACTTTCTAACTCTCACAGTTCTGGAGATCTGGGTCATTCTGCCCAATTATGGAAGTGGCCATATACCAGGATTGGGCCATATTCCCCAAAAAACCCTGAAACACGTGTTCGCTTAAATGTCATTCTCTACAACTTGGCCTTTGGAACCAACTTTCTAACTCTCACAGTTCTGGAGATCTGGGTCATCTTGCCCAATTATGGAAGTGGCCATATACCAGGATTGGACCATATCTCCCGAAAACCCTGAAACACGTGTTCGCTTAAATTTAATTCTCTATAACTTCGCCTTTTGAACCAACTTTCTAACTCTTATAGATCTGGAGATCTGGGTCATTCCGCCCAATTATGAAAGTGGCCATATACCAGGATTGGGCCATATTTCCTCAAAACACTGAAACACGTGTTCGCTTAAATGTAATTCTCAACAACTTTGCCTTTGGAACCAACTTTCTAACTCTCACAGTTCTGGAGATCTGGGTCATCTTGCCCAATTGTGGAAGTGGCCATATACCAGGATTGGGCAATATTTCCCCAAAACCCCGAAACACGTGTTCGCTTAAATTTAATTCTCTACAACTTTGCCTTTGACAGTAAATCTCCATATTGCATAGTTAAGGAAATATAGACGAACGAAAAACTGTTTTCGTACATGGCCAAGAATCTCAATTTCGTCCATTCCATTGGTCCCAGTGCCCAGACCCCTGTACTGATTCCCACAAAAATGCTTTCATTTGACACCAAAATGAGAAATGTCCGTGCTATACTTGCTGAGATATTTGCGAAAAAGCTTCACCGACCTTCGAAAAACCATGTTTTTGGTCACTTCATCGACCATATCTCCAGAACGACTTCATCGATTTTGCTCATCTTCGAACTTGAATCATGGGAGGCATGTACCGTTCAGGGAAAAAAAGTTTACGCTGATCGGTTGAGCCGTTTGGAAAAAAAAGTGGAGACGGACGGACAGACAGACGGACAGACGGACTTTTTTTTATTGCTGATTCGTCATATTTAGACGATCCCATCCGATCTCCCACCTCGATCTACCCCATGTTACAATAAAATTGTTTGTAGTAAACGTATAGGACCTTTGTACTTCGTACGGGTCCAATAATCTGCCTTACAACCCATGAAGGGTTAGAGGCTAGATCATTATTTACTAGTTTCTCTGTTTGTGGTTCTTGAGATCCTTTCATTACCGCAAAGTTTTACTGTGCCAGTGGTAAGCTGTGCGACAAACCCAGTACCATCTATAAGATGTAACATAGACCGAAACTAGTAGGAGTAGAATACCGGTTCTCCCAACAATGCCTTTCCGGTAAGCCGTACGATGGCACTACACTCAACTTCACTTGACTTGAACGATTCAATCAGTTTTGTTTTGTTTACAAATCCAACAATCGGTACGAATCCGTCTGCGGTTGAGTTTCGAACCAACGCACTGGCAACTCCATCTCGTAGTAGCAAGCAGACGTGTTAACCACTACGCTATCGAGTTGTGCCGAAAGTTTCCAGATTCAATTCGATAAAAGATTTTTCGATTACCTTTTAGGGAAATCGGTTGAGTTTTACTCGAGTTATCGTGTTCATTTTTGATTCTAGTACTATTTTCGCATAGGCGTTCCTTCTTATTTCCGTTAGACGCAGTTGTTCCTTCATATCAATCATGTCATTGTTCCTGGTATTCATTGTAGTTGGGAAGAAAGGGCCAAGTATTTCTTGTTCCTAATAGGAACGTTCCAGATTTATGTCGCTTAACATATTTGTATGTAAACGAATTTTTGATTTTATTGCGGATTTGAGCATGCACATGCGTGCTTCCACATAAGAAAGGTTTTTGATTGATTTGAGGCATTCGTCGATCGAAGCGCATAGGTGCCGTGGTGACGTATTCGTGGTACCGGAGAAGATTTTGTTGATTTTATCATCAAGGGGGATATTCAACTGAAAAGGTTTGGAAACTAGGTCAATCGTAGAATTGGATTTATTTTATTTTTATTTTAATATAATTCAATTATAAATTGAGTGCAATATCCAAATCATATTTGTTTTGAAAATTTGTGATTTCCTGTGGTATATGTGATATGGTATGTTCGAATTCAATCATGAGAATATATGAGGGTGAATGTTTGTTCTTAAGTATAAAACGTATAGTTCGTTCTAAATTCAAATTATTGGTACGGGCATTTTGTTGAAAATTGCAATTTTGACATTTGAGGCTAAATGTTTAATATTTTGGATCTGCAGATAGTTTTTTGCATTTTAATCTTGAAAAATTTAACATTCTATTGGAAGCCATAATTCTAGAGGCAATATTGAATTCCTCATTGTATTTCGAATCTGTTAATTTGATTCTATTTGTTATTGAATCCTTTATAAATGGTACTGGTAAAGGAACATAGGGTTTCAAATTTTTTGTTTTGGTTGTAAGGGGTTCCTGAACTGGGGAGTGATGCGCAAGTTCAGCTGCAATTGAAAACGAATTGTCATTGTTGCCTACGAAGTGGTGTGCAAGTTCGGCTGCAATTCAAAACGATTCGTTAGTGGTACCAACAGAAGATGTCATTGTATAGTCATTTTCAGCACTTGTCCCGTTATTTATTTTTAGCGTATTTTCATTAAAGTTTGGAGTATATGAACTTCTTTTCAATGTAATTTCCAAATTCCTATTTGCAATAAAGAGCCAGGCCCGTATCTAGGGGGGGGGGGCAAGGGGGCTTAGCCCTGAGTGTCTTCAGAGCCACCCTTGGCGAAACTGAAATGTTGCGAATTTTGCGAAAAAATATAAATCTTGACGTCATGATCGTTTTCAATACTTGAAATTTTCACCTGCGGCGCAATCATTCTTTTCTTTTCCAATCTCATTTCAATGTTTTCATTTCGTTATTAAAATAAATTTTCGGTTTTACATTGCAAGAAAAAACTTTTGACACTCTTAACGACAGTGGCGTTTTATCGGTCACATATACTGAGCTGTTAGAATTTTTGCTATAAAATGGTAATCAGAACTGTATACTTTCATAGAAAACCAAAATGTGCAATTCAATTTTGAAAAATTTTCGCCTGCGGCGCAACTTTTAAATATAACATTCACCACCCACTCAAACTAAACTTTTTATTTTTCTCTCATAAGAATAGAACTCAAAAAAATTTTTCCCTGCAGCGTGATAACAGAAGCTGTATGCTAGCTGCTAACAAAACCTGTGGCCAAAAATTAGGAAATTTTCCTGTAAGTGTGAACGATTTCGGGAAAATATGGGAAGTGAAGGACAAATTCTATTGTCAAAACTTAGAGTAGCTTGTTTTTAAAAATCCGTTGCTGTATATATTTTACGCGGAGGGGAACTTCGTACATTTAACTCACAATTTGTGAGTTAAACGAACCAAGAAGAAGATAATTTCATGTGAAAATAAGTAATGAGATTATTTTGGAAAAACGGAAACGCCATGAATAATGCTAAAATTGTCAAAACTTTGTAAAAAAATTTTTCGCTCGCTCCGCTAGCGATTTCTGACGTCGGTTCTGTTTCAAAGACGAAGCAGAGTCGTGTGTGCATCATAAAAAGCTGGAAAATAAACAAAAGTTCTGTGTGTTAGGCACGGCCAATAATTTAGGGGGGGGGGGGGGCGCCGGTCAAACACAAAACACATTCTATCGGCATCGGCGACCTTGTTTAACGAAAACCCTATACCAAAAATACGACTTTATTAATGTGAAATCCGCGAAATAAAGAGAATTTTCTCAAAATATTATATAATTTTATCAATTCTGTGGGGCAGTCGACCCTGACTACGGGCCTGTATAGAGCAACGAAGGGGAAGTAATTGAGAAGTCATGTCTTATATATTCTTTTATGACGTTTCTTTTTGTGTGGTAATGGTGGTGTGAATGAAAGTTTAGTATTTAGGTGCATGTCGTTAGCCCCCTCCCCCCGGGTTTGGGTCGAATGGTGCAAGTCCCAGAATTTGTGCTGTTTCGGGGACCGAATACCTATTGGAAAAATTTATTTAAGACTATCGTACCTGCGCCACTCACCAGCACAAATTGAGCACTAAATAGTTGTATAATTGGTTTTTCGAGAAAATTTAAACTTAGAGCACTTCCCATGAAATAGTAAGAAAATCTAAAATAAATTTTTTAAATCGCTTAAATCGCTTTTGAATCGAGAAAATTTAAATCACAACAAAAACCTCTTTTAAGGTAGAGTGTGACGTAGTCCGTAAGTCGTCTTCCAAAATCAATGATATCGCTTGAGGTGACGCTATGGCTGATATACGCAGAAGTTTGTTTGAATGGAACCTTGTGTTCGACGTTTTGATTTCCTGAAAAAATTACAGTGCTTTTTTTAAAACAAAATTACGTTGTGTTAAAAAAATTGCGTCACAAATGCCGGACTTAACGACGAAATAATTTTTCAACACTTTCAGTTTTTACAAGAAAAAATTTAAATTTACCTTAAACAATCTACGCAATAAGAAACAAAAGTCAAATTTTTGCAACGCAAAAACTGAAAGTACAGAAAATTTATTTACACAACTTCCACTTCACAGGTCAATCAATCCACACCACCTCCAACGGCAAAGAAAAAACTTACCAAACCACTTTCATATACACGACCATCACCTGAAGTCATGGAAGAAAGAGGAACCGAGAGAACAACTGAATCATCAAATAACATGCTAGAAGAAATTGAATATTTAGGTAAGATACCCTCAGCTCAAGATATTCTAAAACACTTCTGCAGCCCTAGTTTCTTACCAAAACTGTTATCACCAATTGGATCCACACCCATAATAAAAATCAGTGACGAAAACGGAGAAAATTCGCAACATCAAATACCCTACTTCGAGCCCGCAAGTAATAAAACATCAGATCCAAACATAGCACTATATCTACTGGACCAAAACTTACGAGATGACGAAGGTTGACAGATGGACAACTGTCAACGAGCAGCTTTCAACAAAATGATCAACACTCATCCCGAAATCTTTCAGGGGTCAGCACCAGCCACTCACCAAATGGAACAACAAGCTTTCGACAAATTAAAAGTCGCCTTATGTGAAGCACCAAGACTACAACAAATTATTCTTGACAAACCTTTCATCATCAAAACTGATGCGAGCGCTTACGTAATCGGAACTGTACTGGTTCAGGGCAACCTAGAAGAAGAGTACCAAGTAGAATATGTCAGCCGTTTACCAACAATAACAGAAAGACATTATTCTACCATCAAACGAGAAGCATTAGCAGTAGTCTGGGCAACAAGACAACGATTCAAAACACTCGCAACAGACCTTTTTGGGCCTCGGCCAACGCCAACAAAAAAATATCGATATATATTAATTGTAGAAAACATCATGACAAGATGGGTCGAACTATTCAGACTCAAGAATGCAACAGCAGAAAACTGTGCAAACATAATACTAACAGAAGTCTTCCCTCGATTTGGGACCCCCAGACGAATAATCAGCGATAATGGAACTCAATTTGTCTCAGCAGTCATGCAGCAGCTAATACTCAGCATGAACATTGATCACATCCTCGTAACAGTGTATCACCCACAAGCGAACCCAGTGGAACGAAAAACCGAGACACCGATACAACCAATCTACCCCATCCGAAGAAGAAGCAGACACAAAAAGCAGTAATTTGATATTACACTACTTCCCGAAGTTTGCGAGCTTCGGAAACCTCAGCTCCCAACTAGGGAGGGTATATAGCATAACATCAAATTACCAACCAACGAAACTTTATTACATCATCCAAATATTCGCACAAATTATACTTCAACCATTAACACAGAGATGATACAACGATCTCAACGATAGATTTAACGACACATAGTTCCAGAACATTCTACACGGCACAGCCGTGTTGAATTTCATCGCTATAAAAGCCGTACTGGAGCTAACATATGGCACACTTGTTTTGACCGCTGAACTGTATACATCTTACGTTTAGTTTATACAATAAAGCGAAGTAAAAGTAAGAATCTAGCAGAGCAAACTGTTTTATTTCTAATGTCGAACAGTTGTATTGAAAGTGTATGCGCCTTACGTTTAGACCGTACCATCAATACATACTCGTTTGGCCAACGATTCGAATTGCCAGCCCATTCATCGTTCGCATACTCTTTAGTGTTCATTAATTTTATGATTGTAGAAGTCTGTGTCCATAATCATGGCTTTTCCACCCTTATCAGTGAAAGAAATAATAATGTTTGTATTTTTTTTTAGGAATGTTGATGTTTCATTAAAAACCATTCTTATGAAATTTTGAGGTGATGTTGCATTCGATTCATGGTTTGTGGATAAACGGTCAAGGAGAATATTGAATTGATGTTTTATGAACAAATTTTGTCCAAATTCCTTTGTTGACTCTATGATTTTCTTCATTGACAAAAAAATTGCTGATTCATCACGTTGAGTCATTGGATGCTTAATAATTTTTTTTTCAATATTGCCATACAAAAATGGGGCAAGTAGTTACAATCATATTATTAACAGAGGGCTTACTCTTCCCTCCCATTCGTTGAGTAATACCTACAGTGCCTAGAGACACCGTTTCGACCCGCTAGTTTCAAAAGACCTCAAAGTTCGTCTTTATATTTCCCGGAAAATATAAAATGAATCAAGCATTTAATCAAGTTTTAATGTTCTAGACAAGAGTTTCGTATTCCATAAAGAAGCGAAAAAAAAATTGCGTGAAGGTTTTGGTCAACTTTTTTTTTTCACGTGACTCGGTCTAATGTACATTCACATCCAAAAAGTTTTTTATTTGAATGAGACATCCAGTTAAAGTGCAAATCTAGTTCTAATGGTGACGTGACATTTCTCCGCCGCAAATAACGCCCGGGGCGCTAATAACGCCCGCCCGGGCGTTAATAACGCCCGCACTCCGGGCGCTAATAACGCCCGCACTCCGGGCGCTAATAACGCCCGGGGTGTTATTACGTCTGCAATCCGGGCGCTAATAACGCCCGGAGTGTTATTAACGCCCGCACTCCGGGCGCTAATAACGCCCGGGGTGTTATTAACACCCGCACTCCGGGCGCTAATAACGCCCGGGGTGTTATTAACACCCGCATTCCGGGCGCTAATAACGCCCGGGGTGTTATTAACGCCCGCTCTCCGGGCGCTAATAACGCCCGGGGTGTTATTAACGCCCGGAGTGCGGGTGTTTATAACACCCAGCTTTATAATTCCGTACACGGTCACTAATGAGCTTCAAGAATAAATTGGAAGTTATTTAAATTCAGAAGCTCAGGACATTTCTATGTACACATCTCGTTTTGTATTGTTTTTATTCATCTCTTTTATTCAAATTTTTAAATTTCAAAATCGTAGTGCTCAATGACTTTCATAAAGTTTTCATGTAATTTTTTGATTTCTAATTGAAAACTTTTTTAAAAATAAAAGAGCACAGAAAAAATTCTTCCATCTAGTGGCATTCTTTCTGTATGATTCTCTTAATCAATCCAGTGACGTTCTGTACTTTCCCCTTAGTCAACTCTTTCTAGTGACATTCTGTATAAGGAAATGTTCCTCTTACTCAACTCCTTCTAGTGACATTTTGTATAAGAAAGATTTTCCTCCAGTCAACTCCTTCTAGTTACATTCTGTATAAGGAAAATTTTCCCCTTAGTCAACTCTTTCCAGTGACATTCTGTATAAGTAAACTTTTAGGAACGATACCAACAGTCACCATTTTCTAGTTGATATTTTCGGCCTTTGAAACTGCATCATGTTTTTCTTTAAAGCTGTTAGAAATCATTGTACAAATGTCATCTATATATTTCACGTTGTACACCTCTAAAAGGATAAGGCTGTAACTATCAACATATTTAAAAAACTTATTACACAAAAAATGGGAAAATAAACCTTCACCGCATTTTAAAATTTTCCTTTATTCAACTCCTTTTATTGACGTTCTGTATAAGGAAAATTTTCCCCTTAGTCAACTTCTTCTAGTTACATGCTCTATAAGTAAAGTTATTTATTAAGGTGTCATTTTGTAGCGTTTATCCAATTATTCAGATGGGCGTTATTAACGCCCGGCGTGCGGGCGTTAAAAACACCCCGGGCGTTATTAGCCCCCGGAGTGCGGGCGTTAATAACACCCCGGGCGTTATTGGGTGTTATTAACGCCCCGGACGTTATTTGCGGCGGAGAAATGTCCTGCCACCAGTTCTAATTATCGTTGAATGCAGTGTAAGCAACGTTGAAGGAATTTGTGAAATTGCATTCTCAGTCAAGAGACCTGAGCCATCCAAAAGATGTGGTCTAGTTAATAGGTTTGGTAAATAAAATAAAAGTGAATGTTCATACAACATTGAATAATTAATGTTATTTTCTGATGGGAAAATAGAGTTTTTTGTGGCCCAACTGGAGGAATTTTCTTTCGGAATAATAAGTTCGACTGATTCGTTTAACAATTTTATTTTTCAGTGAAGTTTACATTTTCTTTTTTGATCAAGGCTAAAATGATTCTTTTTTCTTTAATGAATCCTATGCTTTTTATTAATAATTTCAAGTGAATTTAACATTCTCCCACAAAATTATAAAAAATAATTTTCCAAATTGAATTCACTTTACGTTGCTGTTCCACTAACTCCTAATCGATCAGGGTGTTTGACATGTCTGCCGGATCTCGTACGAATCACTTGCTCAACTTCGGATGTCTCCTGCAATCGGGTTTCTAATATCGGTTTCTTGATTGTCTTTTTCTGTGATGTGTTCTTTTTCCCAGCCATGTTTCGTACATTTTGCTTCGACCCGATATCCAACGATGCATCTTCCAATTCTAACGGTACCAAACGATTCAGTGCTCTGGTAAGTTCTCCACTACCAGTTTTCAAACGAGCCACACGTACTATGCCATCATTACCCGGAAACAGTTCAATAATACGAGCTAATGGCCAATCCAATCGCTTCTTGTCGTCCATGTGAACGAGGACCAATTCGCCAACCTTGAAATCGTAATGCTTGGATTCTTTCGATCTCTCGATTAATTGTCCCAAATACTCGGTTCGAAAACGGCTACGCAACTCCTGTTTTACCTGGACCAAATGAAGCAATTTCTCTTTCAACTTCTTACCGGTTATTTTTTCCACTTCCGGGAATTCTGTCGATTGAATGTCTTGAATGAATTGTGCAGGTGTGATAGGTGATAAATCATCAGGATTCTCGGTCACTGATGTCAATGGCCGCCCGCCCATTTATCAACGATTCCACAAAGCAAAATGCGTTGTCCAATTGCATTTTCGTCAGTTTGTTATGTCCCAAGATTCTTCGCAAATATTCTTTCCTTCTCTCCCAAAATCCTCCCCACCAAGGAGCTGCAGGTGGAATGAAAATCCAAGTGATTCTTTCTAAACGAAATTGGTTCTCGACCTTTTCCCAATTTATTTTTCCCAGCTGATTTGCTGTTCCATGGAAATTAGTTCCGTTATCTGTATAAATCACCGACACTCGACCTCTCCGGTAAATGAAGTGTTCCAGAGCCATAATGAATTGTTCGGTGTTTATTTGATCTACCAATTCCAAATGGACTGCTCTGACCACGGCACAAGTGAAGAGCACCATCCACTGTTTAGAATTATCTCGTAGGTATAACGGACCGGCCAAATCAATGCCGGAAACTTCAAATACTTTGGTATTCTTCACACGATTCTCAGGCAGTGGCGATACAGGAATTGAAGCTGGTGACTTCCTATGACGAATACATACGGTACACTTTTTGATGACACTGTCGATCGTCTTCTTCATCTTGACGATCCAAAACTTTTCTCTCAAAATGTTCGTTAAGAACAGAACACCAGCATGTCCGTATCTCAAATGTTCCTCGATGATCAATTGTTTCGTAATCGGATGATTTGATGGCAATAACCACGACTTCCGGAACCGGCCAGTGTCACGTCTGTTCAAAATTTTAGTGACGACAATATAATTACCTTTGTCTTTGGTTACTCGCAGTCCCGCTATGAACTTCATATTAGTCTGAAAAGTTTGTTGTTGTACTAGACGTACCATCAAATCTTCGGCATCGCAGATTTCGCCAATCGATAATGGCCCAATTCTCTTCTCAACGTTGTTTTTACGAGCCATCAAATTATGAATGAACCTTTTCAACCACGCAAGGCCACGGAGATTGATCATGTATGAACTGTTCCTCGAGAACGGTGGATCGATTATTGTTGGAATGTTGTTTAAACTCATCTCGTTCTGAACGATTTTTTTCCTTTCACCGTTGACCTCGTCTTCGTCCGTGCAGTAATTCTGGTTCGGCCAATCGGATGGCTGACGCTTCAACCATGTAGGACCCTCCCACCAAATTGAATCCAGCAATTGTTTTTGACTGCACCCTCTCGAAGGCAAATCCGCTGGATTTAATTTTCCAGGCACATATTTCCACTGAATTGCTTCCGTTGTTTTCAAAATTTCACGCACTCTGTTTCCTACAAAAGTGCCCCACTCATCGTTACGGTTTATTCACGCTAGTGCAGTTGTCGAATCGGTCCAATAGAAACATGGAATGTAATTTTCGAACGTACTTTTTACCGAATTTCCCAATCTTGCTCCGATAGTGCAACCCATCAATTCCAAGCGTGGTATTGTGACCTTATCGATTGGTGCCACTCTCGCCTTTGATTGGACCAACTGAACAGAGATACCGTCGTCGTTTTCTGTTCTCATGAACACTGCTGTAGCATATGCCATCGCAAAATACATGTAACTGCTCCTTCGACCGTTCCTTTGAATACGGTTCTCCTTTCATGAAACGTGGGATTCTTATTTGTTCCAAGTAATTGTACGTTCCACACCATTTCTTGAATCGACGCTCCAAATCTTGCGGCAATGATTCATCCCACTTCAATTTGTTTGTCCATGTCAACTGAAGTATTAACTTCGGCCAAACTAACGCTGGTGACAATGTTCCCATCGGATCGTATATTTTGTTGATTGTGGCCAATAAAGTTCTTCTCGTCAACTTATCTGGTATGACAGGAAACGATGAACAGAAAAGTGTATCGGTCTTCTTACACCATTTGAGTCCTAATACTGACCGTTCGATTGTTTCAAATTCTGATTCCATTCACGTATGTTCCCATTGTCGTAATTCCATTTGGGCATCCGCCATCAAATGTATTGCTTTCGATTTGAAATTTAGATAATCATCGAAGGAATCTACTGACGTCACCGTGTTGTCTACGTACAACGATTTCTTTAATTTCTCTGCAAATTTCTTCTCTTCTTCCGGAACTTCATCCAAATGCTTTTCGATTACAGCTGCCAAGATGAATGTTAAATCATGATTTACTTGATTTAAACAAATTGATCCCACGTCCTACCGGTGCGTTAAATGATCACAACTTCAAACAATATAAACAAATTATCACAACTTCAAACAATATAAACAACTTTATTTGATCATTTTTTTGATTTAACTATTGACACGAACAATTCTTAAATTGACGCGACAATTGACTACGCACACACTATTCGTTCAATGGTCGAACACGGAATGAATTTCGTGTGTTCTTCGTATAACTTGAATGACCACCAAAGGGTTGCACGATTGTAAACTGAACCTTGCGACCCGTTGGAGACGGATTCTGAGCAATAATCTAATGAAGTGAGATTAAACAATGAATGAACTACTCTTCAATCCGAAAACCACTCGTTTGTGCTTGAAGACCACGACCTTTTTACAAGACTCATCCTCCCACCATAAAAAGAGGAGAAAAATCAGATCGCCGTCGTGTACTTGTATCATTTGAAACGCCTTCCGAATGTCTGCCAACACACCAACTCGATGTTCTCTGAAACGAATTATCGTCGTGGGTAGCAACTCAATCAAATTCGGCCCTTTCTCCAAACATTCGTTGAGCGACGGGTGCCTTCCTGTTTTACACGACGCGTCAAATATCCGACGCACTGGTGTTGTTTTACTCTCCGCTTTATACACAGCGTGATGAGGGATAAAATGTCCATATTTCACCACCAAAGGATCGTCCATCTTGACTCGTTCGATAAAGTCCTCAGACCTTTCCCTTTCAATTTTTTCGTTGTGCTCGTTAACCGTTTCATGGCGACTTCAAAATTATTGGGAATTGTTTGTTTTACGGTTGTCCATGGGAGAGACACTTGATATCTGCCATCCTCTTTTCGTGTCACAGTTTTCAAAAAATGTTCTTTTGTTTCCTTGTTACGTTGTTCCATCGTTTTTACTTCCACTGGATCTCGAATCCCAATGGTATCCAATTGACACAACCTTTTTACTTCCGATTTATCAATTTGGTCGGAAGTCACCGACATTGCCAGAGATAAACATGAGTGATTTGTTTGCGGAATCGGACCTATTACTGTCCAACCGAACACCGTCTCGACTGCCTTCAATCGACATTTCAATGTTATGCTTCGATCCGTTGTTAACGTAGGCATGAGATCACCACCAATTAGGATGTTTGGTGGCTCACCGTTAGACTCGATGTCATTAATCCAGATTCCATGTTCCTCTAATTCTTGTTGCCAAAGTCCCACTGGAAGCTGTTTGATTTCTCCTGTTATCTTTTCTTTGTCGGCCAGTTCAACTCGTATATTCGGTTTCTTGTTTAACTGACCCAATCGCACCTCAAAAATTGTCCGTTCCTCCACGTTGCTCAATACTCCACCAAATAAAATGTTTCTCTCGAAGAATTTTCCAACTTCTTTTCCATGTATTCGCTGTGCCAATCGTTTAGTTATATAACTTCTGTGGCTTCCATCGTCGAAAAGCGCTCGAACTACAATCGGACCATTTTTGGAATAGACGGAAATTAAAATTGTCTTCAGCAACACTATCGTGTTCGTTATGTTGTTCGAACCAGAATTCGATTTTACTACCTTTGATTCATATTTCTCCGGACACATAACCTTATAATGATCCTTCTTACATTCATGACACTTGATATCTTCTTCACATTGCTGAATCCAATGACCAGTCTTGAGACACTTGGAACAGGCTTTATTCAACTTAACAGCTTTCCATTTATCATCCAGTGACATCGCTTTCGCCTTGTAACATACCGAAGACGGATGTTTTTTGCCACAGAAGATACATTCTCCTTTAATACTGGAATTTACGTGTAAACCAGCAGCTGTTGAATACGTTGTCTGTTTTTTAGTCGAAATCGGCTTTTCTTTCCCTTCGAAGAATCCGGCTTTCATAAGATTACGTTGTTCCTCTCGTTCAACTTCTTGGCGTAAAAATTCCATCAGATAGTCCAAATTGCCCTTCGGTGGTTGTTCTTCGGATCCGTCCTTTTCGTACAGTGGACTCCGTTGCCAAGCAATTAAGAATTCGTCCGGCAAGCTCGACTCGACCATGTGATAAAGGAATAAAGTAGACTGTTCCACCGTCACTCCTAATGATTCCAATGATCGCAAATGACCGACCAACTTATCATACATGGACGAAATCGCTGGTTTATTTTGTAGATTTTCCAGTCCCATTTGAAACAATTCACGGATATAAACTTGCGTTAACAACTTTTTGTTTCCGAATCGTTCTTTTAATGCATTCACAGCCTTCGGGTAATTATCAGCACTGGCTGGAAAAGCGTTGACTAGATCATGTGCTCGAGTTTTTACCTCTATACATTGTAGTAAATACTGGAATTTATCCGCTGCACTTAGACCTTCATCGTCATGAATTTTTTCAAAGAATGCCCACCAGCTGAGCCAATCGAGAATTTTTCCGGAAAATTGTTTCAACTCAATTTTTGGAAGCTTGTACCGTTTCTGATTGGTTGAATGGATTGATCGAAAATCATCGTCTACTGATCGGGTTTCTCTTGAACTATCTTCCATCGCCATTTCGATTGTCAGCTTCGCCTTCAACAAATTTTCAACATACTCATCGACTTTTGTTACCTCCGTTTCGTAACGCTCATCAGTATACTCAGGATCGGCCAATATACAATCGATGATGTCCTTGTCGAGGGGAGCGATTTGCTCTTCTTATATAACCAATTTTGCAAGTTTGGTTCTCAATTCGAATCGAATTATTCGATTACGTCTTTCGGTGTCGCAGCTAAATCTCTCTCCAAAGCATTCACGGTTTTGGTTATTAGCATACGCACTGACTGTCTTTGTTTATTCAGTGCTTCCATTCTGATCTTCTGATCACAAACACACACACCAGTAATGATATCTCAACTGCCACCATCCAACCCGACACCTTCGCTAAGGCCGATTCCGGACGACTCCACAGTATATCTATTACGGTTTTCTTTGATTATATTCCCCAACTGAGACCACGCGGGGGCGCAAAATGTTATTTTCTGATGGAAGAATAGAGTTTTTTGTGGCCCAATTGGAGGAATTTTCTTTCGGAATAATAAGTTCAACTGATTCGTTTAACAATTTTATTTTTCAGTGAAGTTTACATTTTCTTTTTTGATCAAGGCTAAAATGATTCTTTTTTCTTTAATGAATCCTATGATTTTTATTAATAATTTCAAGTGAATTTAACAATTAGTGTTCGGTTATCAGAGCAGAACTAATTTTGGTTCCAGTCGAATTGAGTCACCCTAGCAATAGGAAATAGGGTGATACAGACACACACCTAACAAATTGATTAATAAAACCATGAAGGCTTCCGTAGTTTGTACGAGCTTCAAAATAAAATAAATCTTAATTCACGCTTTACTACTTTAATGTTAAATGTTATAAAGTCTAAACTTAGATCTAATACAAATTATTCACAGTGTCAGCACTCCATTTCCTAAAATTATCACATTTGTTAAAGGGTCACATTTCTTAAACTTAAGCGATTTAAAAGTTTGTTAACTTTATGTACGTATCTAGGATAGTTGAGATATTAATTTGTTTATCTCTTAAACGTCTTACAACATCAACATTTCGGGGAAAATTCGAGTTTCCAAATAAACTAAACACAAACGTGCCTGAAGACATGTTTAAGAAATTCAATCATTTTGCAATCTTTGATATGCTTGTTCATGCAAGTGAATTTATGATTGAATTCCAATGATAATATCTGCTCTGCATGGCATGCATGTAGAGAGAACTTTTAAAACTAAGTGTCGTCGTCACCGATATTTTGTGCACTTGAATGTCGTAGAACTTTGAAGACATTTGTTTTTAGCATCTTTTTAAATTAAATAAAATGAAATTGTGTTTGAGATACATTTTGTATGCTAAATCAACGATGTATAGTTATTTCAGTTCAAGTTATAGTTGTTACGAGTACATCTTCTTGATTAACTTTGAACATTGAGTTGAGCGATCAATACATTTCGAAAGGGTTGGATAAAAAATTTCGTAAATGTGTTCGTACCTGTTTTATTTTTCCATAATTTCGTTTTTTGTTGTTTTTTTATCGAAATTGTGATTTGAATTCAATTTCTATCTTCACAAGTTTTCAACTTAGGAGCATTTTTGAGCACTTCGGTCACCATGCGGCTGCAACGTTACATTAAATCATAATCTTAGAGTGCGTTCAGATACGGAAAGGGAAGAATTTAAACCGATAATTCTAAAATAAGAAATGACCGAAGAAAATGAAGAATTGATCGCAAGAAATAAAGAATTGACCGCTATAAAAAAAGAATTGATCGCAAGAACATAAGAAAAGTGATCGCAATCAATCAATCAATCAATTCTTTATTTTTTGCTATCAGTTCTTATTTTCCTTATTTTCCATATACAAAATCTTATTTAATAGCGATCGCTTTAATTACATGCCATACGGAAATGCTCAGTTAAAGTCGCTTAATAAATGCTGTCATATTTAACTTTGAGGCTAGATTCTTCACGATGTTTTGAGGTCGTGAAGAAGTTAAAAATGGTGACATAAATTTGAATTTCTAGTGCCTTCATCTCTGATGTAATCATTGTAAGTTTATTTTAAATCATGGGCGCGCGGTAGCGATGATGACGCAAGTCCCCATACGAACAAAAAATTCGGAAAATTTTTTTCGTAGACTTCGGAACCATATATACAGCTAAGTTTTGACATCCAACCTTGCGACGTACCCCCCGGAAAACATTTATTCTGGATTCTACGGGAAATTCTAAGGCGAAATGTCTTTTCATTCATTAAAATCGGTTCGGTGGATCCGAAGATACGACCTTTAGAAAATGATCATTTCATATACAAAAAGTGCTGTTTTATAGAAGCCAAAGTTAATGCAAACATCCTACGTTAGTTAGTTAGTGGGTTAGTTAGTTAGTTAGTATGAAAACCGACTTTTTTGGCACGTGCTCCAAAACGGCTCGATAACTTTTCTTGAAATTTTGCAGGGACCTTCGGGTGAGCATTCTACGTCGTATGAGATTTAAAAAAAAGGAGGGGGGTACCGGCCTCGTTTGGGTGCCATGGCTCTTAGAAGGCGCCATATAAAGCCCATATGTATGTGTTTGTGTGTGTTGTGTGTATGATAGCACATTTTGTATGAGGCAATGGTTGTGTGTTCGAGATAGAGGTTTGGTGTCAACGGGAAAGTTGTTGGGTTGGGTGTAGTACTTTTCGTTCGCGAGGTCAGACTTTTTTGTGGCATAGAGCACAGTGTGACATTTAAGCGATATATTAGCACTAGTCGAACCCCCGCCCCTAGGGGCTGCGCAGGCTTTATCATTTTCACGTGTTGTCTATTCAGAGAGTCAAAGCTTATTTTTTTCCGTTTTGAATAATGATGCGTAATGTTTCATGTCATTGTATCACTTCGTTGATATTACCGCTAATAATACTAAAATCAAAGTGGGCGAGAAAGGTACTATAAATTAAAATACTTTCTTTGCCGCAAAATTACTCCACTTCCGCCGTGAAACGTATGCAACGTTCCCCGTTTTCCACTTCCCCCGTATTCCACTTACCCCGTATTCAACGTTCACCGCATTCCAAGTTCCCCATATTCCAAGTTCGCCGTATTCAACTTTCCCCGAATTCTATTTCCCCGTATTCCACTCCCCCGTATTCCACTTCCCCCGTATTCCACTTCCCCCGTATTCTACGTTCACCGTTTTCCACTTCCACCGTATTCCACTT
>CM055403.1:85612426-85630442 GCA_029228625.1 Pseudolycoriella hygida | reverse complement strand
AAGTGGAATACGGGGGAAGTGGAATACGGGGAACGTTGCATACGTTCCACGGAGGAAGTGGAGTACGGGGGAAGTTGAAACATTACGCATCATTATTTAAAAGGAAAAAAAATATGGCTCTCTTAATAGACAACACGCGAAAATGAAAAATGAATTGATTCAAATCAGAGTTGGAATTCGATTCAAGGCATCGCGAAATTGGTTGCGAGGTAACGTGGGGTATAATGTAAAATGCAGTTGAACATTCGGTACGCGTTGCGCTGAATGATATATAATACTAGTCGAACCCCCGCCCCTAGGGGCTGCGCAAGCTTTATCATTTTCACGTGTTGTCTATTCAGAGAGTCAAAGCTTATTTTTTTTCGTTTTAAATAATGATGCGTAATGTTTCATGTCATTGTATCACTTCGTTGATATTACCGCTAATAATACTAAAATCAAAGTGGGCGAGAAAGGTACTATAAATTAAAATACTTTCTTTGCCGCAAAATTACTCCACTTCCCCCGTATTCCACTTCCTCCGTGAAACGTATGCAACGTTCCCCGTTTTCCACTTCCCCCGTATTCCACTTACCCCGTATTCAACGTTCACCGCATTCCAAGTTCCCCATATTCCAAGTTCGCCGTATACAACTTTCCCCGAATTCTATTTCCCCGAATTCTATTTCCCCGTATTCCACTCCCCCGTATTCCACTTCCCCCGTATTCCACTTCCCCCGTATTCTACGTTCACCGTTTTCCACTTCCACCGTATTCCACTTCCCCCGTATTCCACGTTCACCGTATGCAAAGGTCACCGTATTCAACTTTACCCGTATTCCAAGTTCGCCGATTCTACTTCCCCCCTGTTCCACGTTCACCGTATGCAACGTTCCTCGTATTCAACTTTCCCCGTATTCCAAGTTCCCCGTATTCCACTTTCCCTGTATTCCACGATCACCGTATGCAACGTTCACCGTATGCAACGTTCACCGTATGCAACGTTCACCGTATGCTACGTTCCCCGTATGCAACGTTCACCGTACGCAACGTTCCCCGTATGCTACGTTCCCCGTATGCTACGTTCCCCGTATGCTACGTTTCCCGTATGCAACGTTCACCGTACGCAACGTTCCCCGTATTAAACTTTCCCCGTATGCAACGTTCACCGTAATCAACGTGCATCGTATTGCAAGTTCCCCTTATTCCACTTCCCCCTAATTCCACCTCTCCCGTATTCCACGTTCACCGTATGCAACGTTCCCCGTATTTTCCCCGTAATCAACTTTCCCCGTATTCTACGTTCCCCGTATTACACTTCCCCCGTATTCAACGTTCATCGTATTCGATG
Organism: Pseudolycoriella hygida; assembly: GCA_029228625.1. Lineage (NCBI taxonomy): Eukaryota > Metazoa > Arthropoda > Insecta > Diptera > Sciaridae > Pseudolycoriella > Pseudolycoriella hygida. The sequence goes on along the minus strand of CM055403.1, from coordinate 85,629,112 downwards.
TGCACCATATTCCAAGTTCCCAGTATTCCACTTCCCCCGTATTCCACGTTCCCCGTATTCCAAGTTCCCCCGAATAGAATCCTCGTATTCCACTCCCCCGTTTTCCACTTCCACCGTATTCCACTTCCTCCGTATTCCACGTTCACCGTTTTCCACTTCCACCGTATTACACTTCCCCCGTATTCCACGTTCACCGTATTCAACTTTCCCCGTATTCCAAGTTCCCCGTATTCCACTTCCCCCGTATGCAACGTTCAGCGTATTCCAATTCCCCGTATTCCACGCTCACCGTATGCAACGTTCCCCGTATTCCACGCTCACCGTATGCAACGTTCCCCGTATTTCACTTCCCCCGTATTCCACTTCCCCCATATTCAACGTTCACCGTATTCCACTTACCCCGTATTCAACGGTCCACGTATTCAGCGTTGCACTTGCTACGCATTGTACTCTGACACTTTCCCGACCAAATCTCTAAAACGACATCTTGACTGACTTTTAGCCGATTTTCAATTATGTCCCGTTTTTTACCCATAACTCCCTTATTTCAGAACAATATCTAACCCCGGAACATTTTTCTCGACGTTTTGCACCATCCCCAACAAAATATCAAAAATTATTTTTTAAGTAATTTTCGGGCAGCGGAGCAAATTTTTACCCATTTTTGTCTCCTTTGATCGACCCTGGGCACCGAACCGCCCAACCGATTTTCTTAAAATCGGTTCCGCTACCTTCACACTGTCGAAACCTTTCATTTGGTACCTACTGGCCTCATTCCGGCAACTACCGGCCGAGATATTGGTTAATAAGTGCTCCAGCTCTGGACAAAATCGCCAAAGAACGACCTATAGCTCGGTAGCATGAAACTTTTTCACCCAACATTGTTCTGCAAATTTGTTGCCCCAAACCTCCACTATCGATTGGCACTCAAAATGTATCTCTACTTTTTCCAACAACAAAAGTTCCCTAACAACAAAGTGAGGAAACCCCAAAATTTTAACAGTTTTTGCTGCCTAGCTCCTCCGCATGAAGTCGGATCAAAAAACTTTCTTCTACAAAGTTGTAGGCCATCAAATACTCTAAGACTTTGCTTCCCCGACTAAATCTCTAAGACGTCATCTTAACTGACTTTTGGCCGATTTTCAATTTTGACCCTTTCTTGACCCATAACTCCCTTATTTCAGAACAATATCTAACCCCGGAACATGTTTTCTCGACGTTTTACACCATACCCGACAACATATCAAAAGTATTTTTTTTTTTTTTCTTCGCCAGTGTAAACGCAATTAAACGAAAAAATAACGGGATCGTGACAGACAGACTTATAGACGAATAAATAGACACATAGATAGACACATAGATAGACACATAGATAGACGCATAGACACATAAACAGACGGACATTAGCCGTTTATAATTACTAATATCTAGTGCAAATTATGGACTATAATGATGGAAAGAACGTGTGCTTATCAGAACTTTTTCGCCTGCGAGGTCAGAATAGGGAGGGTCACACATACGAATGGTATTTCGTAAAAGGGATCAGCAGTCGCTTACGTAACGTTTCGTAAAAGGGATCATCAGTCGCTTATGTAACGTTTCGTAGAAGGGATCATCAGTCGGTTACGTAATATTTGTTAAAGCGCAACATTATTCGCTTTCGTAGCATTTCGTAAAAGGCATCATCATTCGGTTACGTAACATTTGTTAAAGCGCAACATAATTCGCATTCGTAGCGTTTCGTAAAAGGGATCATCAGTCGCTTACGTAACATTTCGTAAAAGGGATCATCAGTCGGTTACGTAACATTTTTTAAAGCGCAACATAATTCGCATGAGAGTGATTTAGTTGGATCGTGTAGTGGGGGTTCCACCCCCACACCCCCCGGCCTCCGGTGGTGAGATTGAAAGTGATTTGATTGGATCGTGTAGTGGCGGTTCCACCCCCACACCCCCCGGCCTCCGGCGGTGAGATTGAAAGTGATTTGGTGGGTTCGTGTAGTGGGGGTTCCGTTTTGAAAAATGGCCACTTTGACGATACGCTACTCGAACACTATTCGACCGATTGTTGCAAATGAAGTATCATTTGAAAGAACAGCTCACGCGCTGTAAGCGAACGTTGGTTGTATTCGGAAAAATTTGGCCCAGTGCACAGGGCATGGGAAAAAGTGCTCCCGACCTAAATTTTCATAAATTAAACACTCACAACATGAGCGTATGGATGGGGAAAAATTTCGCATAGTTTTCTGATAGAATGCAAGTAGTGGAACATTTCAAGTGAAAGAAATGATGGAAAAATGTTTTCTTTTAATGTTGATGACAGAAATTTGTTAGAAACGTCGGAAAATGCGAAACATTTTGACGCAAAAAGTTGTGAAAGAGGCGAAAAAAAATTCGGCACCCACGTAAAAGTGTTCAGGCAACCGAGAGGAGTATGTTAAGTGAAAAAAAAAATTTTTTTCCCGGAAAATTTGGAAAATGTTGGAGCTCCGATCTAGGTGAGAAAGTGGAAATCGCTGCTCTCCGTTCTTATGTTGATGTATATATAGTTGGTTTTGGGTTAAAATAATTTTTGAGGTCACGGGAAACTTTTTCCGGGGGTAAAACTCACAAATTAAGAGGAAGGGTGACCGCCAAAATGACGGAAAATAGGCGGAGACTCAAAAAAAAACTATTGATATGTTGTAGAGAAAGTTGAGGGGATCATTTTCGCCCATAGAAGTAGTAGCTGCCGCGCTTCGGTTCGGCGGCGGCCGCGGCTCAAAAAAAAACTTTTGATATGCTTTAAAGGAAGTTGAGGGTATCATTTTCGCCCATGGAAGTAGTAGCCGCCGCGCTTCGGTTCGGCGGTGGCCGCGGCTCAAAAAAAAAACTTTTGATATGTTGTAGATGAAGTCGAGTGGATAATTTTCGCCAATGAAAGCAGTAGCCGACGCGCTTCGGTTCGGCGACGGCGGCGGCTCAAAAAAAACTTTTGATATGTTATAGAGGCAGTTAAGGATATCATTTTCGCCCATGGAAGTAGTAGCCGTGTAATGTTTTGAGTCGAGGTACCCTTCTCAGATGGATGTCATCAGTCATCGTCATTACACAATTTCCAATATCTCTGACCGTTGTGACATCCGGGGTTGTCACGTGAACTTCCTTTCTAATAACGTTAGTTCACAAACTCTCATATCAAAATGATTCATTCGTTTATTTCTCAAATTTATTCCAGGCAAAAGAACCGATTTTACAGATAAAGTACTCCAGGGTTGCATGGCGGTGTGGCGTGAAGCCATGTATTTCGCCTTTATTTTGTAGAGGTAGTTAAGGGGATCATTTTCGTCTATGGGAGTAGTAGCCGCCGCGCTGCAAAACATTACAATCACAAAGAAAACTAAGGGGAACGTGACGCAAGTCCTCGTAGCTTCTTCCGAAACAACTGATATCACAACAAAAACCCTTTTTAAAAGGGAAACGTGACGCAAGTCCTCGTCCCTTCTTCCAAAACAACTGATATCAATTTGGGTGACGCTTACAGATTCAGAACGCAAAAAATTCTTTTGAAATATTTTCACTTTTGATTAAAAAAAATGCGTCACAAATGCCGAACCTCCCAATGTTATAGCTTTTCTGTTCCGTGATGTGTGGAGTACGGGTAGTCAAATTTCGCGTGCGAAATCTGACAATGCAGAAAAATTATTACGTTGGGAGGTTTGGCATTTGTGACGCATTTTTTTAATCAAAAGTGAAAATATTTCAAAAGAATTTTTTGCGTTCCGAAGCTGTAAGCGTCACCCAAATTGATATCAGTTGTTTTGAAAGAAGGGACGAGGACTTGCGTCATGTTTCCCTTTTAAAAATGGTTTTTGTTGTGTTGTATATTCGTTTGGGAGACATAATCGATAGAGTGGCAGCGAGAGCATGCTTTTCGAGTGTCGGTGGTGAAAGTTTTTTGCATATATTTCGGCAAATATGGTTTGGATCGTCAGGACTTTACCAATAACAATAACTTACAGATAACTGATTAAATACGTTCTACCTCGCTTCGTTTCGAAGTTTTCTGGAAATATTCAAAGAAACACCAATTTCTAATTTCCAAAACAAAACAAAAAGAAAAAATTATTTTCTGAACGAGAAACGTCAGAACGCTGTCAAATGTTCACTATGCGACAAGTTTCACTGACGAATTTTCGTAACTGAACGCACTCTTAATGTGTCGAAACTTTGATATCACAATTTTTCGCAATTCCGAAGTTATTAGCAGTTGAGATTTTCATTTCCCACTTAGGAGTCAAAAATTGTTGTACAATTGTATTTTTTTATTCCGAAAGTATGTCCCCGTGTTTCTTATGTTTGTCGAATTTTAAAATGAATCTAGACATTACATTCGTGTGTATAGCTTAGAAATTGAGTTGATGAGTTTGATGAAACAACGATTGGTGTCTACGATAATTTAAAGTTATGAAAAATATTGTTAGCATTTCGGCATTTCGGCGGTTGATTCTCTTATAATAAGGAAAGTGAATAAAGAGGGATTTCATGTGCAGGGCAGCCCTGCAAATCATAAAAACTTTGCGATGAAAGAGAGAAAAGATTTTGTATGGATTTTTTCATAAGAAATCTTTTCTCTCTTTCATCTCAAGGTATATGATTTGCACGGCAGAAGTCTACTCTGATCCTGGACGGTAATTCATCAAAGTTTCTTTGAATTAATCGTGTGAAACTTCAAATAATTTAATTAAAGACTTTTTATTTTCATTTATCTTTGGAAGTCGATGCCGTTTCGCTTAGTACCTTCGTTAACGAAATCTTCGAACATTCTTTTTAGAGCGTTATCTACGTGTTCTATATTCAACCAGAGCACTTTTTTGTTTTTGTTGTTTGTCTGCCAACGACTTAGATAATCCAAGACTATCCAAGTTGTGAAAAAATATTGTCTTATTGTTAAGATAAAGAATTCCAGACGTGAAAGAAATCTGGGAAGAAATATAGATATAAGGTAATAAAATTTAAAAATAAAAAGTTTATTTACGTGATCGCAATCAAAGTTCATTCCCACCGTTGAAATGTTAAGCACACCCGAGTAAAAAAAAATCATGCGGTTTGAGACCACGGCCTATTTTCGGAAAATCGTATTTCCAAGTTTTCCAAATAATTTCCAAAAATTTGCCAAGTAATAAATCTGAAAGTTCAGTTCAGTTCAGATTGTCGTACAGAGTAGAAGTACTTTGTTGTACTGCACAAAACGACGTGATCATCTATTGTTCTAACTCGTGTCTTTCCTTATTTAATGTGCTGTGTGGCTAATAAATTTAAATGATTTCGAGTATGAGACACTTAAGATTACTAATTTGTGTCGTTTTGAAATACCATTGATCAACATTGCATCATTGTACATAAGGATTCTCTTCTGGGTACGATATAGTGAAACTTGACAAAATCCGAAACACGTGTACATTTCTGTGTGTGTCATAAAAGTGAAAATTTCAATAACTATTAAATTTTGGTTGGATGGTGATCAACATTGTGAAAATAGGACAAAGTAGTTGATTTAGCGATGGATGAGTAAAAACATGAGCTGAATCTTCCCGAATTTTTTCCTTTTTTGCATTTTTGATAAATTCGTCAAAGTATCTCACATTTTGACCTTATAACGGCAATATGGTTGCATTGTGGTGAGCATTGTATTTGTGTGCGTTAAACCTGGCAACGATGGATGGAATGGTGTAGGAGAACCCACCATTCTTGGGTTACGCACACAAACGTTTTTAATAACGTTCTTCTGGGTTGCATGTGTGATCAGACATTAGGTTTGGGTCATGGCTCCTACTTTTTGCTATAAGTGTGAAAAAAACATCACTGCAAAACGAAGATTGGGTTTCTTCTGTGTGAAGTGTAAACGAAGCTGTCATATTGCATGCGATAAACTATCAAATGTAATCTTGAATGAAATTGAAACTGGAAACATAAACAACCTGCAATGCTCAGACTGTTCCAACTTGGCGTTGAACTTAAATGAAGGTAATGCGAGTGACATAGACAGAATAAATTCAGTGATAGTGAAGCTTCAGGCCGACGTGAATGTGATTATGCATAACTTTGATAAATTAACGAAACTAATAAATGATTTTAATTCAGCAAAAAATGAAATGTCAGACATTAAAAAATCGATGGATAATTTAAATGGACGAATTAAATTACTTGAAGGCGATCACAAAGTTAATAATGCGATATTAAATGACTTAATGGGTCGAATGGACATAACTGAACAGGATAAACTTTCAAGTAGTATCGAAATTACTGGTGTTGTTAAAATGGAAAATGAAAACCTATGCGACTTATTCAGTAAAATGTGTGATTTAATGAAGGTATCACTTTCTAAGGAAGATATTGAATGTATGTATCGACGACCAACAAAATCAACTCTAGTGGAAGGTGAAAACGTGTGTTGGCCAATTATTGTTCATTTCAAGGAAATGGGCATAATAAATAAGGTTTTGTCTATTTTTCGTAGTGGTGCACCGAAACTAAATAATATCGACTTGGGTTTGAAAATTAATAGAATTATTTATGTAAATGAAAATTTGACATTGGAATATTCCATATGGTTGCAAATGAGACTTGTGGTCACTTATCATCGATTTTAGAATATTTATTGATTGATATTAATTTTATTGTCTACTTTTTTCAAGCCGACATGGAAAAAGAGTAGTTATGACTGCTGTCATAACCCTCCTTAAAAAACCATGAAAACGTTACAAATCATACAACTTAAAGTAGTATATCTAACACAATCACAGCATAGTAAAAATACAAAGAAAAACACGAAATTCAAATATTCAAATACATAAAGTAAAAAAATCAAATATAGCGTGAGCATGTCAAAATATTGCATGAATTCAACAATTGAATTCGAGTCAAAAGAAAAAATAAAACTTAGAGTTAAAATTGTAAATAAAGAAAAAAGCAAAACAATATGTCAAAAAAAAAATAAATAAATAAAAATTTAGCAAAATGCGTCGTCGCAAAAAATAAAATAAATAAATGAGAGTTAAGCAAAAAGCGTCGTCACAAGAAATAAAATAAATAAATGAAAATTAATCAAAAAGCGTCGTCGAAAGTTTGGTCCAAGGTTAAGCAAAGTCGAGCACTAAAGGTAGCTGTTGTCAACAATTTAAGCGTCCATGCGGGTATTTCAACAAGTTGCAAATGAGTCAAACACTGAATCGTCAAGTTCTTGTACACAGTGGCGAAATTTACGTGAGGGTAGGGTTGGATCAACATGCTCCGCTGCCAAATTGAACAAACGACAGGCGAAATTGAATGGGGAGAAAATCTGGTATTCTCGCCTGCATCCATCAAATCGTATCAGTGATGGATTTCGTAGAGCTCGAGATCCGTCGTATAGGTTGATTCTATCACGAAGAGCTTGAGAGTTTATTTTACCGGTCAACACATCTTGAACGAAGAAAACTGCTGCATTAGCTCGGCGTCTTGTCAAGGATTGCAGATTCAGTTCGGAACACCTGTCAGCGTATGGACGGAGCTGGTAGCTTCCTTTATTCGGGTCGATATGGCGATCATGGTTGGCGTAAAGTACGAACTGTCTTTGTACACTTTCGAGTTTTTGAACATGAACGTCGTGGTGGGGCAACCAGACTGAGGAAGCAAATTCGAGGTGGGAGCGAACGACCGAATTATACAGCATTTTAGCTGTGTCGACATTAAATCGGCCATAGCATTGACGTTTGATAAACGAAAGCATGGAATGACCCTTCTTCGAGGCTAGCTCAAAGTGCATATTGAACGAAAAGTCATTTTTATAATTTAGTCCGTAGTGGGTATTACTTTTATACCCACACCAAACTTTCATTCCAATTTATTAAAAGAATAACAATGAAAAAAACTTACTGTAATTAAGGATTTATGTTGAAAAATATAAAATATAATTGAAACAAAGTTGGTTCACCAGGTCATACGCGGAAGACAGGAAAAAAACAATTAATATTGTGGCCGAACAAGTCTATTTTGAGATCAACCGATAATTCTTAAAGACGAACTTAACAACAAAGAACACGCCAATGTGTGAAAATAAAACTTTATGTCGGTTTTTATTTTAAATTAATGGTTCTCAGGTCAGATGCACTAAACAGTAGAAATTTTATCAAAGTTTTGACATTTTGCCATGAAAAAAATGTAGTAGAGTTTTGAAAACCAAACAAGTGAATGTACTACTAGAATGTCCGCGAAACAATTCAAAATAATTTCAAATGTGACCAACTCGATCTAATTGTGAAGAATTTTGTTCAGAGATAGGATAGGAAGCGTAAACAAAAAGCGAGCATTATGCTATTTGATATTCCGATCGTGTTAAAATTTCTGCTGAATTAAAGTTGAAAATTAATTAGGTTTCATCCTTAACTAAAATTCGGTTCAAATTTGTCGTAGAGAAATGCCTAAATCTAAGTAACGATTTTCAAGCAACTTTTTTCAAAGAGTTCGCAAATCAGGTCAAAAAAAAGGTCCCAAATTTGATTTAATTAAGAACTTAGGCATCCAAGCTAAGTTTTAGTCAGTTGAACAGAATTTCTTGAATATTCTTTGAATATTGGCAGATAATGTCAGGCATTTACAGAGTGGTGTGGACTGCCTGAATGTCGTATAAGAGCACGGGATGGAAATAAGTGTATGGAAGACTAAGGTTATACATGTTGTCAAATCTCGGAAGGAGATAGCTTGCAGTTTCAATGGCGAGTTCCTTGAACAGGTTTCTGGATTTATATGTAGTTAGGAACCATTTTTTCAGAGGATGGCAAGCTAGTTAGGGAGTTTGAGGAAAGAAAGAAAATGAGAAACGCGGTAGTCAGTCAGATGAGGTCGCACGTTTTCAGCAAGAAGTAATTAAGTAACGACACCAAATTAGCTATCCACAGATCAATCTTCGGGCCAACGCCAACGATTCTTTATGGTAGTGAAGGTTGAGTGGAATGCGGATTCCCCGTGTATGACATCGAGGTTTCAGATTAGATGTTTGTCTACACGTTTTTTATCGATAAGAAAAATAAAATGCGTAAATGCAACGAATCAGAGTAGATGGTTCTCAGGAGTATAGCAAATGTTAATAGGAGGGAGCAGTAGGATGATCATATCAGGAACGACGATATTAGGAAAAATTTAGGGGTTTCTTTGGTGGAAGAGGGGGTAAAGGTTAGCTCAATTCAGATATACAATCTAACAGACTTTCGCTGGATGAACAAACATCTCCTTGGCGAACGATAGAAGGGCATGAAGCAGTGAAGTCCTAGAGTAGAAAAAATTGAGGGGAACACTTTTGTCAATGGAAGTATGGGTCGTAGGCCTCTACTTAGGGCCCTAGGTCGGTCCGTAAATAGAAAGGTAGTGACAGTTAGTGACTAATGCTTTCCCGAGAGCGGTACTTCGGAGGGATTTTTCTATATTGCCATTTCGGCTCTTAGATAAAGTACAGATAGATCACAGCGTATGTTCTATTGTACGAAGTGCTTTAACTCGTATACTCGTACTATTCGGTTAATATAAAAGGCGAAACGCCACAATCTCAAATCATTTTGTGCCCAGCTATGCTGCGGTGGGTATGGTCTCATAGACGCATGGAGGTCGTTGCAAAAGAAAAAGAACGAAAATATCAAATGATTTTTATAAAATTTTAATAACAATGTCATATGTACAAATCCTCTTTTTTGTATTATTTTTAAAATGGAACAAATTAACAAAGTTTTAAAATTTACAAATTACAATTTCACGCTTTCTGGTAAAAACTAATTTTTTTAATCATGCAACATTTGTTTCCTTATTTAATTTTTGACAATTATCATAGCTTCATTCTGGAAAATCTGAATTAAAATTGTATCAACAATAATGAAAGTTCGAATTTTTAAAATTTACCAATAAAACAAAAGATAGACGAAAATTTTTTAAATAAAAAGTGAAGGTTCGGAACATTAATGAACATATTGAAGTTTAAGAAGTTACTGTGTGAAAATGAATAATATTTTTAAAATTTAAATAAAATAACAGGTTGAAAAAAAAACTGAATAAGTCAAAAATTAAATTTTCGATAATAATCGTAGCCCTCTCTCGAAGTGGGGAATGCGATAATTTTGTCGTTGACGCATTGCATTTGATGACAAAAGAATACGTCAGGTACAGGTGGAGCCGAAGCAAATACTTCTTCCAAATCGAGGTCCTTGCGAATTTTTGCGGCCTGAGCTGCAGGCATGTGTGTTACATCAATTAGAGAAGTTTCAGAATTGAAAGCCTTAGCGAAATCTTTAGAATTTTCGACGATTGCTCGTCTTGACTTAACAAGACGTCTCACTCTTGTTTTTACTGTGGCACCGATACCATCAACGACTCCTTTTCCGTGAGACGCGGCAAAAAAGTTCCAAAATATTTGAATATTTAGCATTTTTTGAAATAGTTTAATCAAAGCCCCCATAAACCTATTTTTAAATTGGTTGTTCGGACCATCGCTCCAAATCTTTAATGTCTTAACCGATGCGGGGATTTTGGAAATAATACTGTAAAGATAGCATGCAATTTCATCTTTCGTGTGCGACGTCTCATCTGAAGAAATGGCTTTAGAAAAAATTTCTTCGCAGCATTTTAAACAAGCTGTAAATAAGCTCACCTAAAAGTAAAGAAACAAAAAGGAATGCACTCTTCAAAATAATGTAAAAAAAATTAAATTGATAAAAGGTCGTTCGCCAATTGCATCCCTTCAGAGGGTAGAGGACAGTTACATGAAAAGTGAGGCATAGAAGGAGGGGTTTATAAGACAATTGGTAGAAGAAATCAAAATCTTAAGACAATAAGTCCTAACGAATTTTCGGTGTAAGAGAGAAGTCATGTCAGCAGGGTCAAAATAGATAACAAACAAACACTAAGAGCACTGAAACATAAGAGGGATACGGAGTAGGGCTACCAACATTTGAACTAGAGATTTTATACATGCGTCCAGCCTCAAGCATAACAGTTATACCAATGGTAGAAATTGCTTACAATTATTTAAAGGACGCCACTGAGTTTCAATTAAATTTCAATTAATTTTCAAGGCTAATCTTTTCATTACACTCAACGTTAAATTTCAGATGATAAATTTTTCACTTTTTACAAAATCACAAATTCGGAACCAATTTAAAACACGACGATCATTTTTAAGGCCCTACGCCCAAGGGTTCAAACTCAAAAAATTGTCTTTTATAAGTTGTTGGTCTTTCGACCTATCCATTAAAAAAAGAAAAAACTATCTAAGAAAATCGAAAAAGCTTCACTCGAGTTATGTACAATGTATCTGAAACAACTTAGGCGGCTCCAGCTCAGCGACCCTTGGCCCAAATGTTCCCCTTTTCAACACCAACGCTTCTTTTGAAACTACTTTTCAGGGGAAAAATCGGGAATCGGGAAGAAACGCCAAAGTCAAATCGTTAAGAGAAGAAAAGCAAAAAAAAAAATCGCCAAAGTCGAGAAGAAACGCTAAATGGCGTTTCTTCTCTTTTCCACAAAATTTGTTCCCATGCAAGCCGGGCGCCGCAAGGACTAGCCTCACCCTCAATGACAATCCCCCATTACGACGCATCGCTTTATTCCCTAAAAGTTCCAATATTTCTTCTCACTTTGGCGGTTTTTATAGCCGATTCCTTATTTTTTGTTGAAATGTCAAATAGCCAATAAAAATCGCCAAAGTGAAAAGAAACGCCAAAGTGCATTTTGGCGATTTGACTTTGGTGTTTCTTCACGGGAATAACACCCGTTTCTTCCTATGGGTTCAAAAAATATAAGAAAAAGTTAAGTAATAGAGAAAAAAATATCGCATTCGAAATTCTCAAATTAAACAAACAATGAATAAATGGACAGCACAACATAAACGAAATAATATAAAATATCACACGTTTGGCTGATTCCAATGCGCAGGCTGTATTTCATCTTGAGAATTGCAGTTGTAGCTTTCGGCGAAGTCGACCTGAAGAGTTGCTACCTTCCCGTTGGAGTTTAAAGCCTCATCTTCATCTTCGTTAAATTGTGATGCCTGGCTTCGTTTCACGAAAGAATGTTTTAAAAATTCCGGTAAAATGGCAAGAAAATATTCGACTAATATCTTCAATGTTCCTTTTTGAATACGCTTTTCGTAGCGATTGTCCTTATTTTTTTTCCATTGATGCCATATAACGGTGGTTGACTGCTTTTTTTTGCATTTTTAACAATTTCGTCCAACTTCTTCTTTGTGTCTTTGCACTGAATACAAAGTCGAAGCAAACACTCTTTTTTTGGATGTTCACATAAAAGTAGTCGCTCCAAGTCACTACCATAGTCAGGAAAATCTGATAAATGCTGATTCATAACTTTGCAGCACATTATAAAATTTTGGTGATAGATACACAAGGCCTGGTCCAAGGGCGTCGAGTTCATCAATTTGACATGGGCCGGTCGCAAAGAGCAAAATTTTGCCAATCCGATCGGTGGTTTCTTCTCATCGTTGCCTGTTAAAATTGGAAACATAAATTAACGAACATAGGTCTGACGCTGGACTTCGTAAGACCCCGCATAAATCCTCAAGGTATCAAAGTAATCAATATCCAGAAACTTCCATTCTATCAGCAGACTCTTACCTTTTTTTATGTGCTTCAAAAACATGTTGTAAACATCGTTCAACTTGTAAGTGAGATGTCGGATCGGTTTCAATGTTTTTACACCGGTGTCAGGACATTTAAAATTCCGACAATCGCGCATGTTAGGGGACATCCGGCTCACATCATCTCTTTCGTAGAAGCATAACACTGCATTAATAACGTCAGTTTCAATCGATTTCGCTGGCATCTCTTTTTTCGGACTCGTAACAGCGACGATGATATCATTACGATCATTTTTATCTAATGACCGCAAAAGATTGGAGATAACTGCCTTTTTTTCCTAACGGTGTTGGCAATGCACGTTTAACTTTTTTTGTTGCCTTCGACAATGCGCTTTTTGCGTTGTACACCTGGCCCAAGCAATTTGATGTGGTACCGGGATCCAAATGAGTGACAATAGCTGATGTTTTCGCTTGTCGTTTCTTAAGCAACCATTCTGCATTTTTTTTCTGTTGTACTCTCGATTGACTCGGATCGCACGCTCTCTAACTGCTTTCGGAAGTTGATTCAAACCTTCTTTGATTCGCTCCTGGCGGCATTTTTCGACGAAGGCTTTTTTCTTTTTGAATGCTTCATACCGGCCGCTCGCTTTCAATTTTTCGATGTATCTTTGCTTCTTTTCAGCGTTTGTAAGTACCTAGACGAATCGAAATCTGAATTTAAACATTGACGTAAACTACAGACATAATCAACAGACAGTTGTTAATTTGAGATCTTTAAATTATAAAGATTGCGACTAATTTAAAATGATAAAAGAAGCTATGTTCTTTTTTAACGAGAAAGAAACTTGCTTCTCTTGCTTAAACATAAAAGATCATAATTTAATCCATTGGCTTAAAAACAACACAAGCTGTCGCCATTTTAATCTATCACAACACTTTACATCAAATTGGTTAGTTTTTCTCTCTTAACTTTACACTTAATGATGAATGCACAATTTCTTTATTATTTACTTACCATTTCAGAAGTACCATCAAACAATATTTTGCTTAATTTTCTCAAAAGAAATTCTAAACTATCACTTCTCAACAAAAACGATGTTCGATTTATTTTATCTTTTTTTTTTCCCCATTTCAGATGATAATCTTAACTTTATCCAATTGATAGATTTTATAATCTACCTCCTCCGCGCTAATGTCGATCACGCGGATCTTTTATTATCTATTGTCTTTTAAAACTATTGTCTTTCAATATCTATTGTCTTTCATACACTATTCAACGTTTCAATAGTTTTATGTTTCGTCATTATCTTTCCATTGATTAAATCCTCGTTATATTCCATTTTATAACATTTATCCGATGACGATTTTCGCCCACTAATATTTTTTCTTCACAGTGTTCTTGCCTATTTTTCTGAACTTCTGGCCATAACCTCAATCTGGCAACGCCTCAAAAACCAATTAATACCCTCACAGCCCCCGACGGCGAACAACCATTCGTAGGGCATCCCAACCAACAAGCCCCCAAGGAGCCGTGATCCCAATGGATCACCCCGGTAGCCTATTTAGCCCGGTTGCTATAAGAGCATTTCCTGCCCCTTCCGCACTGCCAAACTGAAACCACACTATTTCACAATATTTTCTCCACTTCACAACAGTTTATGACCACTTAATTGTCCTTTCATTTTCAATTTATACAATTAATTTCATAATTTTATCCGCTTCAATTATCCTTTTGTTCCATGCAACGCGGTTTGAACCTTCATTGCTCTTCACAATCAAATTCTTTTCTCTATAACTTTCTCCAAACCATTCCACTTCAAAACAAATTCTCTTCACTACAACTGTCTTTTAAAACAATCACTTAACACTTAATCCGTCCAACAGGTTTGAAGGACAGGACTAATAAAATATAATGCCAATGTGCGAACCTACTAGAGGTCAAAATGTCACCTTGCATAAATTTGTATTGTCCACACCTGAAACGCGTCCGTCCTTTACGAGAATCCGAACGAGAATGTTATTTTATCTTAATGGAGTGTCAGATATGTCATCACTATCTGGTACTGAACTCTACATCAATAAACTGTCATTCTAGCTCATCTGCTCTTTTAAAAAACGAGGGAAATTTGAAATCAATTCAACTTTTTAGTGGAATATGCGCATTAATGAAACGTAACTTATTTTTGCGGGCAAAGGCATTTAAATCTAAATTTAATTATAGGTTTCTATGGATAAAAAACGGAAACATCTAATTAAAGAAATTTGAGGGAGGCACTGTACTGAAGATTGACTCTGGCACGGATTTTGACCTATTGGAAAGAAATGAAGAACGTATGTGACGAGAAGCGAGGTGAGTTTTTTTATGGCGGTTGGCCCCTATTGCAACTAAAGCCCTATTTGACTTTGTTATTATTTACACACAATGATGTCAATACAAAATGTAGATGACAATGTAACAAACGCTTCTTTTTGCGATCTTGATAGTTATATCGCTACCGGTGACTTTTTTGAAAATTTCTGCGGTATTAGAATTTTCCAATTGAATCTAAGAAGCATAAAAATGTTAAACAGATTCGATTTGTTTAAATATTATTTATCGAAATTCCCTCATGAATTTAATGTTGTGATCCTAAGTGAAACGTGGATAAATGAAAATGAATCTGGAGTTTACCAAATCCCGGGCTACAATGGGACGTTCTCATGTAGAAAGGGGTTTGGAGGAGGGTTGGCAGTGTATGTGAATGACCTTGTTGATTATGACGTTGTTGAAATAGTCTCATCGTCTTTTTTCTCTATCTCCATGAAGTTGAAATTGAAAGGTGCTGTCTTTGATGAGGTACTACTACTATCGTATTATAGACCACCATACAGCTCCAATTCCAAAGACTTTCTGGAGCATTTGGAAAAGGTTGTAGACAACGATCATGGATTTAGCATTTTGGCTGGTGATATTAATCTGGATTTGTCTAAATTATCATCAGGTAATGTAAACCTCAATCTGAATAAATATTTTAACTCATTGCGTAGCTCAAGTTACAAAGTAACAAACAACGTTACGACGCGTCCAGAAACAAAGTCTAACATTGACCATATCTAGCAATAAAATGTCCTAATGGCTTCTTGATTCATAACTCCACTATCGAACATAACTTTAGTGACCACAATACTATTGTAACCCAAATTAATCTTCACCATGAAGTGAGCAAGCATGTTTTCACTGAAAAGAAAATCGTAGATCATAAATCAGTGGCTAGGCAACTGAACTCAGATTTCTGCTTTGAAAATAGACCCAGCTTTACGAATGTTAATGACAGATATGAATATTTTGTTATGAAATTCAATGAAGCCATTAAAGCCAATACGTCCACCAAGAGGTGTAAAATAAAAAGATCCTATGCTAGGGTTCCATATATGAATGACCATCTTGAAGGCCTAATAAATGAAAAAAATTTGATCTGGAAAAAGCTGAAGAGAAAGGTGAGGAGCGGAAATGTTAACACAAAAATTCTCAAGGATACCATCGCAGCTATGGACATTACAATAGGGAGATTCCAGAAATACTATGAGCTGAAGTATTACGAGAAATTATTCAGAGACTGTAAGAATCCAAAGAAATCTTGGAAAATCATTAATTCCATTTTGGGGAAGGGATCTATCAAAAAGATAGATATTAAACTGAAAAGTGCTAATAATTCTATAGTAAAAAAAGAGTTAGTAGCTCAAATCTTTAACAATCACTACTCCACTGTCGGTGAAAAATTAGCAAAAGTAATTCAAAATGAGAAAAAAAATGATAATAATAATCCAGGGATAGTCACTGAAGTACCATCTAGAAGGGGGATCTCTTCCACAATAATGTTAATGGCCGTAAGTGTACAAGATATTGAGGACCTGATTTTGAGGTTGAATAACGATAAGGCTCCAGGATATGACGGCATTTCTGCTATAACTCTAAAACTATGTATGAACTCAATTTCAAATTTCTTATGTGAGATTTATAATGATTGCATTACTGACGGAGTCTATCCATATATGTTAAAGATTGGTAGGATAACCCCAATCTATAAAAGTGGTGATAAATATGAGGTTTCG
>CM055403.1:85568466-85607277 GCA_029228625.1 Pseudolycoriella hygida | reverse complement strand
GTCTATATTTCCTTAACTATGCAATATGGAGATTTACTGTCAAAGGCAAAGTTGCAGAGAATTAAATTTAAGCGAACACGTGTTTCAGGGTTTTGGGGAAATATTGCCCAATCCTGGTATATGGCCACTTCCATAATTGGGCAGAATGACCCAGATCTCCAGATCTATAAGAGTTAGAAAGTTGGTTCAAAAGGCGAAGTTATAGAAGATTAAATTTAAGCGAACACGTGTTTCAGGGTTTTCGGGAGATATGGCCCAATCCTGGTATATGGCCACTTCCATAATTGGGCAAGATGACCCAGATCTCCAGAACTGTGAGAGTTAGAAAGTTGGTTCCAAAGGCAAAGTTGTAGAGAATGACATTTAAGCGAACACGTGTTTCAGGGTTTTGGGGAAATATGGCCCAATCCTGGTATATGGCCACTTCCATAATTGGGCAGAATGACCCAGATCTCCAGAACTATGAGAGTTACAAAGTTGGTTCCAAAGGCGAAGTTATAGAGAATTAAATTTAGGCGAACACTTATTTCAGGGTTTTGGCGAAATACGGCCCAATCCTGGTACATGGGCACTTCCATTATAGGACAGAATGACCCGAATCTCAAGAACTATGAGAGGTAGAAAGTTGCTTCCAAAGGCAAAGCTGTAGAGAATAAAATTTTAGATAACACGTGTTTCAGGTGTTAAGGGGAAAATGACTTAGTCCTTGGATATAAGCTTTTCTAGATTTGAATGGTCTGAGACGTACTTCGGTAGAGCCTCTGACATTACCTTGGGTAATTTCTATATCTTTGAAATTCTTACAGTTATAAAAAACAGAAAACGTTGGATTGTTTGCTTATTTGTACCTATATTTAGGTACGTTCGAGTCACTTTGCCACATCTATTCTGTTTGTCACAGAAAGTTGCTTCAAAAGACAAAGTTGTAGAGAATTAAATTTTAGCGTACAGATGTTTCAGGGTTTCCCCGAGAAATGTCCCAATCCTGGGATTCAGCCACTTCTAGAGTTCAGAGGGATGACTCCTATCTCTAGAACTATGGCATGGCAGTTAGAAAGTTGCTTCCAAAATCAAAGTTGTAGAGAATTAAATTTTAGCGAACACTTGTTTCAGGATTTCCCTCAGAAACGTCCCAATCCCGAGATTCAGCCACTTCTAGAATTTGGAAGGATGTCATATCTCAAGAACTATGACAGATAGAAAGTTGCTTATGTTTTGGAAGTGTAGAAAAATTGAAGGGATGAGTCATGTCTCAAGAACTATGGCAGATAGAAAGTTGCTTTCAATGGCAAAGTTGTAGAAAATTAAATTTTAAACGTACTTCGGGAGGGCTTTCAACATTACCTTGGGTAATTTTTATGAGTCATTCAAACTTTTATAGTTCTAAAGGAATTTGAATCTGACAAACATTATATCAAGACTACTTGACTATGCATTCTGATGCGCATTATATTTATAATACATAGTAAGACTTTAGTACGTCGAGGCTTTTCGCACGTGACGGCTTTACGTACGGGTCGGCTTTGCTTATGTTTTTTTAATGTTTTTTGAAAGAGATCAGTAAAAAACAGATTATCTGGTCTCAAGGAGCCAAGGAAGAGGTTCATAGATTGAGATAAATCAGATCAAAGAATTAGGGGGTTTTCATTAGACTGTTAAACCAGGCTTCCGAACCTTCGGGTTACGGTTCATGGTTTTTGAAAATTAAAAAAACGGTTCGGGTTCGGGTTCAGGGTTTTCAAAAATAAAAAAAGCGGTTCGGGTTCAAAATAATAACTAAGGTTCAGGTTCAGCTCCGCAATAAAAACAAGGTTTTGGACTCAATTCAAAACTTTAATTTTAAAATGCCCCTTAAGTTAAGTTGAGTTTTTAGTATTAAAGTAGTAGTATTAAACAAAAATATTACAAAGAAGATGTAAACGAAAAAGAATTAAAAGTAAATCATCCATCAAGAAATTTTCTGTTTAAACAAACTATTAGTTGTTTCTCTAAAATTCCACCTTTTGTTCGCCCTCTACCTTTAGTAAATACGAAGTCAAGGGTCGCTGGTGCAAAAAGCGACATATTTCGCGAGCAATGCTCGCGGGAAGCGGGAAGTAAATTTGGTTCAAATTTACATTGTCTTAGATATGGGAAGTTATCATCAGGAAATGGGAAGACAACGGTAAGTGTAGGCATGTCAAGGAAGTGGAACAAGTTGTCTGAGGGCTTACCTTGATATTCTTTAAATGTGGGAAATTATGGGAAGGTATTAGTGTAGAAAACCCATGACCAAAATTTACATTGTCTTACATATGGGAAGTTATCATCAGGAAATGGGAAGTTGTGGGAAGACAACGGTAAGTGTAGGTAAATACCGAACTATCGGGAAGTAAGGCATGTCAAGGAAGTGGAACAAGTTGTCTGAGGGCTTACCTTGATATTGAATTGAGTATTGGAATTGGTATTGAATTGAGTGAAGACGAAGATGATCCAGTTCCAGATAATGTTCAAACAGAAAAGGTGAAGGTCAGGGTTCCGGGACATTTCTCCGAAACAAGGTTCGCCACTTACAGTTCGGTGGTAATTGACAAATGGCTTAACAACTATTCATTATACTTCAAGCTCATGAATAGGAAGAAGACGGATACCTTAGCTAAGATTGATAACGCCCCGTTCGTGTTCTCGTGTGGTGGATTATGTGACGCATACTCGGTCATTGGAAACATGTCTAATGCAGTTCAAAAACCCAACATTCCTTGTTGGGAAATAGATACGATTGTAGAGACTCATTTAAATATACTAAAAGAAATGGCGAACACCCTAGATGATTCCAAATTAACAGTTAAGTCTGTTTCTGCTTCTACTGTTTTTCCTACTTTAGCGTTGATGACCAAAGAAGCTATAGAAAAACATGAGTATAAAGGTTGTCCTCTATTAACAAAAGTACACTCTGTCCATTCCACTCGCGCAACAACGTCAAAAGAATCATTGCATTGCGAGACCGTTGAGGCTGCACTTAAAACCTCAGGAAAACCGTTACGTTCTCTAATTGAAAATTTCATTAACAAATTTGAAGGTAGATTGTCAAAAGAAAAAAAGAAAAATGAAATCTTGAGCGATGTAAGTGCCCTTTTCGATGTTTCAGAAATAGTTAAATTAGATTCTGGTCAAACAATTAGAAAACACCTCGAAACATATTCAAACTTAGCAAAATTAACCGACAACTTGACTGATGACGTTACAACAGACGAACTTTTAAAAGAATACGATCTCTTTGTAAAACGAGTCAAGGAGATTGCTCCTAGTTTTTTACATATACCGAAAGAAAAAGACGATGGAAAAGTTAGCAAGGTAAAAAATTTTAAAAACACCTGAACTCTACAAAGACACACAAAACATTTTACATTTAGCTCTAACTGGACTTTCAAGAACGCATTGCGAAGCCGTCGTCGAAGGCATGGGCAGTGTTCTCTGTCTTAATAATGCAAAACGAACTAATAGTATCACATATTGTTCAAAGGGAAACAACTATCAGATGGTAGGGTCCACATCCTGGGAAAGGAGCAACTAAACTGATAGAAGAGTCTTCGGATAGGCATTTTAAAGGCAGGGATAAGTGGCATTTTATTACGAAGTGGGATAGATCTCAATATTACATGGGGTCCAAGGTTACAAAAAGAATCAACGATGCAGCGTCAAAGAATGACAAAATCCCCTTTTAAAGATATTTTAAAATTAGATTAATTTTTTGTAAATTCAATATGTAAAGCATACAAATGATTTGTAACAAATAATCTTTTAGTTGTATAAATAAAGGAAACTTTCAAATAAAATGAATTTTTGGAATCGGGAAATTTTGGTTTTATTGACAATCGGGAAGTTTTTTTGAATTTTTCTGCTCGCGGGAAGCCAGTCGCTTTTTGCACCAGCGTCAAGGGTTGAAAACGCCCTTTCTACTGTTACTTACTGTTACTTACCCTGCTACGGCATATGTATATTATTTCCGATAGCTGAAACAATTGCGGTTGCAGTAGCTCCTGTGAATTCCAGTATGTGAGAATTGTTTCACCCGGACCGAATTTGACTCTTGGAGTCCCATTAAACTGCTTTATGTGGAACAAAGTGAAGTACATAGCACAGCAAAATGTAATGTGACGTAAGTGTTCGTAATAGTCGTATAAAATTTTTAGAGTTTCAAGACCGGTCTATAAACCTTTAGAAAAACGGTCCGTGTTAGGGTTTAGGCAGATACATGATGTGGCGGCTGAATTCCTCAGATTGACTAAAAATCCGTCACCATATAAAATACAAAGAAAAAATTATCCATATGACATTTTGTTTCACTCAGATTTTTAGTATATCTGGGGAGCCCAGCCGCCATATTATGTCTCTGGGTCAGGGTTTTCGTCATTGAAAAAACGGTTCGGATTCGGGTTCGGGTTAAGGCTTTTCGCAAATGAAAAAAACGGTTCGGGTTCGGGTTCAGGGTTTTCAAAAATAAAAACGGTTCGGTTTTGGGTTTGGTTCTTTCTGTCAAATTATCTGCGGTTCAGGGGTTCGGTTCGGTTCGGAAGCCTGTGTTAAACCATCTTTTAGCTGTAGATAGGGTTGCAAGTTACCAAGGTATCGCATGCTTTAAAACGTTAGAATAAAACTACTTTAAAGTTATATTTATTTATTTTATTTCAGACAACAAAAATTTACAATCATTTATGACAACTGCTGATTCACTTTTCACATATTTTTTAAGACTTTAGAAACTTATAGCGTAATTCGTTTAATTAACCCACGACTATGCCCACACCCATTGGTCATTACGTCAGTAAATTCATGAAAAATATTTGTGCAATCACCATAATAGTGTAAGATAATAAAAAAGCAAACTTATACTCAAGATTGTCCAGGAAATCTCATTTTTGTATAAAACAAAAAAATTCATGCTTTGTAATAAGAGACTCGAAAGGTTATGACACAATTCTGTGAGCTCGGCACAATAACTTTATCTCTAGCCTTAAAAGTGATATCGAGACGGCCAAAGTAGTACAGTTTCGTTGGACTATGTAGAGTAGGGTGGTACAAAAGCGCTTGCAAAAACTAAGTTGTGGAAAAGTCTGGGGCAAAAGACTCTACTCTAAATATGTCCCTCATAAAAATTGTAAAAGAAGGCGATGAGATAGCAGTTCATGTAGATGTTCCGAAATATGGAAATGGCCCAAAAGGTCTGAAGCTCATTACAAATGTAGAATTTAGGAGTTTGTTACTTTTTAAGTTTATTTTTCTCACAAAATTACCTTTCATTAGTTTTCATTTGGACGCGCTGATAGCCATCTTCAAGATTTGACATGTCACAAGCAAAACTTTACTTCATCTCCATTTGGGAATTTAACCATCAAGGCCTCCCTAGATTTCCAGACTCCTTCATCTTATTGAATTACTAGGCTTAAGACAAGACAACAAAGCTCCGAAAGCTTTTTCCATTGTATTATGGTGTAAACTATGCTGTAAATGGTGTCAAATTGTTTAACTTAAGTTGTAACATTCGTACTTCAAATGTGAACGAAAAGAGTGGTGCTAAAGCAGCTTTGTCTTAGTCCATAGAAAACGTTTTTAGTTGCTAGGATTATCTGCACCATAGTAAGGTCAAGGGTACCATAAGCAATTTATTTTTTTTTCGAGTCTTCCAGAATAGTTTTTAATTGGCACACAAAATATTGTCTTGATGCAAGAGTTCCAAAAAAAAATTTTTTTTAATTTTTATAAGAAAATTGTGTGGGCTCGAAAAATTGGAAAAGTGAATTTTCCGCCATTTTGAGGTTTTCTTCTCTTCTATAAAATAACCATTTGACTTGAAGTCTCCAAAAGTATTTTTTATGATAGTCCAATTCATTACCCAATTCGATACCCTACTCAATTTTTGATGAGAAAAATTACAATAAATTTGCGACAAAAGAGAAACTTGAACATTTTGAAGCTTTTAAGCTTTATTAGTCGTTTTTGTCGCAAACATTCACTTACTCTAAGAGTTGCCAAAACTATAATTTTTCTGATAAAAAATTGAGTAGGTAATGAATTGGACTATCATAAAAAAATACTTTTTGAGATTTTAAGTCAAATGGGTATTTTATATGGCGGAAAATTCACTTTTCCAATTTTTCGAGCCCACACAATTTTTTTCAAAAAATATAAAAATGGATTCTTTCATCAAGACAATATTTTGTGTGCTAATTGAAAACTATTCCGGAAGACTCGAAAAAAAAATAAATAAATAAATTGCGAATACATGAGTACCCGGTACCCATGTATTCGCAATTGCACACCGTGGGACATTTTGATTTTTCGGACTCCCTACACGACCTACTATCTAATCGGCTCCTTGGACACATTTTATCAGGAGCCCATTTAGAGTAGGGAGGTGTAAGAGCCTTTTCTGCTACTTACATTTTTGAACCACCTCGATATTAATTTTGAAGAATATGGTTTCCAAGTAGGTGCGTGTCAGATGGTGGGAAAAGTGTTTTTTTGACTCCATATGTCGACTAAGACTCTGACGTCCTTTCACAAATCTGTACGATTATTTCGCGATATCACTCTTAACATGCTTAAATACTCCAAATGTTTAATATTTGACCACCGGAAGGACTTGGGGCCTTGGGGAAACATTCGCTATTCATTAAATTCGATCTATACGCACCGCCACACCAGCTGTTTTTTTTTTGTTTCAACAAATTGATGTTTAACGAATTGTGTGAATTTAGTGAATCAACTCTAGCGCAAACTTTCGCTTTTGCTGAAATTCACTATATTCTTCCCACGGATAACAAATAAAATTTCCTTGCATCAACAGATATTCTCTGCGTGATACCGGAAGACTCGCCTTAAAATGATCTTATCAACGGGGGTGGGATTTATACATTATGAATGTCCCCAAAATTAATTTGGACATTAGATTTAGCGAGAAAACATTTCACATATAAAGGTACGCGAAAATGGATTGTTCAGGAAACATTTAGACATTGGATTTACAAATTTTCATTTCTTTACGAATTCGTAATTTTCATTAAAGCTAACAACAATTCTTAACTAACATAAACATTTGTTGCAAAATTTTAACATCTTTTTAACAATAATTAGTTTTGCGATTGATAAATCATGTTGACACTTAGCATAAGGTAGAAGCAACTGAAACCATTAGTATCTATAACACAGTACGGTATTACATTCTTAATTAATTTTTATTTATTTCTTTTTTACATTTTTAAGAAAATGTTGGTCGTTATAGAACAAGGCAACATTTATTTAAATGTTTAATAATAACAAACGAATTTTTATTGTAAAGGTATACCGTGACGCTCTCTCCTTTCTGACATCTCTTGTTCTTCACTTCCAATTTTAATTGTTTAGCCACAATCATTGTGTTAAACCGTGTTACATGTGTGACATAATACTCTACTAATACTACTCTTATACTCTATCCTACCGTGGTGACACCTGTTGTAGTGAGAAACCTCGAAAACGATTTTTTTAAAATACCAAAATATACTGGTTGGTGGCGGATGATCTCGATGGACAACGGCAGCGTGCACAGTCCTAGTAAGATCACTATCACCCTTCCTAGCGCAGTGGCAAGCGTTTTGTTTCAACGCTAACAACCCCCAAAAGGAAAATATGAGAAGAATAGGATATAGTCGGAGTGAGTAGAGTAAGGAGGCTTGGAGAGGAGAAGAATAATTGAAACTACAATCCGGATTTACATTTTACTATAGAGCAAGCTTTAGTCAAACGTGGATGCATGGTGTTGGTCTATTCATCGATGAACGTCGGGTGAACCGAATTACTCCCACTTAGAATATATCTGATCGGCTGATTTAACTACAATGAAGTTTTTTTAAATTTGCACTTTGTTTCATTTAAAATGTAACATACAAAACCTGTTCTGTGAACAATGAAACAAACTATTCAGTAAATGAAAATAAACAGCAAATACAGTATCAAATTATTGAGGCTTACGCCCCAACATCCTTGCAAGACGATGAAGTGGTAGAATCGTTTTATGAAGACGTTGTAAAATCCGTGGAAGAGAATCGGGCGACTTCAATGCAAAACTTGGAAAGCGAGAACAAGCATCCGAAACTTCCATTGGGAATTTCAGCTATGACAAAAGGAGGGAGGTAGGGAAAGAACTTTCTGCAACAAACACAATTAATTTGTTTCTTTCCCGGAAAATGACAACGTGCAAATGTACATGGATGAATGGAGGAATTGAATGCTAAAATTCGATAAAAACGAGAATGGAATCAGATTGTAAATTAATTCGAACGAAAGAATTCAAGTTTAGCGAAGAAATGCTTGATCTAGACATGTGCGCACTCGCCGAAGGCGGTCCACCGCTGATTGAAAATTACCATCGCCAAAACCCGCAGATAGCTATTACAGTATGGAAAATATTGTAAAAAACGCGATTTTACACGAGTCATACTTATAATGAAATGAAAATCTCTTCTATTGCATTTAAGGGATTTATACACCTAACCAAATTAGCACAACTTCTACTTCTACTTGACCTCTGAAGAGCAGTTAAAGTTAATATTAGCTGATGTACTTTCCTTCATTACAGGTAGCAAATGGCTAGACGGACCCGAAAGCGGAATTTGAAACAGAAATGTTAAAACGGAAGTATAGCACAATAGGCCCAACGAGGATTGGCCTCAGTATTTTTGATCTGGCGCATCTCGACTTTAAGAGAACTGCACATAATTTTGCTCAAAAGTATTTAGTGTAGTTTTAAGCTGAATTTTGTAAAAGACCTAATTTCCAAATAAAACCAAACCAAATTAGCATGGAAATTTTTGAGAATCTCATTACTCGTCCGAAATTTTAACAAAGTTTTCAAGGTAATTTTTTCAGTTAGCACAAGAACATTATGACAAGAAAATTTTTCAGGTGCTTTTTCCTGGCATATTCATTATTGAATGTAATTCGAAATATTTTTATTTTTCTATAATCTGATATCTGGAAATTGGGCATGTGGACATGTTGATACTTATTGTAACACACCGGAAAATTGTAATTCCCCTGGAAATTTTTATTCACCGGAGAATTGTAATTGCAGGTAAATCTTTATTCAGAAGAATTTCATTCTCGAAGAATCGTAGTAACTGTAGAATCATAATTCCGTGGGGAATCGTGATTCTAAGTCCAGAAAAATCTTGCTTCACAGAAAACAGAAATTCCCGAAGAATCAGAATTTCCAGAGGAATTGCAATTCCCGGACAATTGCAAAATCTCACAATATAATTTACAAATTAAATTTTATGTTAGGTCTAAAATTTGGAAAATTGCAATCTTGCCGCCAAAATTCGTCAGGATGGATGCTTTGGAAATACATCGAAGAAAGTAGATAGAGAATATCTTTATTTACAAAAATCGAAACAAAGTGTGCTGCTTTCTTAGAGAAAATTGCTAGACTACAGAATACTCTCGTTTCCGCAGCTATCGATTAAACATTCCAACTTTGAGTTAATTCAATCGACATTTCATCAAAATTTCGATTAAATCCTTATTGAAGTAAGAAAAATAAGTAATATATACCTATATAATCAGCGCGCCGCAAATGCAAGGCGCACAGGTATAGCTGCATCTGAAAAGGGACCATCCGAAAGTAGGACAAAATGGGACAAAAAATATGGGGAGAGGTTGTGACCCTCGCAGAGAAAATTGCAACTCGAGTGAATTGCGGCACTCGCTGGGCTTTGTCCACAATCTTCACTCTCGTTGCGATTTCCCGTGCTTGTGCCACAAACTTTACACTCGTTGCAATTTTCTCTGCTTTGGCCACAGACATCAATCTTATTGCTTCATTTTCTATTTTCTCCCCTTGTCATGAAAATAACTATAGCATAAAATAAAGCAGAAATTCAGATAAGGCTGCAGAGAGAAATTTGCCAGTAATTATTTTTATTGTTCTATTCAATTTGAAGGGTCTTGAAAAGCGGCCCATTTTATTTAAAGCAACATGTTTCGATTGAAAAATGTTTTTCAAACGAATTACTTACTTATCAGCTGTTTCAACCCAGGCGGGTTTTTGATGAATCCACAACAGATCTCCATTGCTGGCGATTTTCGCTACAAGTCTTCCGCGCAATCTAACCACCTTTTCCTCGGTATTCCTTTCGCACGCGTGCTTTCTATCCTTCTGGTGAAAATTCGCTTGACAATCCTCTTGAGCTGTTTGCAACGTTGTTCAAGTGGACTGTATGATGTTGATGATGCAAACGACTCGGAGGTTAAACGAACAGAGATTTATTATTCGCGATTTTTACACTAAACAGATGACACTACTTTCTTTGTAGAAAATCGGACATAAGTATGTTGAAATAGCGCTCACTACTCATTCATGTCGCCACTTTCTACGTGTAAAGTCGGACATAAGTATGTTCGATTTTTTCCGTCACGTGTCGCACCCTTCGTTGCAAATCGCCAATAATGAAGTAAACTTAGAACTAGGTTTTGACCGTCAGATGCAACACCATCTGATGGGAAATATTGCAAAGAGCTGTTCTAGATTCGAACATGAATATTTGAATTGAACCGCAAATGTTCTTAACAGAACATCCTGCGGCCCCCACGATGTGAATTAAAAACTAAAACTAAATCGGTAGATGGACCAGGTCAAAAAACAAACAAATATGATTAAATTTGGTTCATGGCAAGTATAAAACGACAGCAAATTAAACTATTGATGATAACAGTTGGTCGTCTCAATCAAAGCACACAACCTGAGCGTTAGCACGATGTCAAAACGAGAAAATAAATCATCAGGATCTAACAAACAGTTTTTGACCCTTCTTAACAATCTGCGCCTGACGACTCGTGCTCCGATCCTTGAGAGGGTAGCAATAGACAGAGTTTTCGAACGTCTCTGATTACAATTCCAGTCATTGTCTTTACCTTAATGACGCGAACCCTTGTATCCTTCCCCATCATCGTCTCGATGATTCTTCCCCGACGCCACCGAAGTGGCGGAACTAACTCTTCTTTCGGCAACTTCTGCAAATATATCCACAAATTTATATAACTAGCTTCCGGAACCGACATTAAAAGTCGTCCTGTGAGAAAATGTGTGTTAAAATGTTTTGTTAGCAGCACCGCTTTCACCCTAAATTCAAAATCGGCTTCACAATTTTCTTGACGCTGGGGCCATTCACACTCGGGCTTACATAACCACGATGGACCCGTCCACCCCAACTCATGATTTACTAGTTTGTGAGGCAAAATCCCCCTCGACGCACAGTCCGCTGGATTCTCTTTTGACTTCACATACGCCCACTCATCAGGACGAGTCAAGGACTGCACCGAAAGTACAAGATTTCCAACGTAAACATGCCACTTCTTTGTTCTCATCACCACCGGCGTAACCCACCCCACCGGATCGTATAACCTGGCGATCCTTGAAAAGAACTCTGTCTTGTTCAACCTGACCGAAAGGTTTCCCTTCTTTTATATCGAACTGAAACGAGTCCTCCCTCGGATTCCACAACAATCCATAAGACTTCACCGTAATTTCAGTATCTTTTTCGTGCTTACGAATCAGTAAAAAAATTTACTCAAAAAATTTGCCGTGAACCAAATAAAATCACTTACTTGTAACTTGTACTGAGTCCACGCCCTTGTAAATCTAATTTCTACACGTTTGATACGAACAATCGTTGTGACCAAAATGTTTCAACTGACTGAACGATATCAATTCGACAACAAACTTATTTCGACTCCACATGTCTGATACGACCAAATGTTGTAATCAAGAACAAAACTGATTTCAATTTCCACCCGTTTGGTACGACCAAATGTTGTAACCAAGACCAAAACTGATTTCAATTTCCACCCGTCTGATATGACCAAATGTTTTGATCCATTTCAATTTTCGCACATCAATTTGACTTTGACTGAGTGCTACCAATTCGAACAAAAATCATGGGGACTCCACGCCAGGAACCACCAAGACTGTACAGCTTCAACCAGGAACCACCAAAATTGTACAGCTTCAACCAGGAACAGACAAGACTTTACAGCTTCAACCAGGAACCGACAAGACTTTACAGCTTCGACCAGGACACTTGAATGCTTTTTCACAATAATTTCAACCACTGTTTCAATTTCGATCACCAAGTTTTGTTGAGTGTTTTCCGTTGACCGCTCGTTAACCTCTTTTTCCAATGTTCAACAAAAAATTTTCCAAATCTCCAAAATAATTGATACCAACGACGAACCACAATGTTCTCGCTCAATTAATTGCCAAAATCTTTCCCGATGGACACTATTTTCGATGAATTATTCGGATTTCCATTCCATCCGCATGGCTGACCAAAAAAAACTAAGTTTTTTTATACAAAACTTTTTTCACCACAATTTTACATACAATTCAAAAATGATCGGCAAAATCACGATCTGCAAATACTTATTTGCCTTCCAATCTAATTTAATTTCACAATTCACTGCCGGTATAACCACAAAATGTAATCCGGCTCGAAGGACCATAAGCTGTTTGCAACGTTGTTCAAGTGGACTGCATGATGTTGATGATGCAAACGACTCGGAGGTTAAACGAACAGTGATTTATTATAATGAAGTAAACGTAGAACTAGGTTTTGACCGTCAGATGCAACACCATCTGATGGGAAATATTACAATGAGCAGTTCTAGATTCGAACGTGAATATTTGAATTGCAGCAAAATGTTCTTAACGGAACACCTCTCATCGTCCATTCGTGTGGCACGACCGGCCCATCTCAATCTGCCGGCTTTAATGACGTTTGTTATTGTTTATTGTCCGAAAATTTCACTCAGATCACGGTTGGCTCTGATTCGCCAGACATGTTGTTCGTAGATAAGTCCACATATCCTTCTCAGCACTCTACGTTCGAAACATTCTGACGTGCGTTCCTGTTTAGTTGTTAGGGACCATGTTTTACTACCCTAAAATACCACGTTGCGAATAATCGTCTCGTATAATCGTAGTTTGATCGACCTGTTCAATGATGTGCTCTTAAAAACATAAAAGTACATAAAAACACTTGTTTCCTTGCGATATTCTTGTTTTGATTTCTTCGTCCAGGTCGTTGGTCACATTATCGATTGAGTCGAGACATTAAAAAACTGTACTACTTCGAAATTGTATTCAGCCATAGCAATTTTTTGCCCGACGCGTGATCCATCCTTTCTGTACTTCGTTTTGTCTTCATTCACTTAAAGGCCTACTTTTTTTTGTTTCCATGTCTTTAACGGCTAGAAGTCCTGTCCCCTACAAATCTGCATCATCAGCGAAGGCTGCTTTTTGCTTTGACGTCCTGCAGATTGTTCCTTTCCAATTGATTGATAAGGTTCTAATAACCTTTTCTAGTGCAAAGATGAAGAGGATCGTCGATAATCCATCGCCTTGTCTCAAACCGGTTTCACTCGAAAATGGGTCTGAAATAACATTCTGGATCAGGATTTTGTATTTTGTGTCGGTTAATGTCGCTTCGATGATTCAAATGAGCTTCGGCTGGACTCCTAGTTCTTCCAATATTTTATATAGTGCTTTCCTGTCGATCGAGTCGTACGCTTGTTTAAAATCGTCGAAAAGTTGGTGGACACTGATGATATTCCCATGCTTTCTCCGTGATTTGTCTGATTGTAAACATTTGGTCGGCAGTCGACCTTCCTTGCCGAAAGCAGCTTTGATAGTCTCCTATAATCTCTTCCGCATATATGACTTGTGGACTATGTAATATACTCGCCAGTATTTTATAGAATGTGTAGTTCTTACAGTCAGTTTTGATTCCTTCATAAGGAGTGACACCAATAGCCCGACCAGCCAATCCTCTGGAATTTGTTCGAGCTCCCAAATTTTCGATATTGTTTGTTGTATGCGGTTCCATAATTCGTGTCCTGCTGCTTTATTTAGTTCTGCTTTCGTTGGTGATACTCCCACTAGTCAACCATAGCGTTAATAACACCCGGGCGTTATTAACGCCCGGAGTGCGGGCGTTATTAACACCCCGGGCGTTATTAGCGCCCGGAGTGCGGGCGTTATTAACACCCCGAGCGTTATTAGCGCCCGGAGTGCGGGCGTTATTAACGCCCGGACGGGCGTTATTAGAAATGTCACGTCACCGTCCAGTGAACTTGTGGTCTTGAAGTTGAAAAATAGCTTCTCGAACTTCTTCGAAAGTGGGCGTTTCAATCTCTGTTCAACAGTATACAGCTCAAATGGTGGTCATTGATCAACTTGTTGATTTGTGTCACTTAAAAATTTCCAATGATTTTCTGTCGTTTTCTTTGATTTTGAAGTTTTTTCTTTGTCAATTTCTAAGGATTTTCTAGCACTTTTACCCGATTTTTAAGGATTTTCTTTTGATTTCCAAAGATTTTGTTTTTATTTTCAGGGATTTTATTTGCTTTTCACGAATTTTTTTGCAATTCAAAGGATTTTTTTGAGGATTTTAAAAGAATTTGAGGATTGATTTTCTTTTGAGTGCAAAAGGATTTTCTACGTTTATCTGCCTGTCGATGCTTCGATACTTTCTGTTTGGCATCTTAATCTATTATTTCAAGTTTTCTTTTGCATTATATTCAGCTTTGCCTTCCTTTTCTTCAATAATGCTTGAGCACAATCTTCATCGAAATATTCCGTTTCTCTGCTGCTTGCTACTTTTCCCATGATTTCCTCCACTGATGTGTTAACTATTTCGGTTGTGCTACGAACTGCTTCTTTCATGTCTGCTTGATTTGCTCGATTTTGGTTTGAAACAGGTTCTTGGTTTCCTAGTCTAAAATGTCTTTGCGTTGGAATTGCGTATTCCGTATGGTCAGTCAACTCGATACTGCAAAGTTTGTAACTCTGCATCCATTGTCGTTGCTTACCGAATGTAGACTGTGTGTTCCAGCCTCATCTATAAAGCACTGTTCTTTGCCAAAATTTGCATTGAAATCGCCAGAAACAATTTTAATGTCCGTAGATGTTATGGAACTGCAAACTCACTCTAATTCGCAATAAAATTCATCCTTCACTCCTTCTTCCTTCGTTTCGGTTGATGCATGAACGTTGAGTATAATTGCTACTTTAATCGTTTTCATCCTCACCTCATTCTCAATGTACTCATATATCTGCTGATTGGTACACAGCCGATGACATTATGATCGAAAGCTGTGTCCACTATGAAACCTGTTCCGAACTCGTGCAAGTTCTTCTTGCTGCCACTGTAATATAGTGAATGAGTAGCCATGGTATGGATTCCGCTGTCTACCCATCTTGTTTCTTGTACCGCTGTGACCTGGATGTTGTATTTCTTTAGGTCTGCAAACGTGCTTTGAAGTGCTCTGCTTCTGAAGAGGCTTCTTAAATTCCTTCTTCCCATGTTGAAATCGTCGCCCTTGTTGCGTTGCCAGTTTCGTCGTCGTAATATCCTAGGCTGTTGTTGAGTGCCTTGAACTAACTTTTTTTATTAGGAAAGGTCGTTGGCATCTGCAAGTTTCCCTTCAGACTCGTAGGCAAGTCAGTTGGTAGCACTCTTAAGTTTAGCAAATTCAGTAATGAATTTGTACCCGGGGACCACGACGTGGGCGTAAAAAGAGCACTTGAGCCGAATGGAAAACTGAATTTTGAAATTTTCCGATTGCTTTCATCAAATTTCTTTTTAATATTTTTTGTTTTTTTTTTTTTTTTTGAAGACGTCCTCTAAGGGAGAGAGGGGAAAGAGGTCCAAAAATCGTCAAAGTGAGTGATGGGTTTAATGGATGATCCATAGCGGATAGACTGAAGTTGATTAAAGACGGAAAGAGAGAATCAATAGAATATTGCATTATTTTTTTAGTTAATAAGAAAATGAGGTCAGATCTTGAAAAATATAACGTTCAATCGACCCAAGACATAATCGAAGCAAACTACATAATAAAAGCTCTACGATCCAAGCAATCGAATACTAGGAAGGGTTGGCACAGTGGTTAGCGTACTGGCCTTCCACCAAAACGATCGGGGTTCAAATCCTGCGTCGAACAAATTCTACATGGAATTTTTGTATGAAGTGTAGCGCATTAATAACGTCCTAAAGTTCACTCAAGCTTCGAAAGTTGGGTAGTTGTGGTGTGTTTGGTGCCCATAATGGCGTACACACTGAATGAATCGTATGGCTATAAAAAACTGTTAGTGGAGTCTCTAAAAAACAAATACGAAATCCTCAAGCCCTACGACAAAAATAGTACCATCAAATCAGACCGGAACAAGATATTAAATATCACAAGGGATTTCTTTAAGGATTTGTTTTCGTTCGTTCAACCGAAACCGGTGACCTCAGAAGTTCAACCTGGACCAGCGATAACGAATGTGGAATCGGAACAGGTGGTTGATATAGATGTGGCAGAGGCTGCAGTTACCGAAATGATAAACAAAAACCACCGGTGAGGATGGATTGAAGTCATTAACTTTGGTGGTGAAACGTTGATAAGTACGATAACTGCTTTGTGCAATAAGTGTCTAGAGATGGAAAGAATACCGAAAATGCTTTAAACATTTTGCTGCAATAAAAAGGTGACAAAAAAAGAAAATTACCTCCCAATAAGTCTTTTGTCAACACTTAACAAAATTCTCATGAAAATAATCGCGAAAGGAAATACTAAAATACTGAAGTCGTAAGATTTTGAAAATTATGATTTTACATTTGACGCCTTCGACCCGACGGACTTTGGACATCGCCTTGCATTTCTTACAATAGGCTCGAAGAGATACTATGTTACATAGAAATCAACGGTATATCAAGATAAATTTAAATTCGTTGAACAATGTTATTGAACCCCAACTAGCGTATACTACAAAGAATATGTCATCTTATCTCAACGAGGCGTCCACAAGATCCCCTTGGGCCAGCATTGTTTCCATACGTGGGTAATGCGTTTAACAAGCTAGCTTCAGAGCCGGTATTAGTACGAATGATCATTTGCAGGCGATGAGAAGTCTGATTGAGAAGTGTAACGTATGCAAAATAGGAGTAGAGTTAGCATTCATCGATTACGATTCTGCAGGTACAGCAGAACCATTCACTATGCGTATGAAATGGTAACGTTAAGTATGAAATTGCATAAAAGCACGGAGAAATTCAGAGTCGGTAGATGAGTGAGACAGGGTGATGCAATATCACTTAAGTTATTTACATTGACTCTGATGGAAAAAATCTTGAAGGAATAGTATTGCAGAGAAATGAGAATAAATATTAACGGAAGCTTCTTGAACTATCCTCGTTTAGCGGACGATATTGTATTACACCCAATCTCGATCTCAAATGATGCTCAGCCACTTCCATCAATAATTTATTAAACTTGGTCTCTCAAGATGAATCTGTTAAAAACGAAAGCGATGACTAATCTGGATGATGAAACAGAGATTAAGATTCGACATTATCGAAAAAGGACAGTTATATTTGCCTCAGTTTCAATTAGAGCTGGGACTCGACAATCAAACAGCTAAAGTAAAACGATTTATTGAGCTAGGATAGCCAGCGTTGGAAAGACTTAGACTAATATTCAAGAGCAAAATGAACAAGAATCTGAAGCATAAAGTATTCGACTGTGTGCCCTCCAAGTACTCATGTATGGACCAGAAAACTTTTCATGCTTGCTAAGAGAACCGAAAGTACTTTCGGTTCTCTTATCAAGCATGAAAAACTCAATACATCACACGAAAATGACATGTCCTTGTGATGTAAATAACTATCACACTAACGAAAGCGTCCGAAAATAATCTGAGGGCACAAAGAGCCGTCGAAATGCGTGTGCTAGGAATTTCGCTCAGGGGCGAAGTAACAAATCAATGGATTAGAAAACAAACAAAGGTCGTACATGTGATAGAACGTAGAACGCACACGAAAATATCAATTTTCTGAAGAAAAATTGTTTTACCACACCACGCATATTCGTTTCTATGAGGGCGTTGGCGATTTTCTACTATCCAGTGCAGGCTGTTTCCTCAGCAGTTCTTCAGCAAAAGAGAAATTTTTTGAAAAAAATTTAGTTGGCAAATTCACTCTTGAGGAACATTGTGGAAATTCTTACTAAATTTTGCGTCATATAGGACCTTTTACATGTCGAATTCGGCCTGGTCTTATGAGTGCCAAAGGTTTTTCCATGAATTTCTGCCCGCCTCTCGGTACGAACAATGTAATCAACTCTAATATTGTAAGCCTGTGTGAAAAAACCAAGTCGAAGTAACCAAAAGAGAACCGACTACAAGAAGAACTTATGAAATCTGAAAAGATCTCAAAAAACCTCTATCGTTTTTTAAGTTTGTACCCTGGAACGTAATGTAGTTTTTTCGAAGACTAATAAACGTTATTATGTGTAACTCGTTGATGGGCAATTCCACGGACCATTTCGTTCCTACGCATGAAATTCTCAGTAGCTACAAAATGATAGTCATAGAAAAATAACTAACCTCTAGTTGAAGGATCAATCCTTCTGATGCACCATTTCCTATGAATATCTTTTCGTAACTACTGAGCATTTCGAGCGTAGGAACGGAGTTTTCGTGGAATGGCATTAATGACAAGTTACTCTGATCGATTACAGAAGGCAGCCTGGTGCCAAAAAACTTCCTATGACAATGTTGGACGGGGAAAGAAGTATATTAATTTGCACTCCGTTGCGACTCGGAAACAGGCTGCGGTCTTGAAAAGAGTGAGTAGCCTTGTAAAAGGCAGCGGTGCAAAAAAAATTTTAACTAGGCACCAGGCTGCTGCTGCCCTCTACATAAAAAAATAGAAAATCTTAAGTACACAGCCTGGTGTTGAGTTGAAATTTATATTACTCACAGTATTCGTAACTGGCCAATTCCATCGTGCCCCATGTTACACTTATTTTGGTGTATACTCACGTAATTAGAAATGTATACTCAGTGTACACTTGAAAATGTAAATGTGTCCCACGTAACATTTTATATACCACTCTTTTTCTAGTGTACATTGAAGTATACATAGGTGTACAGTACATTCGGTTAAATGTACTATGGAATTAGCCAACTGCCGTTGCGACGACTTTAATAGATTTTTGTCTGCGTTCTTTATTGTTAGTAAAACGTCTCAGGTAGGCAGCGTGGTGCCGAATTGGAACCGACTGCAAAGTAACGTACTCGTTTCCACTCCAACATTATCATAGGAACTTTTTTGGCTGCATTTGGCTGCTTGTTGCAATTTTACTACACGAAAATGTTCCAGTCCGAGGCATGAAACTCTTATTTCATCGTCGTCTAGAACATTTTAATGGAATAAAATTGCAACTAACAGAGGCACTTTTTAACCAACATAGCCTCAGATAATTCAAAAATATTTCTTCAACAAATCTAAATGGATCTTTCGAATCCTTGGGTAGAGATCAATTGCATTTTCCGAACTAAGTTGGAAACGTTTATAAATTTCAATCTTTTGTTAATTGAAATACAATAAAAACCTGGTCTACTATCTAACGCTTAAAATTATAAATTCAAGTTTTCGCAAAAAGAAAACCGATATCGTCGGTAAAACGAACGATATTTCCTCCATCAATCAAGCTATGCAAATAGACAGTGACAGCGATACATTTTCATTGATTAATGCTGATCTAGAAACGTGAATGGTAATTTAAAAATGTTATGCTAGACGCTAAACAATACACAGTCTCATTAACTTCTTATTTACTCTCCTTTTATCTTGTCTCGTATGAATAGCCTTAACTTATCATATTAAGATTGTAGCCTCTTTTTTCTTTTGGACAATTTTTTGACCAAGAGACACGAATCTTTTCTCGTCAGGCACAGTGATCGTATTTCAAATGCGGCACACGATCATCTACCATCGGTGCTACCTGCAATTGTTGGTGACCATTACCTCCATTTTCAATAAATGACGTCTGAATCGTCTGCAGATGAAGTATCAGTTCGTTTAATATGCTAACTGAAGAAATTAGGATAAGCGCAAATAATTTACCTGTCTGTCTCTGATGCTGTTCATGTCTCTCAAGCTTGTTAATTGATAATTACTTCTTGAGCTGGGGCTTATGTTATTTATTCGTGTTACAGGTGTGCTGTGATACAGAGAACGATCTTCCACACGCACTCGACCACATCTACATTTTTCCAATGCATTGCGGAATTCTCTACGGAATTTTCCTGCGAATAAAAATATTTCCAATTGTATCTAATATTCACAAAAATTCGAATTGAGGTATTTTTTATCACAATGCTTTTCATGTGTGCATCAATTAGTGAATTGAGTTTTTCGGTTAACCACTCAATTTTGAGCACTAACGTTGCTTAGTTAGTTTAGTTTATTAGCTCTTATGTACATACAAAAAGATATAATTAGGCCTCATGGGTGGACCAGTTTTATGTGCCATAGTTTTTAATTAGTTATTATTCCGATTATTCGGCGACGTATTCCGTTCCGAAATCCATAATTTGTTTTAGATTCATCTGATCTGGTTGTGGGAAATATGCTCCAAAGATGTCCATTCGTTGTTTGCATAAAACTGGGCATGTGGTCAGTAGATGAAGTGGCGTCTCGTCATCTGTCTCACATAATCTGCATAGACTACTCTCTGCCATACGCATTCTGTTCATGTGTTTATTGAGCTTGCAGTGTCCCGTTAATAGTCCAACCAAAGATCGAATGACTTTTCGTGATTTATTCAGGAGAAATTTAGTGACACTGATGTTAGATTCTAGTACGAATTTTCTGGTGTGTACACAGCTTCCGAGGCTGTTCCACATTATATTGTGTTTGTTTAGGAAATATTCTCTAATACTTTCCTTTGTGTTTTGTAGGAGATCCCCACTACTGGTTCTGGTCCAATAAATTGGGTTTCGCTCCCTTTCTTAGCTGCTTTGTCAGCTTCCTCATTCCCTTTTATTCCTTGATGGCCAGGGACCCACACAAGGAATATCTTATTTGTTGTTGAAATTTGCTTTATTCGACTTAGACATTCAATCATTAGTTTGGACGTAAAGCAGTGCGATTGAAGCGCTTTAAGAATTGCTTGAATGTCTGTACAAATGTGTATTGTGCAATTTTCAACTTTTCTGTCTAACATCTCTGTGCACGCTTTAATAAGAGCATAGACTTCTGCCTGGTCAACTACTAACTACTAACTTGCTTAAGAGCGATATCGCGAAAACATCTACAATATTTCTGCCGTGTTACGTCATAATATAATGCCGGATGGGCACTTTTCGTCAAAGCGAGATGTTTACATTTTTATAACACTTCACATACGACGTTTTAAAGAATTACAAGAAAAGAGATCGAGAGAGAAATTATGCAAAACCAAATATACTCGATGAGCGTGAGAGAAAATTAATTTGGTTGCAAAAAAAATAGTTATTTTCATGACAAGGGGAGAAAATAGAAAATTGCT
Source organism: Pseudolycoriella hygida (assembly GCA_029228625.1). Lineage (NCBI taxonomy): Eukaryota > Metazoa > Arthropoda > Insecta > Diptera > Sciaridae > Pseudolycoriella > Pseudolycoriella hygida. Next base: position 85,585,884 of record CM055403.1, on the reverse strand, counting down.
TAACAAGGTTGACGTCTGTGGCCAAAGCAGAGAAAAATGCAACGAGAGTAAAGCTTGTGGCACAAGCAGAGTAAATTGCAACGAGAGTGAAGTTTGTGGCCAGAGCGTAGCGAGGGCCGCAATTCACTCGAGTTGCAATTTTCTCTGCGAGGGCCACAAACTTTACTCAAGTTGTAGTTTTCTCTGCGAGGGCCACAGACTTCAACCGAGTTAAGAATTTTCTATTTTTACCCGAGTTATGAATTAAACTTTTCACATTTGTTAGGCGAAAATTCATATTTTTGCCCGAAAAAGATGCACTGTTACAATTATTGTAGATAACTTAACACATTTAAGCATATAACAGACGAATTTCACAGAAAACATAGAAAGTAACTCAAAAATACATTCGACTGTGTTGTTTTTCCAAACTCTTATATCTCGAGAAATATTTGCCAGATCAGCTAATAAATTACTTTAGAGTAGTCCTGTGGTCCTAAACTATGTGCTGGAATTTTGTTTAGCTCGTATCCGTCGAGTCGAAAATTAATTATTTTTTGTTTACTTTCTTCATCGCAAAAAAAATTCATGATACTTTGTGTTAAGTATTTATTTTCTCACCTCCTTTTATTTTCTCACCTCAAATGAGTTGCGAAAATTTACTTTTCATCCCGCTACAAGCTACCCATGCAAAATTCAATTTTCGCACCTCATTTAAGGTGAGAAAATATCAATTTTCGCCTAACAAATGTGAAAAATTTTTTTTTTGACATACGTGCTTATGAGGTAACACGGCAGATTTGGAATTTATTTTAAAAGGCATCGCCAATCGGGGTGAATGATAGCAATTTCGAATCGTGGGTTCTAGTGGAGAATTTCGTATTCATCCGATTTTTTTAAATGCGTATTTTCGGAGCTAGAGGTCATCAGCCACATGGCCTACAAGGGGTCGTAAAACAGTTTTTTGCTTCTAACTCAACTAAATTATGACTGAATCCTTTGCTATTGACTAAGAGTGAAGGGCATAATCAGACAAAGATTTTGGACTTAAAGATCTACCAGGTAGCAGCAGTATAAAAGAGAGCTGGGGTTCACAGTATGTTCAATGTTCAAAGGTGGCTTACTGCCTTAAACATCCATTTACTGGAAAAGTTACTCACTATAAAAGTCAAAAGTTTGTCTCTTTGTCTGTCTGGCTGTAATTTGTCTGTCGCAAATTTCCAGCGTGAATAGCGTACGTCCTACCTACTTGAAGAGTTCCGAGGAACTAAAGCAATATTCTGTTTTGCATTGCCTTTTATAACCCAAGAAAGCAATGCAAACGCAGATTCGAATGGGAAGAGAAAACCTAAAGGTGGAGAACGAAAAACGCCTCATTCTGTTAAATACGTCCAACTTGCTTGAAGAGTTCCGAGGAACTAAAGGAAAATGTCGTCTTACATTGCCTTTTACAAGTCAAAGGAAGGCAATACAAACTTGAATTCTAGTGGGAGCATACGTACGTCCGACCTGCTTGAGGCACTAAATTAATGTACTGTTTTGCATTGCCTTTTATAACTCAAAACATATGAAGGGACCCGTACGTATCAGGATAGATGTGGCAAACAGAGTTGATGTTACGAAAAACCTCGAGCGAATTTAAGTCAAGATTGCATTACCTCTTAAGTGTATGAAATTACGTCCACATTAAGTTGTATTGGAAATTGCCGATAGGGCAATATTGAAAAACCCGTCCGAAGAAACGGTGTAAAAGAACCCTTCCGAAAGCACAAAATTGATCTCCAACTAGACAAAAATGTTCGCCTCAATTTTCTCTACAACATAGCAAAAAACCATTGTTAAACCCGTACGAAGAACGAAGTCTTATGCGTTTACCACGACGTTTGTAACCACTCCAATTTCGACCGGGGAGTAGGTGGGGAGCATCGATCATGGTCCTTAGATGACGAATCAGCAATAAAAAAAATTTCCGTCCGTCTGTCACCGCGATAACTTGAGTCAAATTCAACCTGGGCACTTTCGGCCCAAGGGCCGCCGAGCTAAGGCCGTTTAAGTGGTTTTTTTGTTTGAAAGATCTGGGCATGGTCGACATTTTATGGAAGAAACTTTTTTCGATTGGAGTCCTTGGTCTTAGCTAGGACACTAAAACCGAGTCTATGCTTGGGCCAATCGTGTTTTTTCTACATAAATCGAGTAAATCTTTTCCGATTGTCATAAACGTTTTTTTGCTTGAAAGATCTGGGCTAAGAAGACTAGGGAATTTGCGCTTTAATGAAATACGGAGAATCAAAATCTGGACAGGTACTCGGTAATTGTCCTGATTTTGGTTCTGTGGATTTTTTTCGTCCTGATTATGACTCCGTCCGGATTTTGTGTGTGTGTGTGCTTTATTGAAATAAGCACAGAAGGTTTATCACCTTATCTTTACCTGTGTTGAACGATTAACAAAAAATGACTAAAAAAATATTATAACAAAATGACTTAACCATAAACTTAACCTAAACTTAACCTAAAATACAATTTTGTGATTCCAATTACGTTATACAAAAAAAGAAACGAGAGAGAGAGAGAGAGAAAAAAAAATTAATTAAATAACTAAAATTAATAAAAATAAAGAATTATAGACTGGAAAAATAAACCAAACACTGTTGAGCGAAAAAAGAGGATAACACGTTTCTCTTAACTAACAATGGAAGCGAATTCCAAAGTGTGGTAGCGAGAATGAAGAAAGAATCCGCTAACATACTTCTCACTGTATGTGGAACTACCAGGGAAGGATTACGAGTAGATCTAGTAAACGAAATCAAACTATACAGATAATCCGGTTTCCTCCCGACCAGAATGCTCCTCATCAATACGCACGATCTATACTTCCTGAAATTAGGATACGAACAACCCAATAATGCTTTTTCTTGCATTTCAGTATGATCCCTCCTCTTCAACCCAAATGCATATCGAATACAAGCGCTCATAGCAACTTGCATTGAATTTGTGGACTCAGCGTCCATATCCATCATAACAGGGTAGGGATTGCAAACCGAACTCGTTCTTAAAAACCGCGGTTTCGGTTTTTTTTTTTCAAAAACCGCGGTTAACCGGTTAACCGCGGTTTTTTGAACCCAAAATAAAAAACTTTTTTATCTAAATTTAACTAATTTATTTAACTAACTAATTTAATAAATTTGCTGACATTCTTGCTAAGGCTCGTACTAACGATTCGTTTTCGGCACTTTCGTAGAAATCAGTTATTTTAATTTTCGGTATAGTCGTCGTGGGTGGAGATGGAATTGGAGACGCATCTTCAAGATGTCTTTTCAAAGTGTTTATTTTATGGATACTTTTCATATGATTATGTAATGCACTCGTCGATTTTTTTACGGCTTTTAGGATCCGGCCGCACTTTAAACATTTTCCCTTGTCATTATTAGTATTAGTCAAAAAGAAACTCCAAATACTCCAAATACTCCAAAAAAAGAAACTCCAAAACTCCAAAAACTCACTTTCCGGATGTTTTACAAAATTTTCTACATCCATTTCAATAACGTAAAACATAAATATTATTAATAAAATAAAAAAGAGTTATCTGCATCGTATCAAATATATTGTCAATATATTGTTTTTAATTGTTTTCTTGTCTTTTGTTTAAAATATTTTGACACGTTTATCAAACGAAAAAGGGTCGCTAAAAAATGGTGCCAAAGAAGATGGATGGGTACTTTTTGAAAAATTGTGTTGATTTTTGGCGCTACTTTTAAAAACCGAAAACCCCGGTTTTTCCAACAAAAAACCGGGGTTTCGGTTTGGCTAAAATGGCTCGGTTAACCGGTTTCGGTTAAACCGGTTTGCAATCCCTATAACAGGGTCATAACAAACAAAATGAGGGATCAATAAAGTTTTTACCAGCATTATACGTTTACTCCTCGGCAGAAAATAACCATAGCTCCAAAGACCACGCAATCCGCCATATACTACCCGCTTAACAAAATTCACTTGATCTGACCACGTCAAAGAATTGTTCACCCATAATCCAAGAATCCTCGCTCTTTCCACGTAATCGATTTTTTCATTGTCGAAAATGATTGGATTCCTTAATAAAATTGGATCAGTAGACCTGATTTTCATTTCTGAAATAACAATCACTTTAGACTTTTCAGCATTTATCAACAATTTGTTCCTCACAGCCCACTCCTTAATCCCAGCCAAGTCCGAATTAACAAACATAACACCCATTTCGAATTGAAGCCAATCATGATGGAAGTACATTTGGACATCATCAGCAAACAAGTGACATTTACAATACTTCAGAACAGCAGGAAGGTCATTAATGAACATTGAGAATAACAATTGGCCAAGAACTGAGCCTTGAGGAACACCAGTGGCCATCGGAAGGAATGTCGATAAGTAGCAGTCAAAGAATACCGCCTGACTCCGACCAGACAAATAAGATTTGATTAATTTGATAGCACATACACTAAAGAAAAAATTTAACTCTAACTTTGATAACAATAGTGCATGATCAACTAAATCAAATGCACTAGAAAAATCCAATAAAAGCAAGAAGGAAACCATTTTCTTACCCACCGTTCTAGCGTGCAAAGATTCTCGAATGTCGTGAGTGACTTTGTAGATTCCGGATTTTGAGGATCCGGATTTCATTTTTCCTAAAAAATGACATAAGCACCTAAAATAAAACCAGTCTATACAGACTTCACATTATACCTGATAACCATCTAAGTCCAATTTACATTTTTTCGAAATTCCCATGAACCTGCTTTCATTTGTATACAACATGGAGTAAGCAGTTTTATAATTGGTTCAACTTTTCACGAATACAACTTTAAAAAATTCGTTCAAATAAGTCTATAAAATAGGCGATGTAGCATCACATCAAATTATACAACCGTTCTACAGCGAGGAATAAAAAACCGCAAAAATATATTCAACTTTAATCTGTTCTCAATACAGTTATTTAATTTTATTTTTGAACAATTTTTTATTTGTACATACATTACATAACCTTTAACATACATTAATACATAACCTTCTACATGGAAGCAGACGCACGTCACGATCTCTTTCTAGCGCATACATCTTTATGTAATGTGACATTAATGACGTTTAAAACTCTGACAGATCAAAAATATCCCAAAGTTAAAGCAAAGGGCTGAGGCCAATAGCACCGGCTATTCTAAAACAATAAAAATTGATCGCTTCCCCAACTCCTCGACGTGTTTCACGAATACCGGCATTTTCTTATCACAAAATTCTTTACCGAAGAAACTGACCCACATAACTTCACACATAATTCTAAAACCATAAAAATTGATCATTTCCACTTTTTGATAATTTCAGGTCTCAGGCAGCAGAAAACCATGCAACTCTTACTTTGAATCAAGTCTCTACAACGATGCACAAAAACCTAATCATTAAAGAAACATTCATGCAACACCACCAACTATCATGTAGGGCAGCGTAGGCAGCGTGGGTTTTCATATGGCAAAATATTTATGAAAGAGTTATATACAACATACCCAAAAATGCCCATCTCAGAACTTGACCTCACTTTTTCGATTACCTTTCAGTTAAACAAAGATTGCGAAAAGTGGTCAAGTTTTTTTCGAGTTACCGTGATGACGGACGAACGGACATCGTTATTTAGACTTCAAAACGAAATTCGAATGGTTACAAACGTCGTGGTAAACGCAATAGACCTATTATCGAGGAAATTCGTTCTTCGTACGGGTCTAAAAAGAAACTGCGCCCGTCTAGTGTACGTTCATTATGTTATCAGATATGGTGACATTTAAAACTTTTAGATGTCATATTAGGTTCACAAGTGAATTAATTCAACTGTACCGTGCTATTTCGAGTAAAGTAAATCTTAAAAATAATCCTAAAAATCTTTAAAATCCCAGAAAAATCCCAAAAATCTCAAAAAATCCCAAAAAATCCCTGAAATCCCAAAAAATCTTTCAAAAATCTTAGTTGTTCACGAGTGTAGAGATTGCATATCCGAGCCGAAGGCGAGGTATGAAATTTCACGAGTCAAAATATCTGTTTTCAATAATGGTGTTGCTCAAATTAACACGGTATCGTCGTATTTGACATATTTTTTTAATATTATTCTGCACATCAATTTGGTTATTTTTTTTGCAATTCACCGACAAAAACTAGCTTGAATTGAATTTTTATATTAAAATAAAATCTCGTTTTTGTCGGTGAATTGCAAAAAAGACGACTGTATTGTACTAACGGATGTTGTGGACTAAAGAAATGAAAAGAGAATGTTTTATTGCATGAGTTTCATAATAGTAATTTTTGATACAAGTTACGTATGCTGGTAGTTTAACGCACATGCCTTCGGCTCGTATCGGCAATCTCACATCTAGTGCGTTAAACTACTTTCATATGTAACTTGTATCAAAAATTGCTATTATGAAACTCATGCAATAAAACATTTCTCTTTTCATTTCGTTAGTCCACAACATCCTTTAGTACAATACAGTCGTCTATTTATGTCTAAATGACTTAACCACTTTTGTATACATTGAGTTGTGGAATGCATTCAAACGCATTTGATGAATCGGAAAAGACAGCTTTCATTATACTTTGATCATTCAAAGGACCCTTTCCCGCATCTTAATGTTTTGCAAACCGAAATCATTCGAATCTTTACGTCTTCAATTGTCGTCATATTTTGCGTCTATCATAATTTTTTTTTTTTTTTTTTGATAAAAAATGTCCACGTTTGTAAAGAAACGAAAGTGTATAAAACAAAAATGTATTGGCATAGACAGTGCACCGGAGCAAACGCAAAAGAAACTTTAATGCTGAGACGATACAGTTAATGGGCTTTTCTATCTTGAAATCTCATATTTTCCTTTTATTTTCCATTCGACAACGAGAAGAGGTCGAGCTGATAAATTCTGAGATTATTTTTGTAATTCCCATGGCAGTTCCGTTCACATATAAAACATCACAAAATTTTCCATTTCCGTTAAAATGAAATGATGCAATGCTTTAAAACTGGTTTACTTCTACTGTGTCAAACTGACAAACCCTTTCAAATGCTCATCCTCCCAAGGGAACATTAAAATTCAAAAATATCATACGATACGTTTAAGGATAAATCCAAACAAATAACGAAAAAATTTCAGACTCATAATCATTATAAAGATGAGCGAAAAGCCGCATAATAATGGAGATAAATCATCCCTAATGTCAGTATCATCTTTAGCATTATAATTCTCCTTTTAAGTTCATCGAAGAGTTAACTCGTTATCGTTCGATAAAAATCTTTTTAAATTCTGTGTGTACCCAAGACAACCACCTTAAATGTAAACATAAAAGAAATGTTGCCAGTGAAAAGGTTTCATCGGAAACAAATCTTTACTTTCTGGCTGGTCGGTAAACGACAAATTTATCGTATGATTCGCTCTCATTCAATTGTGTAAAAAGTTTTAAAGGAAGCGTTTCTGTAAATAACATCATAATAGTCGTTTGTTGGTCAAAGGAAGGAAACTACTTTTCACAGCTGAAAGTGATACCATCGGTGTCTTATAATTTCAAAAGATTAATCTTACTTTCTTGAAGAAACGACAAGCACAGTATGAATGACCTTTTTCATCATTAGTACATTATTGGACTGGTCTCATGTATCGAGTATAAATACCTCACGTGTATGTTACACGAGTACGATGCACTTGATTCAATTACCTTGTTTATTTGCTGCATTGCTTGCAAGAAAAGTTGCTAGAAAATATGTTGCGTTTGTAAGTCGTATTAGAAACAATAAATGTCTAATCCTCCTCTTTTTAGACCCGTACGAAGAACGTAGTGCTCCGGAAAGGGGTCTATTGCGTTCTGTCCGTTCAAAAACTTTTTTTTCCCTGAGTGGTAATCGAAAATACGTTTTTGGGATTGAATCTGGGCACTGTCGGCCCAAGGGCCAACGAGCTAGGGCCGTTTAAGTGGTTTTTGATCTTTTGTACATAACTCGAGTAAATCTTTTCCAATTTTCATACATTTTTTTGTTTGAAAGGACTGGGCACGCCTCACAACTTATGGAAGAATTTTTTTTTTAATTTTGTGCTTTTGGACTTTGCCAGGGCCTTAAAACTGAGTCTCTACTAGGGCCCAACGTGTTTTTTCTCATAACTCGGGTAAATCTTTCCCGTCTTTCAAAGTCTTTTCTTTTCCTGAAAGATAATCAGTAAATTGATTACGATATTGGATTTAGACAATATCGGTTAAAAACTTTCGAAGTTACGGTCAAAAACGTGGTTTTTTGAAGGTTGGGGGAACTTTTTCGCTTATATCACTGCGAAATTGGAACGGAAATCGCTCTTCAAGGTTTTGAATGAAAGATATGGACATCAGAAAATAACCAAAATGAAATTAGTTAAAATATGTCGAAGGGTTCGGGCTATAAAGTCCTAAGTGTGGGCCCAACTAAAGCTACGCGAGCCAAGCCGATATTTGGTTTTTTCGTGAATATTTCTTTGATAATGAGACCTTTTGTGCAGTGTTTTAGAGAAAACATATTAATCCTTTGATCGCGGCAGTGGAGTGATATTTTTCTTACCGCCCGCCTTCAATTCAAAGAAGAATAAATAGGTAAATACCGCTACTTGTGAACGCCGTGAAGATTCATCGATAGCGGTTACCGCCGGTCAACTTTTTCCTAAACTGAGAGTAAGCGTGAGCAAAAACTTTCCGCCGGGGGACGTATATATACGTGTGCCGTATCAGAATAGATGCGGCGAACAGAGTTGATGTTGCGAAAAGATTCGAACGTATTGAAGTAAATATTGCCTTACGTCAACATTAAACCCGTCCGAAGAAACGGTGTAAAAAAGTTTTTCGAAAGCACAAAATTGACCCCCAAATCGAGAAAAATGTTCTCCTCAATTTTCTCTACAACATAGCAAAAAACCATTTTTTGGCCATTTGGCCATTTTTGGCATTATTACCAACCAAGGGCCCTAAGTGGAGACCTCGGACACATCCTTCCATAGACACAAATGTTTCTCTCAATTTGCTTTGCAACATAGCAAAAAAAAATTATTTGGTTAGGGCCGACCTTAGGACCGACATGAGGCCCACTTGAGCCCTAAGCGCAGGCAAAAGTTTCTTCTCTAAATTGTCGGTCATGCATAATGCATATATGTTTCAAAAAAAAAAATTGAAAATCGGAAAAGATTTACTCGACTTATATACGAAAAACACGTAGGGCTCTAGCAGAGACTCGCTTGTAGTGCCCTAGCTAAGTCCAAGGACTCAAATCCAAAAAATTTTCTTCCATAAATTGTCGGTAATGCCCAGATCTTTCAAAAAAAAAATTATGAAAATCGGAAAAGATTTACTCGAGCTATGTACAAAAAACACATAGAGCGCCAGCAGATACGCGTTTTTAGTGCCCTAGCTAAGTAGAAGGACTCAAATTCAAAAAAAATTTTCTTCCATAAATTGTAAAACATTTATGAAAATCAGATTTTTTGATTACCTTTCAGGGAAAAAAAGTTTTTGAAAATCGGTTGAGTTTTACTCGAGTTATCGTGTTGACGGACGGACGGACCATGACCATGAGGACCATGATCGATGCTTCCCCCCCCCCCCTTCCCCACTACCGGGCCGAAATTCGAATGGTTACAAACGGCGTGGTAAACGCAATAGACCACTTTTCGAGGCATTACGCTCTTCGTACAGGCGAAATTTTTGGTCATGTTCTACTAAGCGTTCTAGTTCGGTTTTTAATTCTGGGCTGATTTTAAAGGCCCGGAAGGATTTATTGCACCGCTTTTTCGGACGGGTTTTTCAATATTGCTCTTTCGGCAATTTCCAATCCAATTTAATTTGGACGTAATTGTGTATACTTAGGAGTTAAGGCTATATTTACTTAGATACGTTCGAGTCTTTTTCAGTTGGGTCCTTGGAATTTTATTTATTTTTTTATTCAAATGACTAACACGCAGTTTTCTATATAAATCAAGATGGTCGGCTTAAAAAACTTTTTTTCTAATGATGTAGGGAAACCTTAGGAGAACATTTTTGTTCGTGGAATTATGGGTCAGAGGCAACGTCTTAGGGCCTTAGGGGATTTTTTTTGCTATGCTGCAGAGAAATTTGAGGTAGACATTTTGGCCGCTGAAGTTCGACTTGGGATGGGGTTTATATTTACCGTTTCCCGTCGGGTTTTTCATAAATGCGTTTTGGGTAATTTGCAATGCAATATAAATGTAATATTACAAAATATAATCAAACTCGATCGATATTCCTTGCGACGCGACATTGGTTCATGCTTTATAGTAAGTCTTACGGGTCCGAACTTTTCGATTACCTTTGAGAACTGGTAAACAAATTAGACATGTTCTTCTTATGGGTTGACAGATGGACAGATACACAAGATTTTTTTTGCAGAGAATTCACTTTTCTATTTCATAATCGGTGCTCTTCCTTATCGCTAATTGTAAATACGAATGTTTCAATGGTAGATGCTATTCACACAATGTGCGAATAGTGAAATAAAATCTATTCACACAACGTGCGAATAGTGAAATAAAGTGTATTCGCACATAGTGCGAATAGCCATATAAGGACTATGCGCACAAATTGCGAATAGCCATATAAGGACTATGCGAACATCGTGCGAATAGCCATATAAGGACTATTCGCACATCGTATGAGTAGACATATAAGGCCTATTCGCACGTTGCACGATAAACCCTATGAGCAATATTAGCACGAACCTAGTTTGGACATTTCGTAAAAGGAAAATGTTCTTAGCGTCGTTAGTCACCTAGTTTTTGTGACATGTGCAAAAGGAAAAGTTCCCTAATTTTGTTGACCACGTAGGTTCTTGTCCAGTTTCTTTAAAGCGCAAATTCCCTAGCATCGTCAGCCACCTAGTTTTGTGACATTCTGTAAGGGGAAAAGTTCTTAAGCGTTGTTAGCCACCAATTTTTTGTGACATTTGTAAAAGGAAAAGCTCCCTAGTTTTGTTAGACATGTACATTTTTGCGGCATTTCATTCAAGCGGAAATTACTTAGTTTACTTAGTTTAGCCACCTGGTTTTGTGACGTTTCGTAAAAGGAAAAGTTACTTAGCGTTGTTAGCCACCTAGATTTTGTGACATTTTGTAAAAGGAAAAGCTCCCCAGTTTTCTTAGCCACGTACGTTTTCGTGGCGTTTAATTAAAGCGCAAATTCCCTAGTTTCGTAGGCCACCTACTTTTGTAACATTTCGTAAAGGAAAAGTTCCTTAGCGTTGTTAGCCAACTAGATTTTATGACATTTTGTGAAAAAGCCTCCTAGTTTCATTAGACACGTAGGTTTTTGTAGCGTTTCATTAAAGCGCAAATTATCTAGTTTCGTCAGCCACCTAGCTTTTGTGACATTTTGTGAAAGGAAAAACTATCTAGTTTTGTCGGCCACATAGTTTTTGTGGTGTCATTAAAGCGTAAATTCCCTAGTTTCGTCAGCCTCCTAATTCTCTGACATTTCGTAAGAGGAAAACGTTCTTAGCGTCGTTAATCACCTAGTTTTTCTGACATGTGTAAAAGGAAAAATTCCCTAGTTTTGTTTTTCTCCCTTTTCATTAAAGCGCAAATTCCCTAGTTTCGTCAGCCACCTAGTTTTGTGACATTTCGTAAAAGGAAAAGCTCCCTAGTTTTGTTGGCCTCCTATGTTTTTATGACATTGACATTTTGTTAAAGGAAAATCTGCTTAGTCCACCAAGGTTTGATTAGCCATCTAGGTATAAATTTGAATTTGAAAATGAATTAAGTAAGTTTTGTTGTTGAGAGACCGACTTTGATTTCAAATCGTAAACTTTTGGTTCATCTACTAAAAGGAAAAACCTTGCAAGCATTTTTATAACTTTAATATTCTTCTTCATTACACAAAAATGCAAAATGTACTCTCGTCGATGTGCGAATAGTCATTATATGGCTATACGAACAATGTGCGAATAGTGCTGATATGGCTCTTCACACAATGCAATGTGCGAATAGATTTTATTTCACTGTTCGCACTTTGTGCAAATAGGCTGGAAAGCCTTTTCGTTTAAAAATTGCGTTATAATTCAACCGGGCTTAAAAATTCACATCAAAGAAGTAGTAAATTATTGAATTTTAATTCGGAATTAGCAAGAATGTCAAATTAATTATGGCTAAAAATCTGAGATCTCTCCGAATTTTATATCAAATATTGTTCCAGGGTGTCTTATTCGACATAATAAATTTTGTAAAACGTCCATAGTGAGTGATTCCACTTACTCCCCTAACATACATTTTTAGCACTTCAAAATTCGGAAGATTCAGACAGATGAAATGAAATTATGAATTGCGCATTCAACCAAAAAAGGACATTAAAAGGAAATAGCTGACAGTCGCCACCAAGACAACAAAATGCGCTTCTAAGTACTTATTTGTACATGCTTTGTATTGTGGCAGATCAATTTATTACTTCTATGTCAAAATTGCGTTAGTACAGTTCTGAGTGGAATATTCTCGTTAAATCGTAACAGGGTACGTACAGTATATTTTAAAGAATGATGTTCTTCTATGCCTTATATATGTGTAGTAACAGTCGTCTCAATTGTATAACATTTACATTTTGTTATCCCTCACATCCTAAGGGAACGAAAAGACCAATTTCATAGTCTTTTTCCTCAGATTAATTGGGCTTGTTTGATTTTTACTCTGATAGGTTGTTATCATTGTAATGCTGCATATAATATCTAATCTAACATAAAATATTGAGATAATTCTTGAAGAGCACGTGCTGTGTATCAGCGTATGTGTATTCACATAAATTGCAATAAGAACTTGATAAATTACAGTTAAGATTTTCGGGTTTATTGAGATTGAAACCATATATGAAATCATTTGGGTTCATTAATTTTAATGTGGCGTAGGAAATTGGTTGAATTATGTTATGTGTGATTTTAGATATTATATACTGGAGGTATTACACACCGACTTACTTACATATAATATTCGTTGAATTGACGATGTCAATATAGCCATTTCGACAGTGAAATAAATGTTGATGTTTGTTGACATTAATTGGTTCACAGATGATGGCTTGTGAAAAACGTACTGTGGTACTTTCGAATAATTCGATGCTATTAAGCACGACATGAAGCGGAAGTGATATCAGCTCAGCGTAATTATTATAATGAGAAGAGAGGTTTTCGTGGCAACGGGAGCTTCTTGACAAAATTATGCCTCGCAAGCTTCACCGTTTTGTGGTGCAAATGATATCTCGCGGAACTAAACTGAAGGTGTGCTTTGAGTCTGCCATAAACTCCTCATTATTCGATTGTTGACAACAGATATGTCGTCTTTTATATTAAAATTGATTACCCGTATCTACAAATCCCCGGTTGTTCTAAGTTAAGTTTTTAAAAAATTGCGACAAAAATGCGAGACCCTACAACGAAATAATTTTTCTAAGATTTCAACTGTTACACTGCAAAAATTCGACTTTTACTTCTTTTCGCGAAGATTGTACTGTGCAATGGTTTCCAGATATTGAGCGAACTAAGTCTGAAAAGATCTATGCGGCTGAGCAAAATCAGTTTTTCATCATTTCTGAGCCTTTGTTCAGCTACACACTTCACTGAATTTATTGGAATGACTTCGAATAATTCTTCCTGAAAGTCACGACTCTAAGCGGTATCCCGAACTTAATATTGGGTTGAGAATTCGACTCTTGGTGTTCGTTTCAATATGTCGACCATTACAGAGTAAAAACGACTTCACCGTACTGAAATCAAATTACATAAAATTATACATCAAATATCTAGCGTGAGTGATGTAGTCGTGGCTTTCAAAGGAATAGTAGATTTCATATCTAGGGAAGGAAATAGAAAATTCCTTAACAAGAGTAAAGTTTGCGACCAGAGATGAATAAATTGTAACGAGGGTCACAAGCTTTACTCAAGTTAAGGAATTTTCTATCCTTCCCCAGTTCTGAATTATATTTTTCACAACTGCTCTGGGAAAATAAGTACTTTATCTCCGAAAAAAAAACTGTTTCTACAATTAATCAAGAAAATAAATATTTTGTTTCCGAAAAAAAGTCGGGATTCGGTCTCCACAATTTATAATTTCAAAAATACTATGATGAAGTGTAAACTGCGCTCATATCTCTAATCTAAGTTCCTTAATCAGCAGCATAACATTGTCAACGTAATTTTCAAAAATGTGTAACCGAAAAAGTGTGTTTTAATCGGAAAAAAGTGTAGTGCCATTGTTACAGAAGTGAAAATTATTGTGTACGATGTTGTTTATAAAATAATTGTCTATTATTTGTTTCAGAAATATCGAAAAATGTGTTGAAATAAATGTTCAATAGTAAAAGCGCATATTAAACAATTTCTTTTCACTCACTCTTCTGTCATTTTGCGGGAGTGAAAAGTATTTCACTCCCGCATTTGTCATTTAACATGTTCTCTTTGCAATAATCAATTTTCTCCCCCCATTTTGAGGAGAGAAAGTACGCATTTTCTCAGAGCAGTTGTGAAAAATATTTCAGTTCATTTGGTGAAGTGTAGAAGTGTGTACCAAAAATGTTCTAGGGGAGCCACCGCTTCAGACTTTCGACACTTTATATTTTTGGACCACTCTATTAGTAAGCCGATCTTGTATTTAGGTGTGTAGGACTTAACTACTCAGTTGCTTGGATTTCTTCGTGTATAGAGCAAACAAACATAGTTGAAAAATTGAGACAACCAAGTTACTCAGCGAATTTTGACAATTTATTATATTTTCGAGAAAGTTCTGGAAAATTCTAAATTTTCAGAGCTTTGCAGAACTTTCGATGTCGCTTTCGATACCAGACGCAGAACCGATCGCAAGAGCTGCTACAAGCAGCTGAAGAAAATTGCATCTTACGCTTACTTTTATAGCGTAATTTGTCTGAGTTAAATTCTCCAAAATTCTTCAAACTTCATATAAAGCATGCAATTTAGAGGAAGATCTGGTAACTTTACGGAACTTAAGGGGCCGTTCATAAATTACCTAACGCTAAAATTGGCATTTTTCAGAACCCCCTGTAACGAAATAGAGTCAAGTTTGACCCATTTTTGTTCTAACCGCAACGCTTGCCTCATACCCCACCACCTCTTGTGTTACGTAATTTGTGATTTGTTATCGGTGTCATCGGTGATATGATATCGGTGATTTGACATCGATGATTTGTCATCGGTGATTGTCATCGATGATTTGTCATCGATGATTTTTCTTCGATGATTTTTCATTGGTTTATTGTTATCGGTGAGTTATCATCGGTGATTTGTCTTCGATGTTTAGACATTGGTAAACATAAGCGATGAAATACAACTCCAAATTAACTTCTTTGACAATACTCTATCGCTACTTTCATATATCTCCATTACAACGGTTTATTTTCTTTCAATATCTCATACTTCTCATAAAGGCACAATTTCCAAAACTAGTGTTTTTCTCACAGTAATTGCAACCACTTTTCAGTGTTACAAGTCGTTCACTCAACGTACAAGTATTTAACTGTTAAATAATGTTCCCAACGACGAGAACGCAAAAGAATAATAATTTCGAAAAAATGCCGAAGAATAGATAATTTTACGACAGAAATAATCAATGTTCTCAGTGAGTGCTGTAAAGAATGCTAAAATATTTTTATAGAATCCTCTATCGGATCGTGTGACATATTGAACATTGCTACGGAAAATCACATAATTATGTATTCCATGGAGACATGCAAGGATACTTACGACAATAAACGTAATTAAATCTGTTCGCAACGACAAGCTATTATTAGAATTATCTATGTTTTATGCGATTCGTTCGATGTTCAAGTCGTGAGTGATACCATTGAGACTTTAAAGTTATTATCGCTGGTATATTGTGTAGATATCGCCAACTGTTCCTTTCATTTTAAACGTTCGCCAAAACATTATATTTCGAATATAAATATAAATAAAACTGAATTCATGAAATATGAAATTCATATAAATTTGTGAACTTAAACTGATAGGAAATTTGAATATGTTATTGACTTTATGGAGCTTTAGAGGTTTATTGAGATATTAAATTCAATTATATGAAAGTTGAAGTAAATTCGAAAACTGTTTATCTGACAAATGAAGAATTATAATAATTGAATTATGGCTTCGTTTCTATTTGCAGTTCAAATGTTTCATTACTCAAGGCTGTTATGTGTGAAAGCACTTAGATTCAACTGACACAAACGATAAACGGTCTCATATAAGTTATGTATTTCCGCGATAACTTTATTAAACATTTTGATAAATTTGATACTTATCTGTAAAAATAATAGAAATTTTCCGCATTCAATTAGTCGACTATAGAGAAACGGTATCCACATAAACGTGTATAACAACAAACGACTTCAAAATGCACATATTTATGACAAACACATTTATGTTTGAGGTTTTAAAACAACTGTCTCTTTCGTATTTTGTAAATCCATAGATCTGATGCTTTCGAAGCGATTGACAGATAGCTGGAAAAAATTGAATGTGTTTCTTAGGCAAAATTCAAAGACAAACATGAACTCATAGACTTTTAGGTTGAATCCGTCAAAGCAAGTGTTTTCCAACTATCTGCCAATCGCTTGGCAAATATCCGATCTACGGATTTAAGTAATAATATTTGGGTCCAATGCTAATTTTCAGCTAATAATTATCAAAAAAATAGGTTTTTCAATGGTTTTGACATAGTTGTTTGGAATGTCAAAAAGAAATTTATAAGAAATTAAATTTAATAAGCAGGCGTGGACTAAAGTCGCAAGAAAAATCGCTCTCCTGAATTTAAATAAAAAACTTAACAAAAAAGGAAAAATAAAATATAAACAATGGGTTATTCTTCTGGAGGAAAACCGGAAAGCTCAAATACAAATGATTTACAACATCTACTGGAAGAAACAAAGAAAAAATTTGCGACATCAATTCAAGACAAATTTTGGCCCTGTCCTTTTTGTTTTAATAGAGAAAAGACTATTTTCCGCTGTGTTATGCATGTGAAAAAGGAACACCCGAATATAGCAATTCCGAGTATCAATTCAACACCTCAAAATGATGAACCTTCAACAATTGCTAATAATAATGAAATCTCAAAAGTTAAATCCGAATTTCTGAAATCGAACGAAATGAAACAAATAATAAGTAGTAAATCAACATCGGTAAAAGTAAATGAATCTAAACAATCTTTCTTCGATAATTTGCTTTATGGCGATGACGATTATTTTTATTGTCCATATTGTGAAGAGGAAAAACGTTTTTTATCAATCAGAGGCGTCAATATTCACATAGGAAAGAAACATCCCGATAAAAATAAAATCAAAAAGGAAGATTTGGAAGGCGGTGTTTACAATTTTGATACGGTCGACGAGACAGATTTTGGACATAGACTAGCATTCCTCAGAAAATCG
>CM055403.1:85500726-85528080 GCA_029228625.1 Pseudolycoriella hygida | reverse complement strand
AATTTTAGCGAACACGTGTTTCAGGGTTTTGGGGAACTATGGCCCAATCCTGGTATATGGCCACTTCCATAATTGGGCAGAATGACCCAGATCTCCAGATCTATGAGATTTAGAAAGTTGGTTCCAAAGGCGAAGTTATAGAGAATTAAATTTAAGCGAACACATATTTCAGGGTTTTGGCGAAATACGGCCCAATCCTGGTACATGGGCACTTCCATTATTGGACAGAATGACCCGAATCTCAAGAACTATGAGAGGTAGAAAGTTGCTTCCAAAGGCAAAGCTGTAGAGAATAAAATTTTAGATAACACGTGTTTCAGGTGTTAAGGGAAAAATGACTTAGTCCTTGGATATAAGCTTTTCTAGATTTGAATGGTCTGAGACTTACTTCGGTAGGGCCTTTGACATTACCTTGGGTAATTTCTATATCTTTGAAATTCTTACAGTTATAAAAAACAGGTACGTTCGAGTCACTTTGCCACATCTATTCTGATACGTACGGGTCTTTGGTTATGTTCTGTAATAAGAAGTCTTTCGAGCGTGATTCCCCTGAAGTTGCTCATGAATTTCTTCGTTTCTGGACCCATGCAACCTAAAGTTTCAAAAGCAATAGGAGTGAATAAATAATTTTCTTTTAAAGATATATAATGATTATGCTTATGTCTCTCCGCGTTGTCGGCTATTGAACGCGCTTTCCTAGAAGATTCAGTGACGTATGATCGAGCTAACGTGTCTCGAATAGTCACATCCCAGAGAAGAGACTTTCCCTGACTCAACGGAATTAGGGTCATACCATCAGGTCGTTTGCCATCATCTCGGGAAATACCTGGTGGTTGTATTGTATTTGGGAATCCTGCAGAAGAAAATGCATGAGAAATTGTCTGTCTGTTTGTAAATAAATTGTCGGTCACAAATTTCCAGCATGAACCAACATACGTCCGACCTGCTTGAAGAGTTCCGAGGAACTGAAGCAAAGTGTCGTTTTGCATTGCCTTTTATAAGCCGAAAAAGCCAAAGAAAAGGCAATGCAATAGTAGATTCTTTTGCATTGCCTTCTATGATTCAAAAAAAGGCAATGCAAAAGAAGATTCCCAGGTGAATCTATCTACGTCCGACCTGCTTGAAGAGTTCCGAAGAACTAAAGAAAGGGTGTGTGAACCAACATACGTCCGACGTACTTGACGAGTCCAAAGGGACTGAATTAAAATGCGGTTTTGCATTGCCTTTTATAGCAAAAAAAAAACATTATGCTACCTAGATTTCAATTGAAATTTTTACTTGATGTAATTTTAAAATTTTTTTTTGTTTTTTTGGACAGTTGGTTTCTTCGGGAAAGTTGTTGATATTGATAAGTAGAATCTTTATAAATCCTAAGAAAATGGCTGCCAGCTGTCAAAGTGACGTCATCTTGGATTTTTCGCTATCTTCTGAAATAGAATAGCTACACGTTTGGTTTCTTCGGGAAAGTTGTTGATATTGATGAGTAGAATCTTTATGAATCCTGAGAAAATGGCTGCCAGCTGTCAAAGTGACGCCATCTTGGACTTTTTGCTTTTAAAAGTATTTGGGAAGGTATGGGAGGCAGATCATTGGTATCTTCGGCAAAGTCTCAGAGTTTTGTTATTAAAAGTCACCAGTATTGGTGAAAATGTCGGGCATTTGGGCATTGGGTCAATTTTTTGCTTTTGAAAGTATCTGGAAAGGTATGAGAGACAGACCATTGGTTTCTTTGGCAAAGTCTCAGAGTTTTGTGAGTTGAAGTCACCAGTATTGGTGAAAATGCTGGGCAGCTCGGGGGAAGAAGCAGTAAGGGGGCAACCGGTTGTATGGGGAAATGGTAGTACGGGGAAAACAGTAATGAGGAGAAAATGGTTGTTAGGGAGAAACGGTTGTACGGGAAACAGTAGTACGGTGGAAACGGTTTTCTGGGAAAACGGTAGTGCGGGGAAAACGGTTGTGCGGGGAAAACGGTTGTGCGGGGAAATAGCATCATGGTGATAACGTTTGTGCGGGGAAATGGTAGCAGGGGAATATGTTAGTACGGTGAAATGGAGTACGGGGAAAACGGAAGTGAGTAGAAAATTGTAGGACGGGAGAAACGGTTGTACGTGGAAATAGTAGAACTGAACGGTGTTCTGCACCGTCTTTGTCATTCTATTGTTACCACAATGAAAGCACTCAGTTACTGCAGAACATCGTTCAACTGTGATAACGTTTGTACGAGGAAATGGTAGTCCGGGGAAATGTTAGTACGGGGAAATTGTAGAACGGTGAAATGGTAGTACGGGGAAAACAGTAGTGAGAAGGAAATTGTAGTTCGGGAGAAACGGTTGTACGGGGAAATAGTAGCACGATGATAACGTTTGTACGGGGAAACGGTAGTACGGAGAAAATTGTAGTACGGGGAAAAGTGTTGTATGGTGGAAACGGTAGTAAGGGTGAAACGGTAGCACGGGGAAAACGGTAGTACAGACGTAATGATAGTATACAGCAAACGGTAGATCGGCAAAACGGTTTTGTGGGAAAATGGTAGTACGGGGGAAAACCAGATTTGCGTAAGCTTATGGTAACTACTAAAATACTACTTAATCCATTTCTTATTCATCTAAATCTATCTTTGCACACCCTTGCATACATTTTAGTATTAATGTCGCAAATCTCCGACCTAGCGTACAAAAATGCTTACTGTCCGCGTAGCCCCTTGGGGCGAGGGTATTTACTAGTAGTATTGTATTAGGGTTTCAAGTCTCACATTAATACCTTATGTATATTACAAATACTCGTTACACTCGTATGTGTAATATCCACGCGGAAATTAATGTTCAACTTAAAACCCTAATACATTAATGTACTATTATGTGTTGTTTATTAAGTGGCGTATTCAAATATATTTTTTATTTGTATGAAACGAAGTTATGTGGCGTACTCAAATTTTTTTTTTTGAAGGAATTATTTGCATGGAAAGATTTACGGCACTGCCTTTCTTTTTAAATTTTTTTGGTTGATGTTAGATCTTCAGTTTCTTCGTGGTTGAGGTTTCTTTGGCAAAACCTTAGAGTTTTAGTAGTAAAATAAGTGACAAATGACCAAAACTGTGAAAATTTGGTCCAAATCAGTTTTTAAAAATATCTTGAAATGTATGGGAGCTAGACCATAGGTTTCCTTGGCAAAGTCTTAGAGTTTTGTTAGTGGAATTAGTGACGAAAGGCCAAAATTGGGAAAATTTGGGCGAAATTAGTTCTTAAAATTATCTTGGAATGTATGGGAGCTAGACCATAGGTTTCTTTGGCAAATTCTTAGAGTTTTGTTAGTAGAATTAGTGACAAATTGCCAAAATTGGAAAAATTTGGTCGAAATCAGTTTTTGAAATTATCTTGGAATGTTTGGTAGTTCCACCATAGGTTTCTTCGGCAAAGTCTTAGAAATTTGTTAGTAGAATCGGTGACAAATGACCAAACCTGGAAAATTTCAGGCAAAATCAGTTTTTGAAAGTATTTTTGAATGTACGGGAGCGCTGGTTTATTCGACAAAGTCTTAGAGTTTTGTTAGTAAAAGTCGCCAGTATTGGTGCAAATGTTGAGCAGCTCCGGGAAAAAAGCAGCTCAGGGGGATTGGCAGTATGGGGGAAACGGTAGTACGGGAAAAACAGTAGTACGGTGAAAACGGTAGTACTGTGGAAAATGGTACTACGGGTGAAACAAAAGTACGGGGAAAACGGTAGTACGGCGGAAAATGGTACTACGGGGGAAATGGTAGTACGGGGGAAATGGTAGTACGGGGGAAATGGTAGTACGAGGAAAACAGTAGTACGGAGGAAATGATAGTACGGGGGAAACACTTGTACGGGGAAATTGTAGTACGAAGAAATGGTAGCACGGGTGAAAACCAGATTTGCATTAGCTTATTGTTCCTTCAAAAATACTATTAAATACCATTTCTTTTTCTTCTACATCAAACTTTTCAGACCCTTATATGCATTTTAGTATAAGGTACTTAAGTCGCAAATCTCTGACCTAGCGGACAAGAATGCTTATGCCCACGTAGCCCTTACGCTGATCAAACAAATGAAGAGACGGGCTCTCAAGAACGTAAATTAGGCTATAGAAATGAAAAGAGCGATCCACAATGAGTTCAAAACAGATATCACATGACTCTAGTTAGATTCTTCAATAGAACTTTATTTTTATTAAAGAATACCGTGAAAAAATATAGCAAAACACACCATTCAGTCATACACCACTGCAGTAGTAAATTGTATAAAAAGGAATGAATTTTGCGAAGCTTCAAAGTCATTGCTTTCATTCGTGTAAACATTTTCATGAATTTTCATGAAATATATCGTAAATACCGTGGCGCACAACCATGCATGTCATACCAATTTAAGCAACATGAAAAGTACAGTTGTGGTTGTTCCACCTATACCGACCGTTTTTTCAGATAAACCAGCATATTGAACAGACCATTGTAAGAGCCTTCGGCTCGGAATTTGAACTATACCCTCGTCCAAAAACAGTCCTCAAAGCTTTTTGCTTAAAAACATTCCTCGATGCGTAATTATTTGTGACTACAAATTAAAAAGGCAATAAATTTAATTTTATGGCAGTAAAATTTTAATGCAAAAGTAGTAAATTTAATAAAGTGGCAATAAAAATAATTTTCGGCAGTAGAAATAATTATGGACAGTAAGTTTTTGCAATTAATATTTTGGCAATAAATTTAATATTTTTGGCAATAACTTTAATATTTTGGCAGTAAATTTAATACTTTGGCAGTAAATTTTATATTACGGCAGTAATATTTAATAAGCAAGTGCGCTCCCTTTTACAAAATGTTACTGATGCTAACTCATTCTAGTGTAGTATCGCAAGAATCAAATCGCAAAAAATTTACGTTAACTGACTGATGCGAATTATGTTGCGCTTTAAAAAATGTTAGGTAAGCGACTGATGATCTCTTCTACGAAATGTTAGGTAAGCGACTGATTATCCCTTCTACGAAATGTTACGTAAGAGACTGATGATCCATTTACGAAATACTATGAATGCGAATTATGTCGCGCTTTAAAAAATGTTAGATAAGCGATTGATGATCCCTTTTACGAAATGTTACTTAAGCGACTGATGATCCCTTTTACGAAATTCTACGAATGCAAACTATTTTACGCTTTAAAAAATGTTAGGTAACCGACTGATAATTCCTTTTACGAAATGATACGTAAGCGACTGATGATCCCTTTTAAGAAATGCTACGAATGCGAATTATGTTGCGCTTTAAAAAACGTTACGTAACCGACTGATGATCCCTTTTACGAAATGATACGTAAGCGACTGATGATCCCTTTTACGAAATGCTACGAATGCGAATTATGTTGCGCTTTAAAAAATTTTAGGTAACCGACTGATGATCCCTTTTACGAAATTTTACGTAAGCGACTGATGATCCCTTTTACGAAATTCTACGAATGCAAACTATTTTACGCTTTAAAAAATGTTAGGTAACCGACTGATAATTCCTTTTACGAAATGATACGTAAGCGACTGATGATCCCTTTTAAGAAATGCTACGAATGCGAATTATGTTGCGCTTTAAAAAATGTTGGGTAACCGACTGATGATCCCTTTTACGAAATGTTACGTAAGCGACTGATGCTCCCTTGTACGAAATACTACGAATACGAAGCGAATTATGTTGCGCTCTTTAAAAATGTTAGGTAACCGACTGATGATCCCTTTTATGAAATGATACGTAAGCGACTTATGATCCCTTTTACGAAATGATACGTAAGCGACTGATGATCCTTTTTACGAAATGCTACGAATACGAATTATGTTGCGCTTTAAAAAATCTTAGGTAACCGACTGATGATCCCTTTTACGAAATGTTACGTAAGCGACTGATGATCCCTTTTACAAAATACTACGAATGCGAATTATGTTACGCTTTAAAAAATATTAGGTAAGCGACCGATGATATCTTTTACGAAGTGTTACGTAAGCGACTGATGACCCCTTTTACGAAATGCTACGAATGCGAATTATGTTGCGCTTTAAAAAATGTTACGTAACCGACTGATGATCCCTTTTACGAAATGCTACGAATGCGAATTATGTTGCGCTTTAAAAAATTTTAGGTAACCGACTGATGATCCCTTTTACGAAATGCTACGAATGCGAATTATGTTGCGCTTTAAAAAATCTTAGGTAACCGACTAATGATCCCTTTTACGAAATACTACGAATGCGAATTTTGTTGGGCTTTAAAAAATGTTAGGTAAGTCAAAAATTCAAAAATGCAATTATTTAACGCGTCTTTTACTAGCCTATTCAATAATCTACTATTATAGCGAACAAAATTGAATCGATGATGGCGCCACGTTGAAGTGGCGATGTAAAGACAATTATTGCTACGTGATTATTTCCGTATTTCAAAAACAACAAATTAACACTCAAATATCTATTGTAATTACTTTGGAGTAGTCTGGGTCCATAAGCTGATGGAATATGGTTATTCAGAGCTATCAATGAAAAAACCGTACTTAACAAGTAGCAACAAGACAATAATTTATTCAAGTTATTCTGGATCACAAAGAGTCAAAAAAACACGCAACTGATTGACAAAAGTCCGATAATGCTTCAGCGTTGATCGTAGAATTCTATCGAGTACATCTGTTCGTCTTTTTCAAAATTTCAGCCAGCAATTACAAGAAAGAGTTTTCAAAACAGTCTCCACACATCACAATTTCATCACAAATGTTTTATCAACACAAACCTTCATGATTCGAGGTGTCCTCGTTAATCTATTGGATAGTTTGAATTTTTCAGTATAGCGAAATTCCAATATTCAGCCCGAAAAAATTGGAATTAGGACCTCCAAAGCATGGGTCTGGTTCCTTTTTTTACTATCTGAGATGAATTAAGTTTTTTAAAACAATAAACAATGTTTTCTGTCAATTCATAAAATTATATGAAAAGAAAATTCAGAAAATCACCCTCGGCGAATTTCGTGTATTGCCATGACCACTTGCAAACATCATACCAACATCAAATGAATTTTTAAATTAATGTCTCATATCTCTAGACCATTTAGGGATGTTGACCCGACTTCTTAAGTCCAATCGTCTGGGGGAAATGGGTTGATATGTACTGAAAAGCGAGGCTGCTCAAAAATTTTCAAAAATTGCTCCTGCGGCAATAGACGATCGACTTTTAAAAATGTTTTAAAGTGATATTTATGTCTTATTGGACCCCCCGGATCGAGTCTGGGGGCAGGCGTTTCAAAATAAAATAATTTTTCAAAAACGCTACACCCTAGTACACATGGTCATGAAGTTGTTGTCGTTAATATAATTCACAATTGCAAGAATACCCAAAGAACATGGTAAAAAACAATTATTTTCCACACCCCCTAGGTTTTTTTGTACGGGTCTCTGTGTCCACTTCCAAAATTGATATCTTTTTAAGGGTTTCTTATGCGAATAAAGTGGCATCAAGTTTATAGTATGAACGACTAGCGCGTAAAAAATTATTGTTGTTGTTATCTGAAGTTTAATATGCAAAAAAGAAGTCTTTTGTGAAACATCATATTAGAAAATGAAAAATGTAAACCCTCAGTTTTCATAATTTTTACATGAACAGAATATTGAAAACAGGTATTTATATACACAGTAACTGTGATACTGTTATATGTGTTGGATACGAAATTTTATGAGTAACTTATGTCGACCAGCATTGCATGCATTTGTGCAGCATTTCCTTATAAAACATTAAATGGAACGACCGTATATTCAGTTTGCATATGTAAATAAAATTGTTTTGAGATTTTCCTTGAAGTTGTTTTAAAGCGTTGAAAGGGAAATTGCGTTAACCCCAAAGGGCGAATTACATGTACTAGTCAATGCATATAACATTTTGTTTTGTAAGATAATTTATGCAATGTTCATGCATCACACAAGAATTTTCAAGAATGGGATAGTTTCGCAAACTGGTGGGACAACTAAAATGAATTTGCAAAATACTCCGGCTTTCCTACACGTAATGGCGAAACATTTGAAGATTCGTCAAAAATTCAATAAGTGAAGCTTTGCACACTTAGCAACAAAAGAACACGAGCTTTTTCCACTATGAG
The DNA here is from genome assembly GCA_029228625.1 of Pseudolycoriella hygida. Taxonomy (NCBI): domain Eukaryota; kingdom Metazoa; phylum Arthropoda; class Insecta; order Diptera; family Sciaridae; genus Pseudolycoriella; species Pseudolycoriella hygida. The sequence goes on along the minus strand of CM055403.1, from coordinate 85,519,956 downwards.
CTTGATGATGTCTCTCTAATACGGCGGGTGGTGACAACGACCTCTTTTCTTTTTGCGTGTGATGTGGTCATGGAGCACAATCCGGGGGAAGAGTGATCCAAGATTGGCACGTTAATCTCCATCTGGAACGTGAAGCCCCATTGTCCCATGTAACCGGATCACGGTGAAAACGCTCCTAGTACGGAAGTTCAGTAGGAATAATTAATTAAGACGGGCCCTTATATCAGCCCACACTGGGAATCACATACCAAAAGGTTTACCCCAGCAACATTCGTCCAACGGTCCTTTGCTCGTATTTCCGTCTGCAGTCCGTCCGTATCTCTAAGACTCTAGTTTTGCACAAATAGCGGAGTAGGATGGCCGGATGGGTGAGCTCCCACATAGTGAGGTTAAACTTGTGTCAGTGCAGTAGTCGTAATATGAATAGCGTTGAAGAATGGCGTTGGAGGGGGAATTGTAATCGAAGAGATATAGGGGAGACAAAATGGAAGGTTGTTGGGGGAGGGGATGAATTGAAGAGGAAGGTAAGGCGTTTGGAGGTGTGGGTGACTTTCTCAAACTAACTTTCTCAAAAATTCTAGAAATTTCTCGAAAATTCTGAAAATTTCTTGAAAAATTCTCAAAAGTTATTCACAGAAATTCCTTGAACTTGGCTCCGGTTTGCAATACCTTGCTCATATTTGAAAAAAGTTGGATCGATTTCAACTTTTGCTAATATCATGACAAGAGCTGTCAAAATAATATGGAAATTAGCAAATATTCCAATATCGTGTAGACAGCACTCATATGGTGTGGCATTAGCATGACGGACTAGTAGAATTAGAGTGTCAGTTATTTCCCCCCCCCCCATAGACAAATCGGTTGTTGTATTTGTACACTAAGTGAATCAAGTAATAGTGAAATCATTCCTATATTGTGTACAATTTTTTGTTGCGATGAGCCAATGCAACTACTCAACTTATGAAGCTTAAGTGAACTTAGGTACGTTGTACAGTCTATAATTTCTGAGGGAAAAATTCCCCGTTCGTAGCGACTTTACTAACACATTTTACGTGAATACAAACACCTGGATGAGACTCACTTACTTACTAGACCGGCACTATAACCCATTAAGGGTCTTGGCCTTCTGCAACATGCTTCTCCAACCGGACCTATCCGCAGCTAACGTCTCCCAGCTGGATACTCTCACAGTTTTTAAGTCGGCAAGAGTTGCGTCATACCATCTCGATTTTGGACGCCCTGCACCTCTCTTGTCCTCCGGTCTGGTTTTAAGGATTTTTTTCGGAATACGATGATCTTCCATTCGTTGTACATGACCGAGCCAACGTAGTCGGTTTATTTTGGTAGTTCTGACTATGTCCGGCTCTCCATAAAGCTGACTAAGCTCATGATTGAATCGTCTGCCCCATCGTTTCTGCCTTTGATCGAATACTGGTCCAAATATTGTCCGCAGTACTTTTCTTTCGAACTTGTGCAGCGATTGTTCGTCTTTCTGTGTCAAGCACCACGACTCCGAGCTATACGTAACTACCGGTCTGATCATAGATTTGCATATTGCTCATTTTGAATTTCAGCTTACTGACTTGAACTCTAAGATTTTCAGAAGGCCGTAATAACTCCGGTTGCCCAGAATTACTCGTCTCTTAATTTCGTCCGCGCGATGTCGTTATTAGTGTTCAGCTCCGATCCAAGGTATACGAATTTGTTGCCCATTTTGAATGTGTGTGTGTCGATCGTTACGGTTTCCTCCTGGTGTCGATTCGAATGCGGGATGATCATATATTTCGTTTTTTCGTCATTAACTTTCAACCCAAGGTCGGTACCTTTCCTCTCCAAGACCATAAACCTGTCTTTAACAACATCCATTCTTCGTCCAAGTATTTCCAGGTCGTCTGCGAAACCTAGCAGGTGACTGGACTGGAAGAAACACATTGCCTTTTTTCGGCACAAAAATACCTATTGGTTCGCTGCTTTCATGTTCCGGTTTCTTAGAGAAATCAATTTCCCTTTTTGTTCTTAGTCATCTTAGTCGTAGACGTCGATCCAACTTTACATTGAATTACAGCACCACATCTTGTACACGTAGCACATTCATTTTTCTTCTTGTTAAATGAGGCCTGGTCTCATACAAGAAGCTCCAGTATTCTCGTCAACAGTTTTGCTTGCCGTAATCAATTCAAATTGATATAGACATGTCTTTAAAAATTCTTATAGGACACTTTGTTTGTTTTGGTTTCAGTTTGACGGGTTTGAATTCAGTACTTTGACCATTTCGCCTTTCACCACAGACGTTTCTTAATAAATTATTGACGAACTATTGGATCATTGGAGCCCATAATATTAAAATTTGAAAATTAAGAGAAAACCGAAAAACCGGTTTTTAGAAAATCCCCTATATTGTTTCATAGCTGAATTTACCTCTCAGCGTAGAACTAGTCCGGGTTAACGTGCTGGTAACGTACTGGCTTTCCACCGAGAATATCCGGGTTCAATACTGGTGAAAGAAATTCTGTATAGGATTTTTATTCAATGTATAGCATGAAAGTAACGTTCCTAGGTACACCCAGGCTTCACAATTTGGGTAGTTGTGAATTTGGTGCCGCAGCGAATCGTACACAGAGAAGAATGACAAATATGACGTCACCCATGTTTGATGAATTCTGTGTACAAACATATATCTGAGTTTGACTTTGGACGGAGATATAATTAGTACCAGAAGAAATCCTAATGGTAAAATGCTAGCTACCGTTAGGCGTGATTCGGAACTCACGTTGAGAAGGACCACATACCTGCCGATAAAGCTTATTGATGGGGCGAACCTGCATTCTAAGCCCTACTAGTTTCCGCACCTAGTACATCATAGATGGCACCAATTTACTACTAACACGGTAAAAACGTCGGTAATGAAAGTAACTAGTGAACTAGTAAATAAAATGATCTGGCCTCTGAGCCGGACGGGTTGTAACTGCGGATTATTATTATTATTGTTATTATAGAACTAGTCCTTTTTTAGTGGCACCATCTTTCTTATCTCAATACGAACTGAACTCTAGTATGCGGGTGGATCGGTGGATACAGAATTTTAATTTAAAATTGAACTGTCTGGGATTATATTTCTTGCATTAGAGATGAGCGGGTCGACCATTTTTCGAAACCCGACCTGGACCGAAACCGACCCGATAAAATTTTTCGAAACCCGAAACCCGAATTGTTTCAAAACCCGACCCGGACCGAACCCGACCCGATTAAAATTTTCAGAACCCGAAACCCGAACTGTTTCAAAACCCGACCCGGACCGAACCCCACCCGATAAAATTTTTCGAAGCGCGAAACCCGAACTGTTTCAAAACCCGACCCGGACCCAACCAGACACTCAAGTTTTTCGAAACTCACAACCCAAATTACTTCTAAACAAAAATTATTTCAACGTCCGACGTCTGCATTCTTCACGGACCTTAGACTAAAACAAAATTCGTGTAATGTAAGATGATAAAATTTAGACGAGTTTTGTGAAATATAGAAAGTCAATAAAGGATCGGGACCCGAATAAAATGATACAACAACCCGACCCGGACCGAACCCGACCCGATAAAATTTTTCGAAACCCGAACTTTTTCCAAACCCGGCCCGGACCAAACCCGACCCGATTAAACTTTTTAAGCCATGATGCGTTGTGGAGACGTTGTGCGGGATAACTAGATTCAACTGCACGTGGATAACTTTCTCAAACATCTTAGCTATATTCGGCATGACGTTTACGCCTCTATAGATCGATTCTACGACCAGATTAATAAACATGAGACAGTTGGCCAATTTTAAAAAGGTCTGGATAGCACAGCTCAGAAATCGACCGATTGAAAACCAAGTTGAGTGGTTCGGACAAATATTCAGCACATTTACGGAGAAAAATCGAGTGAACTCCGTCATGACCAGGACCCTTGTTAAGATCCATTTTATTTAGTACAGATGAAACCAATTCCGCCGTAGATGTAATGCCATAGAACCCATCGTCAATTCTGCCTTCAATGAACTCCAGCAATAAAGGGTCGAGTATAATTAATTGTCGTAAACACTTTTAAAATATTGGGCGAACAAATTTGCTTTCTCGGCGTTCGTAGACGCTTTCTGACCATTCATTGTAGTCAACGACTTCAGGCGGAGAATTGAAGTTACGTTTCGATTTAACATGTCGCCAAAATGATTTCGGGTCATTTTTTAAAGAATGACTCAAATCAAGGGTGTATCTACTGTACAACTCTCTTCTGTACGTTTCAAATTCCAATTTAGCATTTAAGAATTTCCCGTCGTTTGTCACCGTAGGTATACCATCTTTGAGAATATATTCATACTTTTTGAAAACCCCTTCCAAATAAAAATTGAAAATTGGATTCTTAACAAGAATCGAAGATAGACGTTAACGGCGTTTCATTTTCAACGCATTTGTAGACTATTTATTTTCATTTTTTACCTGCCGATGTTAAAACGCACAAGAGTTTGATGGATATATGCAAGTGAAAATCGCTGATCCTAATAGTAGGGTGTAAAATTGATGAGTATATGAGTAAATGAGATTAAGATTAGTGAATGAGTGCATTATTTATGTTTGAATGTAAGATTATCAAGAGAATTATGAAATGTAAGAAAAATTTGATATCTGAATAAGTGTATCGTTCTGCATGAATTGAAATAAAGGTTGAACACGATGAAATCTGGTCACCTTAAATCGAAATTATGAGTCACGTTGAAGTCTTCTTCTACGAAATTTTTGTTGCAATTGTAAGGTACGAGTCTTAAGGCGAGAAAGAATATTTAAAAAAATAATTATTGTATGCTGAGTGCAAAGGCTAGAGCTTTTTGACGGACACTGCTCATCTGTTCTTGCACAAGCCCTTCAGAAACTTTCCGTGCAACAATACTACACTTCTTTCGACAGTGACAGTGTAAAATCACTGTTTCAATACTTATCTTTAATTTTCCATTTATAACAGATCAATATTGCTCAATGAGTGGAAGCTCTGTGGTGTTTTGTGGATTGGCGTCTTTCCGTACAACTTGAAACAACTGTCGCCTTGTGCAAAACATACTTGTCTTCGACCACATTGGAGCAATGATGGGTCGCCAAATGAGAACAGAATAGTGCTTTTTGACGTCAGGAAAGCAAAGCTTGAGTTCGAAGACTTTATTTCATGTGAAAGTTGAATTAATCGTGTCGCCCATTACAAACGCTCTGCTCTCTTGTCCGCAGCTGCGCATAGCTTATCAAATCAAATTTTTTCTGCTATATTATGAACTTTTTTGTTTAAACTAATAAATAACATTGTGCCTGTCGAATGACGTGAAAAACTCGTGACGACGAATCAGTTTAAAGTCACTTTGCAATAATTTGCGTAGCCATTTAGAAAACAGTCAAATTTTGTTATTAACGAATCATGCGATCCACTAGAATGCTATTCGGTAGATTATATAGATTTGCACTTCCGTCTAAAGCTGTTTCGCCTTTAAGTTCATCTACCGTGGCCGTCGCCTCGCCTTCTGCAGGTCTGATTCAGACTTATATGAACTTCTTTCAGAACATCTCACATCGAAAGTCTTTGATTTGTCCCATGCAAACGCACTAAGCTTCACTCATCGTGAAAGCATCCAGCGAACTCATTTTTACCACTTCCTCGTTCCCGATCTATTGCTACATATTCATTAAGGATTACGAGGGTTGCCTTTTATGTTTCTGGCCTTGGGTACTTCTATTGTTCTTTGATGCTAGCAACTATGCTAGCCTACAACTTTGGACATTTTCCGGATAATTCACCTCAACAAGAACAAAAAAAAAGTTTAGTCTGGTCACTGGAGTCCTCTTCCCATAGATCTACGCGTATCGAGGTTTTTGGTCGAATTTCGTTTTATATTTCTCGTACTTCCGGTACTTCTAGCGTTTTATGATGATAGCAGACAATTTGGGACCTTTTCCTAGCAATTTAACACAATAAGAACAAAAAAATATTTTCTGGTCTTGTCAGAGGAGTTTTTCTTCCAGAGGTCTTCCTCTGTCGGAATTTTAGCCAAAATATTGCTGCTTTGTTCAACGAAGATCGTAGAAGGTCCTCCATTCTTGGTGTCTGGAGTCGGGTTTTTAGGGTCTTCTCGTTGAATTATATTTGACTCCACGAGTCAATCCAACTTGGCTGCGAATGGATGGAATATAAAAGGTCATTTTGTATGGAAATTGAAAAAAATTTTGCTAAGGCCGCTGGGAAACAAACTCCAGTGACCAGACTAAACCATTTTTTTGTCCTTGTTGTGGTGAATTATCCGGAAAAGGTCCAAAGTTGTAGCCTAGCATAATTACTAGCACCAAAGAACAATAGAAGTACCACAGGCCAGAAACATAAAAGGCAACCCCCGTATTGGTACCAAGTTGACCGTCGTATGAATAAAAATTTGTACTTTTTTGAAAAGCTTGATGACTCAATAATACATTTTTCAAACTTCCGTGCAAAATCGTTTTTCTTCTTGCGACTTTGGACGAAGCAATTTCAAAAACTGATCGTACAAATAATTTTTTGACTTCCATTCTTTTGAAATTGAGGTTCCAAGATTATATTTCTGTTTATAGGAGCTTTCTTGCATCGTCAGTTCTGGAGTTGCAGCCATATGAATGTGACCAGATTTCATCGTGTTCAATCTTTATGAGCGTTAAATAGTTTGTAATATATTTATAAACATGTATGACTGTAGCAGCAGTATTAGTACATTACGTCTGTGCTTCCAAATTTTTGTTTTGACGAGTGGGAAGGTTACGGCCCGACCCGAAGGGGAAGGCTGTATTCCCACTCGTCAAAATAAAAATTTAGAAGCACTTACGACTCATTTTTTTTTGTACAATTCAAATGGCAATTGTACACAAAAAATTGGAAATTGTACACAAAAATAGGAAATTGTACACAAAAATGGGAAATTGTACATGGGAAATTGTACACAAAAAATGGGAAATTGTAAACAAAAATAGGAAATTGTACACAAAAATGGGAAATTGTACACAAAAAATTGGAAATTGTACACAAAAAATGAAAAATTGTACATGGGAAATTGTACACCAAGAATGGGAAATTGTACAAAAAAGTAGGAAACTGTACACAAAAATTAGAAATTGCACACAAAAATGGAAAATTGTACAAAAAGGTAGGAAATTGTACAAAAAAGTAGGAAACTGTACACAAAAATAGAAAATTATACACAAAAAATGGGAAATTGTAAAGAAAAATAGGAAATTGTACACAAAAAATAATAAATTGTACACAAAAAATAGGAAATTGTACACAAAAAATAGGAAATTGTACACAAAAAATAGGAAATTGTACAAAGAAAATTAACTACGATATATGAATTAAGACTTTCGCCGCATTCTGTACAAGGAAAATTAACTACGATATATGAATTAAGACTTTCGCCGCATTCTGTACAAGGAAAATTAACTATGACATGCAAATTAAGGCTTTTTGCCTACAAAACAATTTAATTTTCCTTGTACGAAATGGTTAGAAATACACTTTTGCCTACAAAACAACTTAGTTTCCCTTGTACGGAATGATCACTAACACATTGTTTGTTTACAAAAAAACTTACTGCTCTTGTAGGGTCATATCGTAAGTACACTTTTGCAACCACTTGTAATATATAAAACATAATTGAACTATTAATTACAAACCAAAATATGAATTTATTTCACAAGTAAATACATTATATTTTTACTTCTATTTGTCACTTCTTGGTATCCGTTTCCCAAATTTTCGAATGTCTCCATTAAGAAACATTACCAGCTTGTTATGAACATTGTAGGAGTAATAATTACATCTGTAACGTTCTTTTTCAAAATCATTGTACAGAACAACCATTTTGTTTCTGTCCGAATGAGTGATGTCCTTCCATCGAATTAGTTCGAACACTTGGTCAATATTCAGTCCATTTAAAAAGCCAAATGTTAACACTATTAGTCTGCTTTTATATGTGCATGGTCCATAAAACGCATCTACAATGTGGTCAGGCACAGCATCGAAACTTATTATATCGAAACGATTTAAGAAACGTTTACGGGCCTGAACTCGTTTCTTTTGGTTGTTAAACATGACTCATATAAATAACAAGAGGAATACAGAATGTCACAAAAAGTCTTCGTTTTTGATGTCAGTATGAACTTTCCTTTAACAAAATTTTATATCAGAAGCACCCTGTATATACGGCCGCTCGTTGCTTTCTCTCAATACTAATAAATATACTACAAACGTCAATGTGATATTGTTTTTTTTCGTCGCAAATGCAAAACTATTTTTTTTGGTAAAAATGGAAAAGAAATCTGTAAAAAAACATTTGAATCAACCAAAACTGATCGACGAATATGATACAAATACGCCGCCGAAGAAGAAAATTAAAATTACGAAAAGTGAAAATGGATCTCGTATGCGCATGGTCAGAAAGGATGAAAATGGTGTACTGCCAATAATTGATGAAAGCGTTCCAAAGTAATTTCCTTTTTGTGCTTTTCCTATTTGTGGTTTTTCTATTTGTGCAAAACGAAATAAACGTATTTTCAGAAACAATGATGGTAACACCTCTCCGTCGACCATTCGTGAATTATTACAAAAAGCAAAGCAAATGCAAGGAGTCCTCGCTGATCACGCACATGATTCGCCTAGTGTTAGCAATACCGAAAACGAAATTAATGACAATGAAGACTCTGACAATGATGATGACGGGTGCAGCTTTGCTAGAAATGTGTTACTTCAGACATCTGAATCCGAAGACGATACTAATGCTGGTCAGAATAATAATGGCGATAAACAAGATCAAGAAGATGATAATCATAACGATGAAAATGATAATCAGAACGATGAAGATGATGCGGACGAAGAATTGGACGAAACCCAAAAAGATGCGAAAGTGGCAACCAACTGGATTCACGAAAAAAGTTTCGATACAGAGCAAGAGTTTCAGACTTTTTTGAAGTGCGAGAAATGCTGGTCATATCGTGGTTCTGCTGATTGTAACGATGGGAAAAAGATTTTATATCGCTGTAACAAAGTCAAGCGGATGAGCGAAATACAGTGTGCGTTGAGACTACTAAGAGGAAAATCACTCAGTTTTTTATGAAACAATTTAAGTTGGCACTGAATTATGCTTATCAATTTGACATGCTATTGTCGAATTTTCGATTTTAAAGAAAACATGGGGAAAACTTTATCTCTCGATGGGAAGCAGATAGTTCTGAACATATTTGACTATTTTGCTCAGAATCCTACAAACAGCGTAAACAAAGCTGTTAACCTTGTCCGGCAAGCAACGAAACGCTCTAGAGCTTCAATTTTTCGGTACATAAAAGAACGGAAAACAACTGGATTACGAAAACCTAAAAGAAACTTACCACGATTGAAGCGTATCACCGGAATTAGTCTGCTGATGCAATGTAAAATACGGCAAATGATTTATAGATTTCACGAAAAAGAGAAAGCTCACGTAAAATTCTCGTTATTTTATTTTTTCTCTACTAATGAGAATAACTTTCAGGTTACCATTAAAAACCTTCGCCAAAAATTGATAAAGCAATGTAAATTTAAAGGCAGTATCTCCTCTTTGAGAATAATTGTGCGCAAGTTGGGATTTAAATTCAAAAAAACTATTGACAATAGAGAAATATTGAAAGAAAATGCATTTATAATTGCGAAAAGAGCTAAATTTCTACGTTTAATAGCTCAATATCGTTCCGAGAACAAATACATAACATATATTGACGAAACATACGTCCACTCTACCCATTGCGTTCCTAAGCAATGGGCTGATAAGTCAAACAAAGGATTCCGCAGAAAAATCTCTAAGGGTCCACGTGTGATTATTGTTAGTGGTGGTGGCATGAATGGATTCGTTGAAAACTGTTTGCTTGTGTTTAAATCGGGATCTAAAAGTGGTGATTATCACGACGACATGAATTTTAATAATTTTTCTAAGTGGTTGAAAGAACATTACTTGCCCAATTTGCCTCCAAATAGTGTCATTGTATTGGATAATGCTTCGTATCATAATGTTCAAGTTGAACGTTTGCCAACCATGAAATCTAGAAAAGTAGATATGATCAACTGGCTAAAGAATAGAAATATACCACACACCGACAAGATGTACAAGTCAGAACTGAGAGCAATAATTCTGCAAAATAAACCGCCTATAAAATATGTGATCGACCAAATTATTGAAGCAGCTGGACACACTGTTCTTCGTCTCCCACCATACCATCCTGACTTGAATCCTATTGAAGCCATTTGGGCACTAGGAAAAAAAGAATTGCCAAAAAGAACGTAACCGAGAAACTCAACGATATTCGAGAATCGGCCATAAACGAGTTCTCAAAAATAACCGCTGAGGACTGGCGGAAGCGCTACGAGCATGTGTTGAAAGTTGAAGAGTTGTATAGACGCAACGAAATCAGAACAGAAGGCGAAACTTTGGAATAAACATTCCAGAACAATTTTACCGAAAAAACCGAACACCGTGATTATTTGTTTTTAAGTTAAATCAATTAATTCGCCATTTTAGCGAAAATTTCAAAAATATAAAAAATTACATCGGATTACGATGCGCTTTTGAATAATGGAAAAAACCCACTTACAATTTGTATATAATCAAAAGAAAAAACTGTCAACAATTGAATTTGGTGAAATAAAAGGATTAAACAATGAAGTTTTTTATTTTGTTATTTTTTGTTCATTCCAACACACACGTTTGTTTACATAGAAGTATTTTCGAAACTGCTCATTCGAAAAAGTAAGAGCCACCTATGTTTGAAATATTCAAAGTTTTCTTCTGTTCGAAGAAAAATTTAAATTTTTGGGGTTTGCAAATTCTTAGTAGTCTCAATGAAAAACGATTTTACGTAATTGTGAGAACCCGTTATCTACTAGAAGAGGACATTGATGCTGATACTGGTGGTAATGAGAATCCCGATGGAGTTAATGCCGATGGAGTTAATGTCGATGGAGTTAATGGCGATGGAGTTAATGGCGATGAGAATAAGAAAGAGGATGACGATGCAAAAATGTGTACATCATATGAAATATACCGCAAAACTGCCGCACATAACCATGATAAGATACCGCAACCAAATTTAGCGAAGCCACAAGTAAGCCACACAGTAAAAGAACTGATAATTGAACAATACAAAAATGGCCGAAAAGCAAAGAAGATATCCTTTAGCTTATTGGACAATCCAAATATCCCACGCGAGGATAAGCCGTCATACAATCAAGTTGTGAAAGTCATCAATGCTTATAAGAAATCGGATTTTGGTGCAGAACCAATCACAATGCGTAAACTAACTGAGTTTATTTCGAAATACACAGATGTTCCTGAAGATGTTGATAAATCGTTCATTCTCAGTTTTGAAAAATCACCTCGCAACGTAAAACATGATAAATTTTGCCGGTTTTTTATCACCACTCGTCGATTGTTAGCTGAGACAGCTAAAGGAACAATTGTCAATGCTGACACAACATATAAAGTAACGACCGAAAAGTTACCGTTAATTGTAGCTGGGGTAACTGACCAAAATCGAAAATTCCACTTATCTGGCTTAACCATTACTATTGCTGAGCACGAGTCAACACAAGATTATGCTTTAACTTTCAACGCAATGAAAAAAGGTGTTCGCATTGTTACCGGTAAACAAATGCAGCCAGAAGTGTTAATTTGTGATGCAGACCCATCAATACATAACGGTTTCGCATTAGCATTTGGAAGTGGCCATAATGTTGCAGACGCTACTGCAAGCGATACAGATGGTGATAAGAAGGAAGAAAATGTGGGCGATTCTGATGAACAACAAAAACAGCCTCAATACACGATAATCATGTGCTACTTTCATGTATTACTGAACATTCAAACAAAGTACAAGTTTGCCAATAGCAACAGAAACAAGGCCGACTTCAAATCCGACGTATCTATTTTACATTTATGTGATTCTGAGAGTAAGTTCGATATGGGCTGTGAATTGTTCGTACGGAAATGGCAAGAAGTTGAACCGGAGGCAACAAGGGTTTTGCGTAAATCTTTTTTCAAAAAAAACAAAAATTGGTACATTGGGTGCCGCTATCGTACTCCCAAGCACAACAACAACACGGAAACCTTTAATTCCAGTCTCAAACGCTGTCAAACTGAGCACCGACGTCAACCATTGAAACAATTCATTCAAACCGCTCTTGTCATTGTTCGGCAACGTTCTAAAGAGTATTGGAAGGACAAAAGTCCATTTGCAAGCGAAACGACAATTTCCAATGAAGTCATGGAGAAAGGTAAACGCCTAAACCAAGCATTCGTTTATGAAGAGGTGAAAGCAACTGGAGCAACTCATTTCTATACTTTTCGTTCCGACATTAAAAGAAAAATCACTCTCCATGCTGTGTCTCGCTTCGAAAATGCGACTTACAAATCATTTGACGAGTTCGCCAAAAAAGCTTTCGATATATGGAAAATTACTTTCCCCAAAGAAATTTCTCGGTGGAAGGAAGCCATCTGCACTTGTCCCGCTTTCGACACTGAATACATGTGTAAGCACATAGTAAGCATCGCATACCAACTCGAAATTATTGACGAAACACTCGAAGAGGATGATTACGATGATGAACCACTCTTTGTTTCAAAGCGTGGTAGACCAAAACATGCTACAAAGGCATTACTATTCGACTAACTTTTTTTATATTCGTTACAATAAAATAAATTTGTTTATTCGATGAAAATAATAAGTTCTTGTTTTTCATTTCGAATTGTAAATTGAGATTGTCACCTGCAAAAGGAAAATTAGCTCTGGCATGCAAATTGCGATTTTTTTGTACAATTTTCAATTTTTTGTGTGAAATTTCCCATTTTTGTGTACAATTTCCTTTTTTTTGTGTACAATTTCCCAATTTTTGTGTACAATTTCCTATGTACAATTTCCAATTTTTTGTGTACAATTTCCCATTTTTGTGTATAATTTCTTATTTTTGTGTACAATTTCCCAATTTTTGTGTACAATTTCACATGTACAATTTCCTTTTTTTTTGTGTACAATTTCCTATTTTTTGTGTACAATTTCCCATTTTTGTGTACAATTTCCAATTTTTTGTGTATAATTGTCATTTTAATTGTACAAAAAAAATTAAATCAGCACTTACGTACCGTTTTTTACGTGTTGAAGCAATGTAAATGCGCATTTACATTGCTGAAACACATAAATTATTTTATCGTGTACGCACACGGTACGTTGAGTATACGCTGCAGGTTTATTGCTATGTAGATGCAATTTAACATGCTAGGCAGTAATGATGCGACCTACGTAATGAGCTAATATGGTCCAGTTCATCCAGAATGAACTCTTCTTATTTTTATAAAGAAAAAAGAGACTATCTCCGTACCGCGATTTGAACCTGGCACATTCACGGCTGCGTCTTGTACGCTAAACATTATCCCACGGATTCATCTAACGAACAACGATTAGAAATCAAACACTCGATTCAAAAAGTTCATATAAAGTTCAAACAAAATAATGTAAAAAAAACTAGGATTTGAACCGAAAATTCTGGAAAAAATGAGTTTATAACGCCGTAGCATTGCTCACTGAGCTATATAGACCGTTGATGCCTTGCGTTATTACCACATCAACAAAGACATAACAAAATGAACACAGCACATTGTTCCACGATAGTTCATTCGATATTTAGCCTACTCTAAGAACTCAAACAGTGTACGCTGTATTTCAGGAGTTATTTTTTTTTGTTTTCAAATTTTTTAATGTTTAATTGTTTGTTTCAACGACCGAGTGCTACTAAGTTAAAGCATAGTACAAGTGAGGTCATGTAAACAGCCTGTAACACATACTAACACATACTATTAGAACAATCAATTATTTGCCAATATTATCCATTTTGGTGCATCAAATCAACGTTATACAGCTAACATTGGAACAATTTTTTCTTCTCGCCCAAGTTGAGGTTATGTTGAACGAAGAGAAAAACCTCAAGAGAAGGGCTCTTGACCCAGCGATAGTGGAGCATACAAGTGGATCAAACATGGACCAATTAAAGTCATTCATTCTGGCGCAGAATGAAGATCTACAGAACAAATTCAACAAGACGTTACAGGAGACTATCGAAACCAACAACAAGACCAACGTTCAAACGTTTGAGATGATTTTGGACAAGAAATTGAATCTGTTAGCAGGATATGTTGATTCAAAAGTGGAAGCAGTCCGTACTGAATGCATGGCGTCTGTGGTAGAAGCTTCGGACGTATTGAATGACAAAATATGCAAGGTGAAGAACGATATCGAGGATCGGCTGGATTATTTCGAAAGGCAAACTAAACTGTGTGATGTCGTTATTAAGAACATTCCGTATCGACCAGATGAGGACATGAAAAATCTTGTATTTGGCATTTGTGAGGTCATTCAATTCGGCAACACCGATTCAATCAAATCTGCATTTCGCTTATCAAAGAGCCAACATAAGTCAAATCCGATTATTATGAAATTTTATGAAGTTGGAAACAAACAACAGTTTATAGACGCATATTTTCGACATCAAAATCTCAACTTGGCGGATATAGGTTTCAGAACTAAATTGCGAATTGTAATATGTGAAGCCCTTACACGGAAGAACAAAGAAATATTTCAGAAAGCGATGAATTTGAAGTACAAAAAATTGTTCTCGTCAGTCAGCACGAGAAATGGATTCGTGTATTATCGATTGAACCACAAATCCCGGACGGTCAAAATTACATCAATCGCATTGCTGGACGCATTCGAAACGACTGGTGCGAACGAAAACACTGAAAACAATGAAAATAATGAACAAAATATGGACGAGAAAGTGGGTCAGACACAGGCGAAGAATGGTGGAGTTGATTATACAAACGATTCAAACATGGAAGTGGTACACGGTTCATCCCAGAAAATCCAAAGTGTTGCCATCGGCGAGTCATCAACAAAAGGCAACAGCACCGAGATCAATACGATATGTTTGGATGACGACACCGCTTCAAATTAAGAAAGAGAAGTACGAAAGGGGGGGAGGTTTTGTCTTTGTAGATTTAATTGTTGCGTTTATTCGAGAGAGAGAGTTTGTTTCATTAAGCAGTAGTAATAAAGTTGAATTTGATGTAAGTTTTTCATGTTTCATGATTTGTTCGATAAATGAATTTGATTCGGCAGAAAGAGTTGATGATGAAATAAGGTCCAATGATGTCGTTAAGTGATGGGAGTCGAGGTAGCTTGAACAGAGTAAGTATTCCTAATGTTCTGTTGAAGACGATGTTTAAAGGCGAAGAACAGTTAAACTTTTGTCATTTGAATGTGTCTAGTGTCAAACCAAAGATTGATGAACTGAGAAGTATCTTTCTCAATGTAAATGCGCATGTGATATCGTTCAGTGAGACTTGGTTTAAGAGTTATCATTCCAATAAGTCAGTTGAAATAGACGGGTACAATCTGCTTCGATGCGACAGGAGGATGAAGAAAAGCGGAGGTGTTGCAATTTACTTGAAAAAGGATGTAAAGTTCCGTGTTGTTGCTTCCTCAGAATGTAAATATGAACTTCAGCAGCGAGACCGTTTCAGAGTAGACTATTTGTTGATTGACCTGATATTTCCCGACGTAAAAGTATTGTTCGGTGTTTTTTATAAAGCTGTTAAAACGAATGAATTTGACGTTGTTAGAGATGTGTTAGCTAAATATGCAAATGACTATGAACATGTAGTGCTAGCAGGCGACTTCAATGAAAATTTAATGGATGAACAGAGACAATCTCGGATGAACGATTTTAGAAATATTTTTGTGAATAACGATCTGAATATTTTAAACGAATTGCCTACTCACTACTTTCAGACTGGAGCATCTTTGCTTGATTTGATGGTTGTTCGTGATGTAAACGCTGTTAAAAGATTCAATCAGATTGACACTGGCATGTCTCTACATGATGTCCTATTGGTAAGCTATAAATTGCCGTCAATGAAGTTACGCAAACAGCCTAAGGTGTGTCGTAATTATAAATCGATCGATGAAGATGCTTTATTCATTGATACGTGTTCGCTGCAATGGGAGCGAGTTCTGTCCATGACAGATAGCAACGATATAGTAGAAGAGCTTGTACGAAATTGGAAGTATTTACTGGATAAACATGCACCACTTCGGCCTGTTCGTGAGCGATTGAAAACTAATGCACCATGGTTTTCGACAGACATATCAACAGCAATCGTGGAACGAGACATAGCTAAGCGATATTGGAGGATTGTTCGTACAGCTGACGCACATCAAAACTATCGTAAATTGAGGAATAAAGCGACTGCAATGATGAACCGGGCGAAAAGCGTATATTACGATAATGTTCTCAAAAATTGCAAGGATTCAAAATCGATATGGAACAAGCTGAGAAGATTGGGAATAGGAAAGGACAAATCCGAAAATGATCCGCCATTTACAGCACAGGACTTCAACCGATTTTTGCTAAATAATGCAACGTCTGAATATAGCGCCCTGACATCGACTACATTACCATCGGATACGGAGACACATAGAGTGCGAGATTTTCCACCGTTTGCATTCAGCGACATTAATATGGAAACCACTAGGAAGGCAATTCTACAAGTTAAATCAAGGGCAGTGGGTCTGGATGAAATACCGATTAGTTTCATCAAGATGACGTTACCAGTCACTCTTCAGTATGTGAATCATATGTTCAATATAGTTATATCATCAGCGGTCTTTCCTGATGTATATAAAAAGTCGAAAGTTTTTCCAGTCCACAAGAAGTCAAAGAAATACGAAATGAAAGATCACAGGGGAGTACATGTGTTACCTGCGCTATCGAAATCTTTGGAGAAGGTATTGAAGTGGCAGATATCAGAGTACATCAATACACATGACTTGCTTTATCAATTCCAGTCAGGATATCGTCCTAAACATAGTACTACCACGGCATTACTGAAAGTTACGCATGATATTAGAGTTAACTTGCATAAGCGAGAGGTGAACAAGAAGTTTGTTTCATTTCTATTGATGTTGGACTTCTCTAGTGCATTCGATTTGGTTCGACATGGATTACTGCTAAGGAAACTACAACTAAATTTTTTCTTCTGCGGACATGCCACGGATCTAATTAAATCTTATCTGAGTGGGAGAAGGCAAGCAGTAGCAATCGATGGATTTTTATCAGAATTCTTGCCGACGACTACAGGTGTACCACAAGGATCAGTTCTTGGTCCCCTTTTGTTTTCACTATTTATTAATGACCTACCAAGTGTTCTCGCCCACTGCATATGCCATTTGTTTGCAGATGATGTGCAACTATACCTGCATCACGATTGGCTTAACTTTAAAAATGGAGTAGACTTGATCAACGCAGACCTGAGAAGAATTGTTGAGTGGGCCCGGGAAAACAAACTGAAATTGAATGCTGCGAAATCTCAGGCCATGGTGATATCTGAAACTGAAATCAGTATTTTGGATCCAAGACTAGTGGCGAATCCAATATTAATGATCAACGAGCAAATATTCTACGTGAGCAAGGCAAAGGTACTTGGCCTATGGATCAACTGTACGATGTCGTGGACAGACCATACAAAGAATATTATGCAAAGAGTTTATGGAGGACTGCGAACGCTATGGAATTGTGGTCCATTCTTGTCGCTTGCTAAACGAATGATGTTGGTGAAAACGTTGCTGCTGCCACATTTTACCTATTGCGATTCAGTTGTGTGTGATATGGGTGCAGAATTGAGGAGATTACTGCAGGTAGCTATGAATGCTTGCATTCGGTTTGCTTACAATATGAAGCGAAGAGAACACATTTCGTCTCAAGAGAGTGCAGTTTTGGGTTGTGAATATCCAAACTTTAAAAGATACAGAATGTGTGACATGGTGCGTAAGATCTTAATTTATGAGCAGCCGGGATATTTGTTCAATCTGATTACGTTAACGCGAAGTGTGAGGAATCCGTCGTTGATTGTGCCTATTGCTGTGAGATCGATATTGAAGGATTCGTTCTTTGTTCAAGCTGCCTCTGTGTGGAACTCACTCCCCTTAGATTTAAAGAGAAAAATGTCATCTAACTCTTTCCCCGAAATGTGTTTGGATTATTTTTCGCAGCATTAATTGCATTAAGTTAGTAATTTTATTTTATGTTTTCTTATTTTTCGTCCTTATCACTCTCTCTCTCTCTCCGTGAAGATTAGTATAAGGTTTTATTTTTAGTTAATTTTTATAACGTTTATTTAAGATGGAAATCACAGGTAGTTATAAGGCATTAGCCTTCTGTGAGTTAATAATAATAAAGATACATACATACATACATACATACAAGGACGATTACACAATCTCGCCTTCGGCTCGATTTTGTAAACTTCGCCCTTATGTTACCGGCTGTTTACATGACCTCAATTGTAATATACTAATAAAGTTAAAGAATAAACGTGTGATCAGTGTTTGAGTATGAAATTAGTGAATGAGAGTAAGACTAGTTTTAGGCATTTTGCGGAGTGGAATGCTGTGAAACACGAACAATGATATAAAAATAAATAAACTTCACTCCTTTTTGTTTCACAAAATTAGTTTTTATTATTAAAAGCTGACCGGTTTCACGAACGAAGTTCGCATCATCAAAGAAATTTTTTCGTACACTAAGGAACATATATACAGGAACGTTTTGCCCCCGGAAAATATTTTTCCCGGATTCTACGCAAAATTTTAGGCCGAAATGCTGTTTTACTCATTACTATTAAAAAATTGCGTCACAAATGCCAGACCCACCAGCGTAATAATTTTTCAACACTTTCACTTTTCACACTCAGAAATTTAAATATGAACAGTACAATCTTCGCGAAAAGAAGTAAAAGTCAAATTTTTGCAGTAACGCAATTGTAACGCAATTTTTTAAAAACACAACGTAACTTCGTTTTAATTTTTTTGCGTATCGAAACTGAATGGTCACCTTCCTCCGATTTCAGAACTTTTGTAAGTCTAAGAAAATCGTTTTAACTTAGATGCTCAATGCGTCACCCTTTTCTGATTTCACAACTTTTGTAAGCAGAAATGAAGACTTGTCTCACACCTCCTCTGTAATAGGTTTTTGTTGCGGATCTATCTAGAACGATAATCTCGAACTTATCCGTCTAGGGCAAATTTACTTATCTCTACGGCCATAATGCCCCACACGTCAAAATAGCATT